>JAZKJV010001390.1:0-581767 GCA_037367405.1 Ottelia alismoides
TTTTAACTTTTGTGTGGTTGAATGGTGTCTTTGCGGGCTCCAGTTTAGATAGATCGTTATATCATTAATGGTAGGGTTTAGCGAACCTTCGGTATCATAGCATTTTTTAAGTGTAATTATCTTTTCGAAGTTTACTTACATAACAACTCAGAGATAACAACTGCTTTCTGTTTAAAGTTTTAATCTCAATCACGACGGTGATCCGCCGACCCCCGACGGCGCCTCCGACAAACAGGAATTAGGATTAGAAGAGAAACCCCTATCTCGGTCTCCTCTCTATACGAACAAGGTTAACGATCTTTACGATCCGTACGATTACGTCCCTACCATGGAGGAGTGTGGATTGGCCATCGTCAACGCGCACTGGAAGGAGGAGATGCGGCGGCTCGGCACGCCTTACAAGACTGACCACCTCGGCATCAAAGAATTGGAGACTTGGTTGGTGGTGCAATATTCCTGCTGCATTACTCTCCTTGTTATGATCACATATATGCCTTGTGTTTCCAGTCTTTTACTATGTTTTTTATGTTGCATTGATGTTCAACTTCATTCTTGAAATGTAACTATGATGGATCTAGTCTTATTTTTTTTATCTCAAATCACCGCAACAAAATTGACAAGGCGACAAATACTTCAATATTCGTCGTCATATCATCTGTAATGAAACATATAACAATGAACAATAATATTTGTTACTTGCTTCTTTAAGCTCACAACGATTATTGTATTCGTTGATATATTTCTAACAAAGAATCATATAACAACATTTATCCGTTAACGTTTTCTTCTAATCATTGTTAAATTTCACAAACATTTAACATCGAAAAATATGACACTGGATGCTCAACTCATTACCTTTGGTCAAATTTCTTGTAATGAATACAAGCTTTTACAAACTTCTGTGACCCTTTTATGTTGTCGTTAAATACTAGAGTTAGAAAGTTTATTACAATATCTATTACATGTCAAACAGAAGATCCATCGCTGAGAATCACGACCCGATTGGGGTCTTTAATTGTAATTTACACAATATTTTAACATATTCTTACATTTGCATATATTGGATTGGATGGCTAATCATACACGAAGTAATATACTAAATGTGTTTATTTCATAATAATTATATCAAATATGGTGAAATTTATATAAATCATATTTTTTTATAAAAATGGATATACATATTTAGACATTTGTGGTCATCAAAGTTATTTTAGTATTCCTTTCCATTTTAAGATAGCTAGAAAGGAAAATACAGGTCAAAAATATGGATAAACCACTGCAACCAAAACGAAGCTTAAACGAAAAAATAATCTATTAATTCGTTGATATATCTTTTGATGCTAAATAATTAGATGAATATTTTTCATTGCAAAATTATCTTTGCTTGAAATTCACAATAAATAGTGTATTCATTGCTATATTACCAACAAAAATAATATAACGATGCTGTGCATTGATATAGTTTTCATTGCACGTTAACTCTCGCATAACTCGCGTGTTAACTAAAGATTTAAAAATTATTTTTCTTAACTTTAACCTTCATTTCAAATGAATGGCGTGGTTGAATATCTATATACTAAAGTTGGATTCTTTCCTTGTCCCTCTCTTGGCCACATATCATCCCTAACTATTTCCCTCCCTTCCTTTAGTTTCTTTTTTACCATTCTATCTCTTCACTCCTCTTTAACTTACAAATTAAACTATTGTAATTTGAATAATTGTTGTTACAAAATTTACATCAAATAAATTTAAAGTTCTAGCTATATATAAGGTATATGTTTATTTCATCAAATAATTTGTATGTCAATTATAAAGTGAATTTCAGTACACGATGTTATGTTATTAGAATGTATTATGCTAAATATAATATTTCTTCAAAAAAATAATAGTATGCATTCATAATAATTAGTTATTTCTCCTCCACCAAGACTATATCAACATTACATGAATGTTATTTGAAATGAATTTATATATTTAATATGTTATGATATTTATCACTCTTTCTTTATTTTATAAAAGATAGGAATTAAAAACTTGCATTTTTTAATAAAATTTGAATATGTTATTTCCCTTGAAAAAAATGAAAAGTAGCATTACTACAAATTGACCTATATTCAATGTCAAATATGTTTGTAGTTAAATGTATAAAAATGAATATTCATTACTTCATTTTTTAAATTCGTAACAAATATAGTATTAGTTGCTATATTATTAGCAAAGATTAATATAACAACATCAAAGTAATTGAATTTTTATTCTAATCATTGCTAAATTACTAATGTAAATATTTTTTTAACAATAAAGTGAACCAATAATCATTTTCATATGATCTTCTACCAATGATCATGCTATTTGTTGCAAATTACAAGAATAAAGATAATTTTACAATGAATAATATTCATTGTTATGTATTCAATATTGACGAGTAATTTTATTGAGATGTGGATTGCAAATGTTAATTCTTAATCAACTCAAATATTAACACTTTATACATCTATCACATACAATTTCTTACGGACTTTTATATTTTTCTTCAACTGATCTCGTTAGTAATTATATATAAATATATTTTTTTGTTCGCATTGATGTGTGAGTTACCATGGTGTTGTCATGTGTGCCTTCTCTCCATTCACTCTCAACAATATAGGAACGGATCCTCTGCTGTAATCAAACCACAACATAGGTTGATGTAGTGATGTTCACTGTCGGATGGTGATCATGTCGGACACGGAACACAAATCGAAGAGGTGAAGCAGAGCGGACTACTATTACTGCAAGAGCTTGGAGTAAGGATTCGTATACAAGTCTATTAATTTTTTAGCACAACTCCATGTGGTACTACAAACCACCCAAGACTCTACCATATTTCAAATTGGGAATTCAACTTTTCCTCCAATTAATTTAGCTTCTCACTTCAAACCAGTTTAGTTTACAAAATGTAATTGCATATATTTCCAAATTAAAACCCAATTATATTATTTTGAATACAATACTAGAAGAAATCTCTATTTGCTCTCCATCCACCATCACCCCAACTTTCTGCTTGCTACCACCACCACCACTGTATCAATAACATCGATGTTAGAACAATCAAGAAGCTTCATTACTCTCATACGAAGGTAGAAATTCCAAGAAAGGCTTCCATCCCTTAAGATATGGTACTGACCTATCTAAAGGGATAACACCTCAAAGAGTTGAGGAAGTGAATGTTAGAACTGCTTGCACTTGTGCATCAGTTACTAGAAGCTAAGTGTATGCTAGATGTGTATAAAAGCTAGACATCTGCCATGCAGTGGGAGTAGTAAAGTGTTGCTAATCCTACTATGGAGAGAAAACACTTGATTGCAGTAATAACAAAATCTTCATAGATGACAAGATTTTTGAGATATTGATCTCAAAGTTTTATCTTCAAAAACTTAAGACTTTATAGGTAGATATCTAAAAGGTCTTAACAATGGATACCTTAAGAGATAGTGATCTCCAGGAATAAGGGTATTTTGATAAGGATTATGGAAATACCGGTTATAATAATTATTAAGCAATAGTGTCAAGAACACTATAACTGCTTTGACAAGATTGAGTATTGGTTGCATAAGATGCAACATTCGCATTAGATGCGAGCAATGTTACTGGGGATATGCAAGTGCCGTAAAAGGACTTGGCGTAGTCTCACGGGAACAGAGTGACTGATCAGCTTACCTCGCTATTTTTAAATAGCCTATGATTGTCACATGAGTGTGGGTTTAAATGATTAGCCCATTAATGACTATTTGGGCTAGTGGGAGATTGTTGGTCATGTGAGCCCACGATGAGCCATTATACAATAAATGTTATTGCGAATATCATTCCTTAATCTGAAATGAAGAATAAATAATTTGCATAATAGGTCCCTTAGTACAGTTAGGGTTATGTACCATGGCCATCTTAATGATCATACAGCTGTTGATTCAATAATTGAATCATAGAGGCTGGTGCTTGGATGAATATCTAAAGGGTTAGATTGAGGACTCATCAAGCACCGTCAAATGATTGCTAAGAGATGATCTCCAGCCTGAGTAGGAGATGGCAATCCTTTCTCACATAGGCTGATATCTGACCGACCTCTTGATGCAGGTCCTCTGCATAGGAATAGAGATTCAGAGGTGTCAGATTAGTTAGGTCAAAGAGTTGACTTGACGAGATCGAGATAACCAAAGTCCTATATCGTATGCTGTCACGATACATGCACGCATCCTCTGACCGGAGACAGATGTGTTACTATATGTCTGAGTATGTACATTTGGCAGACCAATAGGTTGATGACCTAACCAAGGTCTATACACCGGCGCGCTGGTGTGCATGCAAGGGCATATGAGTAATACGATCTCTCAAAGGGATCATACATGTTCGTTACTGAACCGGAAGACATGAGCTCACTCATTAGATATTGGGAAGAATCAAATTCCGTGCGCACGGTTGTCTCGCTTTGGAAGCTTGACTGAATTTGTAGGTTTGATATATACTTTTGGAAAGTATATGATTAAGGCCTAGGTATGATATATGCTTTTGAAAAGTATATAATCGATACCAACTCCCAATGATCAAATGAGAAACTTACTGATAAAACCCTGAAGTAGACATTATAAAGTTGATCTAATACTTCGGGTTTATTCTGAGTCTTCCGGTATGCAGGATGTACATGTATTGGGAATACCTGAGGGTGATGTGATCATAAACGGTTGTATAACCATGATACTTCCAATCCTAGTAAGTGATGAAATGGGTCTAGATTTTAGTGACTCTTCTCAGTAGAGAAGTAATCTGATCTTGGTCGAAATGTTGGATATTGATCTGAATGTGATTCAGATGCAATGAGAAGATTAGATTTACGATCTTGATTTAATCAAGCATCTATGGGAGGCCCGAGATATAGATTTGAGATGTGATCTCAATATCCAAGTCACTATACGTGGAACAATACAATCACCCTCTCCTTATCTCCAAGTATCCGCGGAGAAAGCGCATTATCCTTGAAAGAGTTCATGGATAATTTCATTGTTGATATATGTATCCAAGCATCGAGAAAATTGATAATTAAATGTGATTTAATTATCATGGATATTATGAATTTGATTCATATTATAAGAGAAGTTGTCTGAGATAATTAAATATGATTTAATTATTAAAGATATGAATAATATGAATGTGATTCATGTTATTTGGGCACTTGAGAAAAGGAGATCCAATATGATTAAATGTGATTTAATTATCATGGATATGAATAATGCGGATAACACTATCCATATTAGTCATATATATATAGATATATTATAAATGTGATTTATAATATATTAGAGAGAGCATATTGTGATTTATATTTGTGATTAATTGTTAATGTGAATTGGATTTACATTGAACAATTAATTGGAAAATATAGTTACATTTAGTTTTGAGTTGTGAATGATATTCACATAATTTCAATGGCATGGTTGATATTTTCCATAAGATAATCTGGAATTATTTTTTAGTGAAAATATTATCGACAAGAGATCATGATATGATCATGAGATAATGAGATCTCATGAGATGACGGTAGCCGTCCCCTTATTTTAGGGGATTGGTTTAGTCTTCTCATTATCTCTTCTCTAGTCAAATATGATTTAAATTAGAATTAATTATGTTGATTTATCAATATGAATTAATACAAATTAAATCACTTGTTGTTGTGTTTTACCAATAACAATCCTAGCCGTTGAAAGGGATACAACCAATCTCATCTGTTGATTGTGTGTTGTCCATGGAGTGGGATCCATGGACTCCCAAAACCCTATATAAGAAGAGGCACCCCTTGCTCTTCTTGACACTCGACATAGATGAATGCGCTCTCTCTCTCTCTTTCTCTCTCTCTCTCTCTCTACACGCCCATTCTCTCTATCTCTCATGTGGCCGTCCACCATGGATGCCCTAGAGAGATCCTCCATCGTCGCAGCGTCGTCGTTATGTTGCCTGATCGTCTGCTCGTGGATCTCCGTCTACTTCAGCGTGCCTTGCTCGTGAAGAAGACGTCGTATCTCATTTGTCGAGATCAGGAGATCCGTGGCTTGGATCATCAACATGGATTGCAAGAAGCACGCGTCTCATCCACGCACTCGTAAGCATCTCCTCCGTCGGATCGGACTTGAGACAGGAGGTCTCTTTGTTTAGAGACTCGATCACAACCATGCTTCAAGAGGTAATCCTATTACTTGTTTGTGGTTTATACGAAACGATTTGAGAAGTTTCTTGGATCACGTGGTTTCGTCACATTGAAAATTTTTAATTTCCGCTGCATCGAGCCACTAGTGCGACTAGTCGCTCCCGATCGCATTCGTTGCGATCATCACGCTTCGTGATGCGCTTGAGGATTTCCCCATATCCTTCACCACGTCCTTCGCTCCCTTTCCACCCCTATGCCTTCTCACTGTCCTCTACTCCCTCGTTCTACGATGCCTGAATCTCAAATCCCATCTACCCTCCCTAGAATAGCTCAAATTGCCCTTTTGCTAAGAGCAGCTTCAACTGCCTCGACAATGGCTGCAAGGATTCCGACTAACCCCACCGACATTGGGGCAGCCCCACGCCTACGACGTACCCCTACTTCCCCGCCATCGACATCCTCGCAACCTCTGCGGCAAGCACATATTCTACATCGAAGACTCCATGAGATGCACGGAGTAGGTATTCACATCTGCACGCTCATGACTGGTGTGTACGATTGTGTACCGACGGTTGCCCATTCCCACACCCTCACCATAACACGTAATTGACCAACTTCAGCCTCGTGCTCCATTTTGCGCTCCCCCTTCCCATACCTCAATCACCACTACTGTCGACTCCCTGCCCCTCTCTCGCACCCCTTCCACTCGGAGAGCCTGGCTTGTCCGTCGATTCGTTATATCGAAGATGAAGTATCGGGTTCTCCACTAATCCAATCATGAAAAACCTTGTTGATCTTGAATATATATTGAATTAACTTAAAATATGAGGTATGAGTACTTTCACCTAAGATAATACTATGTACCTCTAAGTCAAGAAGTCATAATAGATTTAAAATAAATATTTGTGGCAACGACTACTATCATTAGATATTGTAATTGTGGCAATAAAAAACTCAACAAGTGTTAGTTTAACTGTTGTACCAACTTTGTCGTTAAAGGTAGATATATAAAGATTTCTAACAAAAATATATTTGTTGTCACTAATCTTTCGCTGAAAAATTGTTGCATAAATTGCCTAGCGAATCCGTAGATTCCAACTAAAATATCTTTTACTTTGCGATAACCAAATTTTCGTCGCAAAAGAAATAATTCTGTAGCTAAACTTTTTCATTTCCAAAATTCATCGGTACTATAGATAATTGTTGTAGTGATTGTTCAGATCCCAACAATTATATGAAAGTAAATAGAGAAAACAAAGAGGACTTAATTTTTTACAATAATAATTTAAATACAAAGAATACATGAGTATTATAACCTTTGCCTAACAAGAAGCAACCAAATCAAATCGGAGATGATGTCTTTGCTTTTCGATTATGGTCTATAGATGGAGAGATGAGTTTTAAGTCTTTGCATTAATAGATGTTTGTATAGGACTTACGCGAGAACGTTAGAATCCTATTCTAACCATGAGTACGATTATCAGCATCTAATTTCCTGATAATTCTTTCTTTTTATAATTATGTTCGCTAATTTCACAGTCTGCAACTAAACGTTAAAATTGAAACATTTATGTAAAAGATGATAAATGATAGATTTAACAACCTACATGAGAACCTCATTTTCTCATCATAAACACGCTGTATTGTTTTGATCACCACAAGTTAAGCAAAGGTTGGGGGCAACTAGTTTTTTTTTTTGTTTGAAGTGAAGGGAAACTAGGTTGGGTTAGCTTAATAAACAATATATAAAATGACCTTGTAGATGTAGAAAATGGAAGGGGTAATAAATTCCCCTCACGAACGGGGCTCTCTTTCCCTCTCTTCGACGACGACCGAGAGGAGGACTTTGTTCCGGGAGGAGGAGGAGAGGAAGCAGCGAGCAGAGCAGTCACCAGCAGTGAAGCAACGGCGACGATGTGACGAGGCCTTCATCCCAAATCCCAGATGATGTCCCCCAATCGAGCAGCTTCTTCTCGCTCCCTCGCAGATCGTCCCGATCCTATCAGGTCGTTTTCCGTCTCCCCGAGACTCCTCAGTTTCATTTTCTTCGATTCGAGATGGGGAATGTAGGGTTTTAAGTTACTTGCAGAAGAAGCATCTAATTTTATGTCCTGAAGTTTTTTTATACGAAATGTTAAATTGGTTACTGCTACGTTCAACAGAGGAGAATATTCCAGTTCCTGATTTTTTAAGGTAGTTAAACATCTGATAATTTAGAACACGTGATGCAGCCAAATTTATTGGTATTTCTTGTTTCCTTCCAATTGCATTTTTTGATGCAATTTCACCTATGGGATGATGCATTGGTTCACAGAGATGCATCCCTCCATCACATAACTACCGTGTAAACTACTTTAAAAAGGAGGTTAATCTTGATGTTTGGAATATGAAATGAATGTGACTTTGTTGATTAGTCATTGACTTGTATCCCCTCCACCATTAGTCTTCTTTCTTCCCATCTGCCCTTCAATTCCCGTCCTTAACCCCAATTTGTACCCATCAAGTTAAACACAAGTTGAGGCTGCCACTGACTTTTTCTATCGATCTACATGCGTCATGACGGTAACTTAGAAGTTGTAGCATGGCTTTCCTATTAAGCAGAGGGAGTATGCTACTTAGAGACCGACTTTTTCCTTCTTCGTACGAAAAATTTGGACTTCATATAAAAATACGAAGGAATGTTTGATGGAACCAAATTAGTGACAACTTTTTGCATATCCTAAGGAGTTCAAAAGCAGTACTATACCTAAGACATGCTATCAGTTAGAGAAAATCACTTTTCTTATTCAATGATGAAATCTAACCTTTCCTTTCTAATGAGAAAGGTTTTAATAAATACCAAGAAGTGTATTAATACAAATAAGATAAAAAGGATTTCTTGTTAAAGCAAAATAAAAAATAGTACCGCCCCTCAAGGTGTAGTATAGTAGTCAATCATGTCCAGCTTGTCACAAATAAAATTACTGTCACTTCTTGTGAAGTACGTGGTGAAGATATCTCCTAGTTGGATCTCATATTAGATGTATGGAGTAGTGATCTTCCTCTCAGCGGCAACATCATGAATTGCGAGAGAGTCAATCTCAATGGGTTTAGCCTGCTCATGCAATGTATTTATTATATGGGTAGTCGTGTTGTACTCACAATACATAAGAATATCGGCAATTCTCGGCAACTAAAGTCAATGAGTAAGATGGTCTATGACACCTTGGCACCTTGTATAGAGTGTGAGCTATTGCTCTATATTTTTCCTCTGCACTAGAGCAAGCCACACAACATACTGCTTCGTGGTGCTCTTGGTAAGCAAATACGCAAGAAAGTAGCATAACCCATAGTAGATTTCCTATATTTTATAATAGAGTAAGCCAAAAGGTCCAAGTGTTTGCTGTTTTCTAGTGAAGCCTTTTGCCTTGAGACTCGCCTTCTACGTACTTGAGTATAAGACATATATCCTATGAGACTGCACGAAGAACAACAAACCTTATGTCAAGTCTGGTAACAAGAATATATGTATAAAAGATGATTTATATATTAAAAATAAATAAAAAATCTAAAACCGATTAATGGCCGACTAAATCTGATTAGTCGCCCGACTGCCGATTAATCCTTAGTCAGTGATCCCACCTACCGAGTACCGACTATCGATTTCTGCAACCTTTGTCATACATGGTAAATATCATGTTTTTAACAAATACGATCGAAATCACAGTTCTACTCTTTCTCTTCCCGACAACGATAGAGTGCTTCACCATAGATATAGTAAAATCAATTTAGCAACCTTACTGTTAAGTTTATCAAACCAAGCTCCGAGACTTTGCTTCAGCTCATAAATCATGGTTTTCATTAGATTGCACGCTCCTGCCCCATAACCTAATATGCGGGGGGATACTAAGTAGAAAATAGAATTTGTATTACTTGATCCGTATTGAGAATCTTATGGCTCCTTATATAGGTGGAGATTGACTATGCAACATAAGCCTAAAATGATCAGGAGTTAATATGCATCGGGTTACAAAGTTTCAAAACAAATCCTTCCTTGCTTTTGTGGACAAGGGAATAAAAAATTTGTTCCTTTACGAAGGTGCGCAAGTGGTAGAAGTGTACATGAGTTGTAGATCGATGCCTTATATCTTCTTTTAGTTCTCTCCCCATATGAATGTGTGAAAGAATAGAATTGCTTGGGTTCCATAGAGGCCATAAGGTTCTCTTATATAGGAGAAAAACCCTAGGTAAATTACATAAGAGATATAGAAATAAGAAACATATATAATGAGATACAAATATCTCAACACTCCCCCTCAAGCTGGAGCATATATGTCTATCAGGCTCAGCTTGGAACCACACATCTGAATTGGACTTCTAGCAAGTGCTTTGGTGAATATATCGGCAATCTGATCTCTTGTAGCGACATGGGAGGTGGATATGAGATCCTTCTGGATCGTGTCTTTGGTATAATGGCAATCCACCTCTATATGCTTGGTATGTTCATGAAATGCATAATTATTAGCAATAAAAAGAACCACTTGATTGTCACATAGAAGCTGCATGGGAAGATGTACCTCAAGTTCTCAACTACAAGATCATTCAAGACCGATCTAACGCACATCATCTTCGTGCTCCCCTGAGCCATGTCTCTGTATTCATACTATGCACTGGACCTAGCAACCACTGTTTGCTTCTTGCTTTTCATGATACGAGTGAGCTCCCAACAAAAACAACAGAGCCAGATGTAGACTTCATGTCTCTAGGACATCCTGCATAATCTGCATATGCACAAAATGTCACCTCAAGAGATGTACCTCTGCTGAATATAAGACCAGTACCCGGTGAAGTCTTCAAATATTTTAAAATCATGTAAACAACATCCATATTTACCTTCCTGGACTGCTCCATGAACTGGCTCACCTTGTTCACATCAAAGGATATGTCTGGCCTGGTGATAGTAGCATAAAGAAGCTTTCCAACAAGCTCCATCTATCTCCTCTTATCTACCTCCTCAGTGTCATCATCATATAATCTCATGCTCGGATCCATAGGAGTAGTAGCAGGCTCGTACCCTGTGATACCTGTCTCTAGTAGAAGATCAGTCATAAACTTCCTCTGATCATCACACGACCACGCTGGTTCCTGGCGAACTCTAATCCAAGGAAGCAACGTAGACTGCCAAGATCTTTAATCACAAACTGCTGACCTAGGAAAATTCATTAGCAGCCTAAATACCCTGCTCATCATTACCCGTGACAATAATATCGTCAACGTAAATCAGAATGGCGGCTGTACCTCTCTGTATCCTCTGAACAGAAAGTGAATGATCCGCAATGGACCACACAAATCCCTGGTGTTCTATCAACTCTGATAGCTTCTGGTACCAAGCTCTCGGACTATGATTCAGGCCGTAAATCAACTTGTGGAGCATGCACACGTTCTGAGACTCCCCCTCAACAACAAAACTGGGTGGTTGTTGCATGTATACCTCCTCATGTAAATCTCCATATATAAACGCATTCATCACATCCAGTTGGTAAAGAGACCCAACTTGAGTCATAACAATCTATAGAAGAATGTGCAATGTCGAATGTCTATCTACTGGTGAGAAGGTATCCTGGTAGTCCACCACATATATCTTGGTGAACCCTCGTGCTACTAGCCTTGCCTTGTAGCGATCTATACTGCCATCTGCATGTTGCTTCATCGTAAAGATCCATTTGCACCCCACAACAGAGGCACCTGGTGGAGCAGAAACAATGCTCCAAGTACTACGAGACTGCAAAGCTGCCATCTCTTCTTCCATAGCAAGTCACCAGCTACTGTCTTGTACTGCCTCTTGGTATATTCATGGGATAGTGATAGCCGAGAGTCCTACTACAAACCTCTTGTACTCTTCTGAAAGATAATCCAAGGAAACATGAGCAGCTAAGGGATAAGTGGCACATGTACTACGTGGCTTCCTCAAGGTAATACACACATCAAGATCATCAGCCTCCTTGTTCTCTGATATTAGCTCCTCCTGTACAGTGTCCTGTAGTACACACATGTCACTAGTGCCATCAATAGAAAAAAATGTGTTCAGCACATACCTGAGGCATGTGGATGACGGGGAAGGCACATGAGCAGAGGAACGAGTAGAGGACCTGCGAATATAAAATTGTGGTAGAAACTATGTCAAGGTAGACAGTGGAGGAGGTGGTGGTGTAGGAGGTGACCGTGGCTCAACCTAAGGAGGTGGTGGTGTAGGAGGTGACCGTGGCCCAACCTAAGGAGGTGGTGGTGGAAGTAAGGGAGGTGGTGGAATAAAAACATCTTCACCAGAGTCAGAGTTAGACATCCTGTCACATGTAGGAGCGAAATACATAATAGACTCAAAAATGTGACATCAACACTCGCATAATACTTTCTCCTTACATGATCAAAACATCTATACCCTTTTTGGGTACGAGAATAGCCAATGAGCACACATTTGACAACTCTTGGAGAGAGCTTATCACGATTAGGAGTAAAATTGTGAACAAAGGCCACAAACCCAAAGACCATGGGAGTCAGGGAGAAGATGCCCTTCTTGAAAAATGCAATTGAGGAAGCAACCTTTTCTCTAAGGATCGTGGAAGGCATACTGTTCACTAAGTAGCATGCAATGAGAACCGCATCACCCCAGAATGAATGATGAGCTCGACTTTGAATCAAAAGATTCCTCGTAACATCAAGGAGATGACGGTGTTTGCATTTAGCAACCATTCTGCTGCAATGTTTACACACGAAGTCTGATAAACAATACCAAGAGATCTGATGAAGCCAGACAACTGTAATGTGGAAAATTCCAAGGCATTGTCAGTACGAATAAACTTCACATAAATAGAAAAAATATTCTTTATTTCAATACAAAATGATTTGATGACAGAACCAGCTTTAAACTTATTCTTTAACAAGAAAATCCAAGAAAGTCTGGAAAAATCATCTACAATGACTAGATAGAACCGATGCATCTGATGATCGGGAACACGACTAAGACCCCAAATATCGAAATGAAACAACTCAAACGACTGGCTATTGTGATGACTTTGGCTACTTGGAAAGGAGGAACAATAATGCTTCCCAAGCTGACATGCCTCACACTTTAGGGTAGTACGAGTAGATATATGAGGAAGGACATGACATAGCTTCTGCAGAGGAAGATGTCCAAAGCGAAGGTGCCATATGAACGGAGAGACTGGCACAGTAGGAATAGTAGCCGTACCATCAAAAGGAGGCTGGACAAGTATGTAAAGCCCTCTTTGCTTACAGCCACATCTAATCACCCTTTTCGTGAGTATGTCCTGAAACATAAGAGAAGATGGATCAAATATGGCACGACAATGTAAATCTTTTGTAATATGACTAATAGACAAAAGATTCATCTGAAATGCTGGAGCATGTAAGACATTCTGCAGGCGCATTGAGGGTGCTAGGACAATCTCCCCCTAACCAACAATGAGTAAATGAACCTCATTTGCAATCACCATTGATCTACTAGGAGGGATAGATTTGTAAGAACTGAACTCTGCTCAATCTCCGCATATATTATGAGATGTGGCAGAGTCCATGATCCAATCAGTCAAATTTGAGCTGCTACAACCGGTAAGTGCATAAGGTATACCTGACGAACTCGTAGATGCTCTGACAGCAGCTGCAACGTCTGAAGGTCCAGCAGCTGGTGTGGGCGGTGTGGTCATCATCTCTCTCTATCGAGAGACAATATCGTCGAGCCTCGCATCATGAGAGGGAGTCGTAGTAGTCTCTGTCTGCTCAGTTATATAGGCAGATGCAAGATACCCGTGCTTCAGATATCATGTCTCCTCTGAATGACCTGGGTGGGTGGCAGTATGTGCATGGGCGACGCTGACGTCCTCCTCCTCGACCATGGGGTCCTCGCCCGCAAAACTGTGAAGTACCCCCTCAACCACGAGAAGCCGCCATCGTAGAGGGAGTTTGAGCCATGGTAGTGGATGAAGTAGTGATTCTGCTCACCCTCTTATAAACGTCCTTCATCGGTGGTATCATCTCTCCAGTAATCAGTTGAGTACGCGCTGCATCGTACTCAAAGTCAAGAGATGACAGAAAGACCCCCGTCGTAGTGGCATTTTGGTATGCCTGTTGTTGCTATGTGCTAGTAGTAATGGGCATAAAGCTATGAAGTCGCTCAAATATGCCTCAAAGATGCAAGAAATTGGCATGAAGAGGCCGATCATTCTGCTTGGTCGAGAATATGTCATACTACAACTGGAGGATCTTGCTCTCATTCTTGGCTTGCCTATATGTGACAGTTAGGATGTCCTACATAGCCTTGGTCGTGGGATGATCGACGATATCGTTGGCAATCTCCGTGGAGAGCATCCCAAAGAACCAAATACATGCATAAGCATTATCTTGCTTCCAAGAAGCATTAGCCCCAGTCTTGTCCGCCGGCTTTGAATCAGTCAAAATGTACTCCTTGTTATTGCATTGCACGAGGGTGTGAAACTGCATGGACCACAACTCGTAGTTGGTCCCATCCATCTTTATGATGGAAGCCAGACCCTAGAAAGCACCAGACGACGAAAATATATCTCCCTTGTTCTCATACATGATAAAAAATAGCTGAAAAATCGAAACCCGACTGGGGAGTAGACTATTCTGAGCGAGTCTACACAATCATACGGAGGAGTGGTTGTACCTGTAGGCTTATACAACCATCCTCTTCAATCCTCGATGTACGTTACGATCGGAAAACGTGATTTGTAGGTCCAAAATCATGTTTTCCGATCAAAATCAGGCCATTTCAGACTATAGTCTGATCCCGGATGGCGACCGGAGGGGTGGCGGTGGCCGGGGGAAGGGGACGGTGACCTGCTCGTGGCAACCAGGCGGTGGCCTGGGTGCAGTAGCCTGCAGGGGGGTGGGGGGGGGCAGTAGCCCGCAGGGGGCGACAGATGGGGGTGGGGAGAGGGGCTAGGGTTAGGGTTTGGTGGGATATAACAACTCCGGTCTAGGATCGTCGCTCCGATACCATGTAAAAGAATAGAATTGCTTGTGTTCCATAGAGACCCTAGGGCTCTCTTATGTAGGATAAAAGCCCTGGGTAAATTACATAAGAGGTACATGGAAGATATATAAATAAGAAACAAATATAATGAGATACAAATATCTCAACAAAATGCATTAAAATTTGGATTTTATAAAAAAAATAATTTTCTATTAAAATATGTGTATTTTTTTCTCACTTTCTTACTTAAGCTAAGTTGAACATCCACTGAACCCTAGCGACATACTGCGATAAATATTTTTTATTACATATACCAAATTATGAAAGCATGATTTAAACGTTGAGTTCTAGCGTAATACAAACATGAGAGTGCACTCTTAAGAGAGAATATGTAAGTATCAAAATCTAATCCAATCCATAATTTGGTGGATTGGATTAAATTGAATGTCTAAAGGATGGGATTTGATTTAAAAAGTTATAATCCATTAAAGATTGGATGGGACATGGATTCAGCTAAAATCCGATCCATCAGAGTTGGAAGAGCGAATGGGGGTGGCCATGCATATAGAAGAATCCTTGTTAGTAGGTTGATGGGGGTTTTGCGAGGCCCATGGAAGGAATGCGTTGCTGTTCAAATGCGATAGATATTGTGGAAAGTGTGGTTCATGGTACAAAGGTATTGTGTGCTTTGTAGGTATTTATATAGTAGGATATGTAACATGACTATGTAACTGTGACTTGGTTTATGGTTTTAATAAATTTTAGGTGATGTCCCATGTTAGATAGCCATCATTCGGTGTCACCAAAACAACTGGGAGTTCCTTGGTCGATACACATATCCTCTATTTTGTCAATGACATTATCTTACAACAACGCTCCTTATCTATCATCTCCTTCATTAATGAAGAGTGAAGCCTGTTAGAGTATGTATCCCATGTATAGATGGGTAATTAGATCCCTCCAAGGTTTAATTAACACATCCACATGTTTAGTCTCACATCCACTGTTAGTGGGATTCCGTCTATATGTGTGGCTATATAAGAAGCCCTACACCCATATCAGTTGAGATAATGAATAGAAGAATCATCCCTTAGTGGCATTCTCTTGTGATTTCATCATGCTCCTTCCGGATTAGGGTTCCACGTAAAATCTTGGTATTCTTCCATTGTTCTTTATTCATTATCTCTGATACGTTTCCGCACTATCATTTTCTACATTGTATCAAAGCGGGCTTCGTTTTTGCATTTATTTTGTTCTTGAAGATTTGAGTTTGGATTTGTTCTTGAAGATTTTACTTTTTGATTGTATGTCCATGTTCTTTGATTTGTGAGATATGTTCAAGGAAATTGTTCGTTCTGCGCATATGCTCAAGGTCTGTTGTCGTCGTGTGCCAGGAAACTAGGATTTTATTGAAGCCTAATTCCGCGCTGGCAAGCTAGATTCATCGAGGGTTTGTTCTGAAACCCTAATCACGACAACCTCCAAAGTCCAGGCGATCCTCCACATCTTCTCCATGCAAAACCGCTGATCTTGTGCGTCCGATCTCCAGGCTACAGGTGGCTATCACACCCACCAAACTGCACCACCTGTGCTCTTTCGGCGAAGCCACCATCTCCAGGCGGAGCCATCAACATTGCCACCTCTGGTATCACATATAGCAACAACACCTAAATGTTCAAGGATGCTAACAACTGCAAGTTGATCAGCGAGGGAGTCGCAAGCTGGCCTCCTCCCAACCCTAACTCCAAGAAGAAGAGGAAGCAAGCAAAGATGCTTCCTCCTCCTTCTCCAGACATGCGCAAATGGAGGTGCAATCGGGTCTTAGCTCCTCGATGGAGACACCCATCACCGCACTCTTGTGATCGCCACTCTCCAACGATGCGATGCAATCACTCCAAACATCTTTTCCAATCACGAAGGGATCCAACACCGCTGCAACTCCAGTATCTCGGCAGTACACCCATCTCCAAGCGTTCTCTTGTAGTAGGGCTCCTCCTTCAAGCCCCCTCTTCAGCTTCCAAGAGGTGTGGGGTGATGGGCTGATGGCGGTGCCGACACATGGGTTCCTTTGGAGGAACCTTAGTTGGGAGGGATGATGGCCTTTCATGAAACCCAATAACCCTTTATTTGGGAGGGGACGGTATGCAGATATAAAAAAAGGGCCGGGGGGGCATGCGCTATTTGGGTCGTGAATTTCTAAGAAAAAAATACAAAGGGTTCCTGATCCATATATTTTATGCCCAATTAGGTCTACAATACCCAATAAAAAAGGTTGTGTGTTCTTTTGGGCTCTTTTTGGGTCGTGTGTTTTTGAAATAAAAAAATTGTGTCCAAAGTAGGGTCGAAGTCACAAAAATGTGGGGCCATTTTTAAAAAAAGGAGGGCGTGGGTTTTTTTAAAAGGCATCGCACAAAAATCATATGAAAAAAGGAAAGCTGGAAAAAAAATTAAAACGGCTTAGAAAAGAAGATTGTTTTGATTATCCCATCTTCAGGTCTTCTCTCAACTTAGTTGACGTCCTTGTTTTCTGATAAGTATGAGAGAGGAGGAGTATGCGTAGAGCATTCAAACTCAGACTCTACATCCAGTTTCCAGGTTTAGACTATACAGATTGTTTCAGAGTCTACAGTTCGATGCGCACATGTGTGCGACCATTTGTTTGAGAGGTGCCCATACCCTTATTATTCTCGGCTCAGGGTTTTCATGTGGACCATAAGGACCGTATAATAAAGATCCCTTCTGAATCAGTGTGGCCTCAGGGTTTTTAATGTGGATTCATATGGACTCGAGAGTAGAGATTTCATTCTCTGAGTCAGTATGGGAGAGAGCTAGTTCTCCGACGAGGAGACTTTCAGAGTATATTCTCCAACGACCGTGAACTCCGATGAGGATATTTACTCAGCTTTTTCCAGTTAGGCCCTTCAGAGAGATGGAGCAGTTGCGGGGCAGAGTTCTTCAGGTGGACACTCATTCCAGCTTCAATGACTCTAACAGACACAATACAGAGCACACGTTCTCCGATGAGGAGACCCAGTTCAGATCACACTCCAGCCCTTCAATTCCTCCTCATCAGCACGGCATGAGAAGCAACATCCTCAGCAGACTGTCAGTAGAGTATTCGTTGAGTTGATATTATATGTAGTCTTTTGTATTGTGAGTGAGGGATTTATTTCTATTTGTCCAAGCTCAGCATTGCATGCTCCAGCTTGAGGGGGAGTGTTAGAGTATGCATCACATGTATAGGTGGGTAACTTGGTCCCTCCAGAGTCCAATCACTACATCCACAGGTTTAGTTTCACATCTACTGTTAGGGACTCCGGTCTGTGTGTGGGGCTATACAAGAAGCCCCACATCCATTGTATCAGTTGAGAAAATGAATAAAAGAATCAATCCTTAGTGGTGTTCTCCTATGGTTTTGTCCTACTCTTCACAGAGAGGTTTCCACGTAAAAACCCAGTGTTCTTCCACTGTTCTTTATTCTTTATCTCAGATACGCTTCCGCACTATCGTTTTCTACAAAGCCTCCTTTGCAAACACTGATCTTGCTTGGTGGAAGCAGGTGGCTTGGGTACATGTCCACTGGCGCCTAATCAGAGGTTCATGTATTTTCCGACTCATGTTTTATTTGGATTTATATATCCATATTTTGTTTACATAGGTGGTCGCTATACGTACTCCATAAATCCAAGTAATATTGGATGAAAGCTACCAAGAGCAGGTCACACCCCGCATACCACATCAGCAGTTGCAACCTGTAACCAGTGAGCAGCAATGAAAACGTCAGCATGTGGCATCTGGCAACTAGATACACAGCACAAGCTCTAGGATAGGCTATATGTCGGCGAACATAGGGGAGAGTCATCCATATAGTATGAAATCTGAGATTTTTTTATCTCTCATCCTCCCATTTCACCATGTCGTGAAAATGTTCTCCATGTGATGTCGATATATTGTGATATATCAAACAATATACTGGAAAAACATGCAAATAATATTGATATTATGTGAGCTGGCGAGACAGTACATCTCCATAATATCATCATCGTGCATTTGAGAGAACAAATGGGAGTTCACTCCCTGTTATTTCTGGGTTGTAGAAGATATATTGTACTGTAACACTGAGAGAAGTTATCTTAGCTTCGAGCATAAATAGTTTTTTTTATTTCAATGTTAACCTATATGAAAAAATACGTGTTTATAAGGTGTTTAATACCTATTTCTATCTTTTTATCATGACTAGATATAATAATTTAACAAGTTTCCAGATATGTTTTCCTTAAGACAATTGGCCTAAAGTTGCCTTTATATAGTTCTTATTGCAGCACTGTTTGACAGGTTTTATTGTTTTCCTTCTTAAATGACTATATATTTCTGATCCGATTCATTGCTTTTGCAGGCATACACCATTACAATTGGTTCATGTTGTTGGGATCTTTCTGAGAACATGGTCTGTTTATTCCTTGTTCCAGTATTTTTCACAAGGAGGAGATTCAGTCGTGGTTTTCATATTCCGCTGTTTGATCCCTGCATCTGTTATCTTTTTGGTACTACATAAACCATGGAAAGGAAGGTCGCTTTCGAATATGCAGGTTTATCTGTTTTATTTCTATGTTCCAGAAAAGTAAATGCGTGAATGTTTATACTAAAATGATATAATTATCAGGTTATCCCTTCTGTTATAAATGGAGGAATAATGGCAGTATACCTACTGTTGTGGGTAAAAGGGCTCAAGTCATGTGGCCCACTGATGTAAGTATCTTTTCCTTGTAATGATCATGACTATTCTTAAATATTCTTTGTTCAATTCACTTGGTTCTAGGATCCTGATACCGTTATTTTCCTTTTGCTAACATGATGCCACAATCTTGCCACTTTCAGTGGCAACTTTCATCCTTACTAAGATAATTTGCCAGCTGTGATTCAGGCTATTTTAATTCTGCTAAACACTCAGAGTCTTGAACAAGAAATGGGCAAAGCTTTGATTAGTAAAAGATGGGCTAATATTTCCTAAAAAAGATGGGCTAATCAGCATAATAGAATAAGATTTCCACTGCTATACTGATTGGACCAGTATTTGACATTGCGCTTGTATCCCCTGTTTTTATTTCAAAGAAGATGGAAAATTATCTCCGGTTTTTGCATATTGAGACTTAGATTTGTGTTTGAATTTCAGAGCTATTTTGGCCGAATATGCTGGTGCTATTCTTGGAGTTTTATCTGCTGTGCTATATGGGCGGAGAAGCCATATTTGGAAAAAGGTCCTGATGTGCTTGCCAAATTTTCTTTAACAGAGTGCATCCACACTTTTTTTTGGTCATGCTCACAACTACCGCACTATCGTTATATTTCATAGAAAATGATTTTTTCTTCCAATTACGTCTTTTCACAGTCCGCTTTGGGGCTTCTAATATTCCATTTAATGTAATCTGTCATGTCTGATATTCATTATATTAGATTATGTTTTAATTTTTTGTAAGGTCTACCTTAAAGACCCTTAAGCTTGCCTTGTTGGTTGACATTCACTGCCATGCATGACACTAAATTTGAAATATATTTGGTTTAGTAGGTTGGTGGACTTGTCGCAATGTTGGCTGCATTCTATTTCTTATCTCTAGGCTGGGCAACAAGTACACGTTCCCCTTTCTGTATCCTTGTAGGTGGTGTATTCCTCAAGCAATAAATTTTTATTCTGCTGCAAAAGGTGTGAAGTATTCCCTCAGATAAATCATCGTACAATTGCAAGTTTGCCATATAATATTGATTTCTTTGCCTCGTTGTTTGCTTGTGATAAATTTTTAATACCATTTTCAATTTCTTCTATTTGTTTTGTGTGTAGAGGTGCATGCACACATGCCTACGACCAAGATTCAAAAAGGAATTTAGCATGTACACAAACATTCTCAATATAAAAATGTCCTTTTGGAAAAGCCAATGCTTTCTTGGAAGACAGATGATCCAAATGAAAGCAGAAGAAGGCTTGGCCCACTCAACTTTGGAACGATGTACCATGTTGCCTAAGCTCTTCCAGATTTCTCCCAGGGTGGAAATCTCCATCTACTCCATCCGAATCCTCCTCTAAATTTGTTCCATGACTTCACAACAAAAGAACAAATGGTCGACCCCCTTCCTTGCCAGCCACATGAAGACATCCACACCGATAGGAGCATCTACTCTCCAAGTCTCCATATCAGCATATAATCCTTTGCCATGTTAGTTTCATCTGCATAATTTGCTAGTCCAGGGTTGCAGGCCTTCTTGCTTGAGAAATCTCCCTCGCCCTTAGTCCAGTGGTTAAACATCCCCAAAGAGGGACCCTCTGCAGGCTCCAACATTTCCAACAACTAAACAAACTCCCGAAACCTCTGCTAAGAAAGACCGTCCCAAAGAGTCCATACACCTACCCTTCCTCTCTATTTATTTTAGCATCTGACTAGTGTCTGCCAGTGATGCCTTCTTATCTGCAAGTGCAACCATGAATAAAAAGATGAGGGAACTTGTCACACAAGGCACCCATCCTCCACTTATCCTCCCAGAGTCTAAATAGGTGGTTGTCTCCTGTCACTGGGCACATGAATAGGTAAATATCAGGGATGAGTGAACAAAGATCCTTCCAGAGGGTGGAGGGCGATCTCAACCCCACCAATGACAAATCAAGATCCATTGAAATCCATAGATGCCTCTCACTAAAAAACACATAATCATTGTCTCTTAAATTCTCAACACCCACTCCATGAGCATATATTTTTTAAAATCTAAGAGATGCATGACCCATAACCAACCTTTTTTCCGGAGCATGGAGGTGTCACTCTAAGAAGCAATGGATACCCCTGACTTTCTACCTCAAAATAGTCATGAATAACTCTCGAGTTAGACACTCAGGTCATCAATGAATCACACTCGACAAGTTGTATGAAGATATATAGAACATTGATTTTGCAGACAACACCGATGTCAACCAGGGTTTTAAAAAATGTGATGTAGATTGAGGCGAGGTGTAAGCTTCGAGGCAGTTGAGGCATAAGCCTTAGTTCTTATAATGATAAATTTAATTCATAGTTTTATATGTTTATATGATGTGCAATTATAAAGAAAAACACATTCATGACTCTTCAATTTATTTAGGAGTTTCAACTATTTTGTTACTCTAATCACGAGAGGCCTGGGATGAATAACTGACCCTACTTAATTGTTGGAAAAGGCTTTGTTGTTGTTATTATGAGAGGCTTGGGATGAAAAATTTCAGAATTCATCATAAAATTGTCCTCGAGGCAGTTGAGGCATTACCCTCAGTTCTTATAAGGAGAAATTTAATTCATAGTTTTATATGTTTATATGGTGTACAATTATAAAGAAAACACATTCATGACTCTTCAATTTATTTAGGAGTTTCAACTATTTTGTTACTATAATCACGAGAGGCTTGGGATGAATAGCCAATCCTACTTAATTGTGGGAAAATGCTTTGTTGTTGTTATTATGAGAGGCTTGGGATGAAAAACTTCAGAATTCATCATAAAATTGTCTATTTTCATGACTTAGATTGCATGTATAACTAAAAGTTTAATTTAACTTAGAGAATTAAGTACTTTATGTGATAAAGTTAATGAATTAAAGATGTTATAAGTAGAGTTTGCAAAAAGTTCATTTCTATATGTATTATTAAACAAAATCTTTTTTATATGTGTTATTTTAAAAAAAATTCTTTGTATATGTTGTGCTTAATCACTAAAAATATCGATCATGTAATATTATCTTTGACATAGTTGTAAAAAAAGGTAAGGATGTAAAATCAAATTTTAACAAACAATCAAAGAAGGATCCATTAGATTATAAAGTATTACTAATATTCTAAATATTTGAAAAATCTATTTCTTACTAAGTTTCCTAAATATAAGCTTTAGAAGACATAAGTACATATATTTTTTTAAACAACCTCATATTCCTTAGATAATCGACCATGATGCTTCAGTATTGCCTGCCGCCTCACAACCTCAGTACTGCCTCAGACAACCAAGGCATAAGCCTGAAGCAGTTCGAAGCTGTAGCCTTAAAGATATATTCTCTCAAAACTGTCTCGAGGCAGGTTTTTAAAACCATGAGTCAATAACACCACGAGGCCTTCTTTTGACAAGCATTTGGCCTTCCAACTAACCAATTTTCGCTCCTTCTTCACAAACATCATCTTCCAAGCGGACAATGTTATGTTCAAGTACAACAAGGGTTGAGCCTAAAAAAAAGTACAACAAGGGTTGACTCACAATATGTGCCTCATGGCTTGAAAATTTGAAATTTTGTCAAATTTCGATGAAATTCCATTTTCAATATTGACAAGACAACAATACCCATATAATCAAATTCCATGGATACCTTTGATATCTCAAAGAAATAGCATTGACATATCATATCATTTAAGTAAAACTTAAAAAAACGAGAGCTTTCTTCTTTTTCTTCTTCTTCTTCTTCAAATTTGACTTATATGGGCAAACTTACTTTATTTTGACTTCCAGTTTCGATCCTGGCAACAACCACACTTGGAGTCTTTGACGTTCTCCGTCGTTGGAGCTCATGGAACGTTCTCCGTCGTTGGAGCTCATGGATGATTTTGATTTGTGATTTTTCATCTCAACCTTTGATTTCAGTATGGAAAACTCTTTAAAGTATGTATTTCTTAATTTCTCCCTAGGTGTAAGATTAGTTTAGATCTGTGACATTTAATCATATATTATTGCAAGGGTGCAAAAGTCAATTATTAGTACTCGGTCGATCGAGTCAATGACTAATGATTAATCACCTGTCAAGCGACTAATCAGATTTAGTTAGTCAGGCTTTAGTCAGCTTTGATTTTTTATATTAGATATATAATTCAATTTTTTATGCATATATTCCTATATATTTATATAGATTTAGACTTTTCAATATTGTAATAAAGTAATAATGAAACATAATAAGAATAATTTAAATGTAACAACGAGATCAAATTCAATCTAATATTATCGAATATTCTTAAAGGGCAAACAAACCACCCTACATCTCTTTTTCTCTCAATCTCTCACGATTTCAGTAGTATGTTGAGAGAGAAAACAATAACCAGACATGTTATCAAAGAAATATCAAAGAAACACACAATATCAAAGTTGAGGTTCTTTCATGAATGTGAAAAAAGTCTAATTCCTAATATAAATAAACACATGAATATGATATGCTAATGATATCAAATAGACAATTCATTTCAAAGAAATAAATAAGATAAAAATAAAATCTGTAAAAAAAAATGTAAACCCTAGTTACCCTTGTTGATCGACAGAGAGGAGGCATGAGGAACTGGAGGCATTACACGAAGGAGAGGAGGTGCAAGAAATGGGTGGTGTCGTGCACGGAGCTAGAGGCGATGGTGGTAGAATGCGGGGAGCTGGAGGCGTCATTGTCGTGATGGAGATGATGGTGGCTTTCTTTTCGTCGAGCATGAGGATATGGGTATGGAGGTCGAGGGTCTATAGATGGGCGTGGGCTTATTGTCTAACAGTAAGTCCCTAAAAACCCTTATTGAGTTTTCGGTTACCATTGCATATTAGAATCTCGTATTCCCCACAAGCCTATTTAAGTCCTAGTCGACTCGGCAACCCCATCGAGTCGACTAAATGAGCCGACTTGTCGGCCTAATCGGTTGTTTTTTACAAGATTATATTATTGCTCTACCACTTTATTCTAATTCAAGATTTGCTGAGAATGTTGACAAATACACCTACTCTGGTTGAGACATCTCCCCCTGTGTATGTTCGCAAACCGATCTTACTCGACCCCTTTCTTTTGTGCCTTCCTCAACATCCAGCACACCCTAGGTAAATTCTGAACACATGGTTTCCACTGATGGCATGTTAATATTTCTGCATAGCAGGAGATTATGCAGGAGGATACTGTAGCTAATCAGGTTATTGTTATTCAACAAAATGGTCCATCGGAGGATTTGTGCCTGCCTATTGCACATCGAAAGTGCTACGTACTTTCTTTCAGGTCATGTTTTTAATTGGGTTATCTATCCGATGATTTAAAAAGCTTATGGTGGGCTTGTCAGCTGTTACAATCCCAGAAATATACGAGAAGGCATTGCAAGACAGTCAGCGGTGCCATTAATAATGACTAGTAATGACTCAGAGAAAGTATATTACTGATCTCCTTTTGGAGACCAGGATGACAGATTACAGACATGCTACTACTCCAATGGATCCTGGTATGAAACTCTATGATGATGCCATTAATAAGGTAAACAAGAGAAGATATAATAAACTTGTTGGGAAGCTCTTATATGTGACCATCACTAGACTAGACATTTCCTTTGATGTAAGCAAAGTTCATATGGAGCAACCACATTGGGCATATATGGATATAGTCTCCACGGTCCCAAGGTACCTGAAATATTCACCAGGTATATGTTTGCCCTTCAACAAAGGGATATCTCTTGAGATCACAACCTCTACAAATGCTAATAATATATGATGTCCTAAAGACAGGAAGTCAACATCAGGGTTCACAATGCTTATTGGGAGCTTACTTGTCTCATGGAAAAGCAAGAAACACACTGTTGTTGATAAGTCAGGTACTGAATCTGAATACAGAGCTGTGTCACAAGGTGGCGTTGAGATGATATGGGTTAGGTCTATCCTAACTGACCTAGACTTTAAAGCACCTCCAATTAGAAGTAAACAAATCGAAGTGGATTGCCACTGTACTATGGACATGATACAGATGGGGTTCATCTCCACATTTCTTGTAAACTCAATGGAACAAACAATAGTATGTTCACCAAGGCTCTAGTCTGGGGGGCACTCCAGAAATATTCATCTAAGCTGAGCATTAGACATCTGCGCTCCAGCTTGAGGGGGGGTGTTGTAGGAAATATTTATTATGTTATTTCCTTTTTCATGTATTTCATTTCTTATGTATTGTCCTCTAGGGCTTCTCTTATATATATATAATATAGGACAATATGGCTACAGAATAAACATGTCATTCATTTTTTTACTTTACTTGCAAAACTACTTTTTATTAATTAAATAAATCCCTAAACTCACTAAATAATTTATATTAGCTTCAATACATAAAGATCAAAAATGAAACTCAAATTATTCACCTATATTATATCTACTATCTATGATTTGAGTTTCAAAACTTTTAGCATTTACTTTTTTTTTATAATAAAAAACACCAAGATTTTGAGATGACTAAAAATTCATTAAAAATCAAATACTTAAAAATCTAAAATTTATTATAAGTGATTTTTGCCTCCTCTCCCTTATCACATTTCCTGAATTTCTTCCTTGTCTTTGGAGTGCTAGGGTAGGTAAGACAGATTCTTGAAAGAAGCCGAGTGTCTGTCATTCTTTCCAAAGTCGACAATCACAATTAGCAAAGAAGGGCCCACATGAAGACTTGGGATCTCAGAAGAGATGAGTAGCTGAAGTCAGCCTCGATAATAGAATCAGCGTGAGGGCAGTGTAGATCAACATAGGGATTAAGATAACCATGTAAATTGGTCCTGGTCTGATCTAAATACGCCTGGCCCCACCCCCGACAAGGGTAGGAGGGATGAAATTGAGGCCAAATTTCTGCGCTGCTATGGCATCCTAGGTTTTTTTGATAAAAGGTGCTTATCCCTAACACATGTACTTTTGAAGTTTTCACGAATATCTTTGATCATCTGGACGACATTGATTATATTCATATTTTAAGGGAGAGATCGGCGATCCTAAGTTTCTTTACCCCATTCAGAAACTGTTTTCTGCTAGACGACTTGTAGAAGGTGAGAAGGGTCTTGACCCTGTCCCACACAGTGTGAGTGTACTATTATCGGCCCTATTAGGCAACGCCTACCTAAACAAGCTCGATCTGGAGATAGGGAGGATCGGACAGAAGCACGGAATTCCTGTTGTTCAGAGAATCAAATTGGTTCTCTCCATAAAGAGTATGGATGGCCAAGAAAAGTATGAAGAAGATTAACCCCCCTTCGAAGCCTTCCCTATTCTTGTGGATCAATAATAAACCCTATTCTTGTGGATCGATAACAAATGATGGTAAGGGGATAACTGAAGCTTGACAATTTGGTCGCACTGGTAGATGTCGAACTTCCAACTCAAGAACTAGCCTCAGCCGACTTTAACACTTCTTGGGGTTTGCTCAAAAACTGTCACATCGGTACTGACATAATCTCGTTTACTCACAGTAAAAGCATTGAGAACCCGTCACCCCAAAAAACACACCATTAACCGAGGAGACAACTTGTGCCGAACTCCAAATATGTGAACAAAACAGATACAACCTAAGCAAAGGCAAATGAAACAAGCACTTCCAATCTAAGGTCAGGCTGCACAAGCTGAAGAATCCCTGGAACCATGACCACACGATTAGGAATGAGCATGTGAATCTATGTTAGAAATTAGAATACATTGGGAAGGTCTTTTGGGATAGTCCTAAACAATGTTGAAAAATGTACGCCACTGCCGAACTTAATATATTGTCGCCTACAAATTGTTTGAGATGCATACTTTTAGACAAATTGCAAGATACAAAAAATTAGTTATGCAAGAAACTCACTTCTTGTGGTTTCTCAAGATCCGGTTCTCTAAATTTATGCATGGAAGAAAGTCAATGCTAGGAATCCCTGTTGAAAAAAATGCTAGATCAACATTGTGAAAATATTCCATGCATTCTTTCTTGGCCAGCCATTATTTTGATAACATTGTGCAAAATGTTTCTTGTCAAACCTTGAGTCGATGGAAAGATAGCATGGTGTCTGAGACCAGTAATCCAGTGGAGGCTGTAGGAATGAAAGAGATGATATTACCCATCACTGCTGGAATATTCTCTGCATTACGAAGAGTTATTGCACGCCGTGTTTCCCTCAAGGTAAAATTTTGTTATTTCGATAAACTAGCTTTCTTCTTCCTTAAATCACTTTGGCTAATTGACATGATTTCAGATCCTGATTTATCGTGATTAACTGCGACATATGCTTTCAGAATCAACTTAAAAGAAGATTGCATGCCATAACAGTAGCATCTGCCACTTGTTTTCTTTTTCCTCTTGCAATGTGGGATATCATAACAGTAAGTTTAGTTGCTCAGAATTTTTTACTCTGCTTAGATCTATATAATACATAAGATCTAGTATATTTTTACAAATAAGTTGAATTGGCTGTGTGATAACTTTCGTTTATCATTTAGGGATCTTCCGGTAATACTATTAAGTTTCAGTATCCAAGTTGGGCTTATGTGAGCACAATCATGTTTGGAATGATATTTATATTTTATGTTGACAATGTTGCCGAGGACAGGTATGCAATTTATGTTCAATGTTCGTTTTCGGCTTACTATTGTAAATTTGATGGCACCAACCGCAAAAAGTATACCATTGCCTTTATGAATCCAGTCTTTTTGTAAAAATGCAAATTGAATCTTTATTTCATGCGTCATTGACAAGTGATGATTGACATAAATTTCTCCTTGCATCATAGATGCTTGTTTTAGGGCTTCATATCAGATATTGTTGTTCCTATTAGTAAGTGTTAATGTTGACACTAGCTTTGCCATTTTGCAGACTGCATCTAGTCTTTTCTTCTCCGAAACATTTGATGTTGGCTGGAGGTTCCATTATTGTTTTGGAGATTCTTTACAAAATGGATTTCTCTCTTCTTGGATTTCTAGTATGCTCCTTTATACTTGGATTTGGTACGAACCAAAAAAGCTCTAGTTAATTGTCTTTTTTGGCTAGTCACAATAAGTTTGCACAAGCATTTCCTTACAAGTAAAAGTTCAATTTGAATCTTTTAGAATGTTCATGTCCACCAACATTGGTGCTCATAGCGGGGATATTTTTTTCCTAGATTTATGTACTTCATATGTTTTTGACAAAAAAGATGGAATCTTGATGTGATTCCCATGTCTAAACCCTGGGGATATTTCTTCCCAACTTCACTGTCATGTAATCTGATTTACTTATTTTTACCTAACCTTCAACCTGAAAAGGGAGATTCCATTGACATGTTTCTTAAGCACTTCCTAGTAATCTGTATAAGATATACTATCATAAATTGGTTGCTAAGTGTGTTAAAATGTGCTAATCCTATCTGTGAATAAAAAACCATGATCTTTGTTGTGGCACCTCTTGGATGAAAAACTTAGTTTTAAATTTCTATTAGGAAATACCAAAATGTCCGGCAAAACGTTGATTTTGTTAACTTTGTGATTTTTGGGCATCTATAGACGGTGCCATCAATTTTAGACATGATGATTTATTTGACATATAATTTTTCTAGGCATCTACGAAGCAACATCTTTAGAGCGAGTGAAAAGAGACCCTCCCCTCGAGCAGATGGCAGATGGGTTGTTCCAGAGCCAACTTGAGGCATCACCATTACCAACTTAGGCTGAAGTATTTACAGCTTTTCCTCTCATGCAACTATAGAGTGATTTTTTAATGCAAAGAATTGAACTACTACTCTTCCATCAAGCATGATGTCCATATTTGTCCTAAGTTCGTTTCGAATATGAGATATCTGATGGGTGGTCATCACTCTGATTTTAAGTGTATATGCAGGATATTGCTTCAAATGTTAAAAGTGCAACTCTTGGAAAGTGGTTTGAATGTTAAGAACCACATTGATTTGAATATTAAGAACTACATCATTTAATTACCAACTATTTTATGCTTTAAAAGAGCTGAAACTGTGAACATTTTATGCATTAGTTGCCAGTGGGCATATTGAGTTGAAAAGAAAGTAGAAAAGAGCACACCTGGTGCGGTAAACTATGGGGGATATTATGGGATGTCTTGCAGTAACAATCAAGACTTTTCATGCTTTAGTTGGGGTATGCTACATAGTTTCATTGCTTCAAGCTGTCTAATTTGGATCATTCCTGGGCTTAAATGTAAAAAGGCTATACCACTTGAATAATTCCCATTCGCCATTTCATTGACCTTCATGCTCTTTTTTGCAAGGCACACTCCTTCAAACAATCCACACCTTAACTGGCACATCAGAGGACCTTTCTATGTGCCCAAACTACCTTGAGCAAGCTTGTCTCACTTATCTTCTATTAGTCAGCTTGTCAACTGATACTAAAATTGTGACACCTTTTATTTTAAGCTTCTCTTATTTTATCTTCTATTGCTGTTATATCGAATTTTATGTTTGGATATCTCTTCATTAGAGCAAGTTTATCTTTAGCTATAAACATTCTTTGCGCATGTTGATAGACAATAGACCAACATTTAGTGCCATGAAATAGACAGGAACAACCTAGGGAACTCTTAAAATGAATAAAGATATGCAAGACATGAAGCTAAGGTGATATTTATTACACCATATGGACATCCTTTACTGGGGATTTGTAATGATCTGGGGCAACTATCTTCTAATAGCAGTTTGTTAATGTAGAATTACATTAAGTCCTTGTCTTCATTTCTCATATTGTACTGGATTGATGGATGGATTCAACTATCTATGGAGTCAAGAAGGCGTGCTATCCTTGATTTTCGATGTGCAATGAGAGTCTGTATTACTCTCATTTTCTCTTGCGGCCATCTTATATCTACTACTGTTTTTTTTTGCAGCTATCCTTCCCGCGCCATCTTAATGTTCAAGTGAAGGAGAAAACAGCAACAAACTAATTGAAATGGATATTCATGGGATGCTGGATAGTCGCGACTCATGGGAAATACAGTGTCAAGCAGGACTGAACTTGTGCTCTTGGCCTTTTGCTTCCTAGCCTTTAACTCTGTTGGTGTTGTTTTAAGATATTACTGTCACTATTCTGTAGAAAAATGTTTTAATTAGTTCAATTTTCAAAGTTGTAGGATCAACCAAGAAAGGTGTGACATTCCAGATTCCTTGCAATCCATGAATGGAAGCAACTAACCGGAATTTTTCGGGTAAATTATAAGAGAAATCCCCATCCATGCACCGATTTGCAATTAGGGACCTCATCTTTTCAATGTAACAATGAGAGTTCTAAACTTTAGGGTTCAGGTTTCACGAGTTAGGGAAGCCTATGGAAGGGTTCATTTGAGGCAAAAATAAGAATGGATTTAAAATATGAGGACCTTAATTTAGAATTGATTTCTTTGTTGTGATTTTCCCCCGTGTTTTCGGTAACTGCTTTTTCATTGGGTAGAGGCATGTGTTAATGTTCTTTCCCTTCCCGAACCTTTTTCTTATTATGGGTCTAATATTTGACATGCGATTATTGGAGTCATCCTAGTGTTAGTCTATGTTTTCCCGTTAATCTTCCTGAAGAAATTATCTTGGAAGTAAATCCTTGTCGTGTTGAGCTGAATTCTTCCAAAAAACTTGACATCGATAATACTGCTTGCATTGGTTTTCTGAAAAGAAGAAGATTTCACTTGAAAATACTAGGTAAACATTTTACTCCTGTGTGGAAGGTTGATGTTAATTTTCTTTAGTTTCTTTACCTCACGGGAAAGGCTGATATCAAAATTTATGTTCAAATGGATTGACCACACCATAAAGATGCATGTACTAGGCATCTTTATGTCGTGGTCTTATTATGTTTAGCATCTTTATGATTGAGAGCAGGTTTGCACAAACATCTTTAGCATCTTTGCGGTGTGGACATATTATGTTTTTAGTCCCCTGATTTATAATTAAAACAGTCGGCCTTTTTCCTTTCTACCTGAGATGCAGCTTACCAGTTTTACAATAATGGTCATACCTTTTGATCAGTCGGTCTGTTGGTTGATTGGGAAGTGTATAGTTTTAGTTTGCGTCAACATGAGGAATAAGGTGGAATAAGAAATACAGGGTTAATTTTACCTGAGATTCGCTAACATTATATAAGCAATGGTTAATTTTTGAATAGGTAGCGTGAATGAGGATAAACAGTAATCATTACTTAATCGAAGAGGAATAGCTATTCCATGTATCCTAATTTGCATGTGTTTATTGCAAAAAAGGTAGGAGCATAAGTGCAAATTGCAGAATCTCGAAAGGGCACAAGCGTATAAAAATCTATAGATAATGCTAGGGTGATGTCACGTGAACAAGCAATGGTAGGAAGGCGTGACCTGGCCAATGTACACAGGAATCACACCCACATTGTTTCCACAGCATTGGTCTTTGGTTGGTTGTGTTCAATTTTGATACACTTGTAATTTTAAAATGAGCATCTCCCACTCTAGCACTAGTGGGAGGTGAACCCTTGGATATTATCTTATTAATGTTAACACTAATAGGGATTTTTTTGTTGTGTTCCTATGAGCTTTGCCGTTTAACACTTGTGCTTATATCTATTTCTTAATTACATTGTCATTCTTACGAAATGTTCCTACTAACTTGCGCTTTGTCGATAATCTCACATATCAAATTGTCAGAGATTAACAATCAATGGATCAAAAAAATGAAAAAAAAAGATATTACACAATCCTCCAACTATGTATCCCCTTTTTATCCTCCTTATCCTCTTCTTACGTTCTTCATCCCAACTACCATTTTCCCCTCAACTGCTAACTATAGCACAGTCGTCTAGCTGCCATCCCGCTACTTCTAGTGAGATTGGCTTTGAATAAGATTATTTCCTTCCGTCAGGAGTAGGTAAATGCTGCGAAGGGGTGAAAGGTAGGAAGTAGGCTCGCTTATAGGGAGAGGCAGGAGGGGAAGGGCTTCAGGAAGAGTAGGGCTAGGCCTGAGGTTCGCGCTCGGGCTAAGGGTGAGGGAGGTTCAACCGGGCGTGTTCATCTGTTCCTGAATGAGAGTCCTCTCCTCTCTTCCTGTGCTTCCCAGTCTCAGTGTCAAGCGCAGGCAGCATACGTACCCGCGTGTCCGCAAGCTACTATAAAAGCCTTCCAGGGCCGGGAAGCGGGGGCTTCCGAACACGGCCCCTCCCGTCCCCGAGGACTATCTCATCTAGGGGGGAAGGCGCGTACAAGGATATACAATGGGAATCCAAAAGCGATGATTCCACTATCCTAATAGTCTTCGAGGCCTTAAATATTTAATAGAAGGCGCCGTGAAATCAAGAGAATACCGTATAATATATAAGAGAGAAATACCTGCTCCAATTTCTGGTTATTTAATAAGTCTAGTGAGAAATGAATTTGTCCGCCCAGTCTTCTTCGACGCATCCCCCTTCAGTCCCAACACGTGCAGGCAGAGCGAAAGCTCTCGAGCAGGTCCAAGACTATATTCGGCCTCATTTAATATCATATCTCGGCGCCTCTTCCCCGGGGCCTCGCTACGCGATATCTATATATACGCGAATCGACCTGTCATCTTATATTGGATTTCTGGTGTTTCCGTACTCGCTTATACCTCACGTCATTCTGCGATCGGTGTGAGACTTTGATCGATACGATCAAAGGCTTTAAAGTGAAGTGCCATTCGTCTAATAAATCGAGAAGTCAAGCTGAGTAATTCCCTTCGTTCTCCTTCCTTCCTTAGGACCTTTTGGTATGTATTGCCCCCTAGATCTGATCCACCGGACGAGAAAGTCCATTCCGCACTGCTGCTGATTCGTCGGACTTATCCACCGACGGGATTCGTGGAATTTCCCTTTGTGGATTGCGTTGGGGGAAATCTACCAAGGCAGATAGATAGACTCCTTTCCCGCTGCTAAGGGAGAGCAAGAAAGGAAAGAAATTGAACCCCTTTTCCTTTTCGGGTACTAAGAGTCCTCTCACTACCAACCAGAAGACTCTGGCTGGGTCTTGCCGGTATCAACAACGAGAATCAAGCCCAATGGAAACAGCAACTAACTATGGCTCTTGGCCCAGACAAGGTCCTAGGCGTAGGGGAGATCTGAGGGAAGGCCTAGACGACGAGGCCCGTCCTGGGCTGCAATAAGTAGATCGAGAGGTCGTTCCGCCCCTTGTCCCCTAAGATGGGTAATATGTTCTCATAGAATTCCTACTTGAATATCACTTCAAAATCAATAGGGCAGGGATGGCGAGCGATCCCAGTCCGCGGCAGAGAACAAGACAGCAAGCGAGCCTTTGTTCGCTTCTTCTCCACCAAGCACGGAAGTTTCAGGATAACTGTAGGTCGGTGGCTACCTAAGGAAACTCCGATTCGATCCGCCCCCCGGCAGGGAGGCTTCTACCTCATCCCGATCACAAGGGGAGGTTCACCATGATGAGGGGTCAGAATTCGATCCGTTCCGGAAAGAATGAAATGCTTTTTTTCGGCATGCTCCTCTGATTTACGGATTCGCAGGGGGCCGACAGGCCCTACTACTCTGTTTCCTGACAATGACAAAGGCTTGCGAAACGGAGGGGAGCCTTCGGGTAGGGTGCGAAGCGGCTTTGCCCCGGGGAGCGAAAGGAATAATGAGATGGTGCGAGGGAAGGCGATAGCCGTATCGAGTCTATTATATTAGAAAAGTCAGCGACCTATTAACGCCTCAAAAGCCCCGAATATATAGTAGTGAAATCGTCCTCCGGACCCTATAGATAGAGCTACTGCCAGAGATGTGTGCCAGGAACAGGAACCCTCCACTTTCTGCCCCAGACTGAGGATCTCTACTCCCGGCTGTCCACAATGGAAAAAAAGCCGTCCATGCCCTTATCAATTAGCCAGAACACAGACAGGAGTCAGAACTATAGGAAATGCTGAGCCTTAGACTCAGTCTTGCCACAGGGACTAGCAGTAGGTGCCGAGGCCGTCCTGTCTAGTCGCCCAGCAGCTAGGAAGCACAACCTCCCTCTGTCTGCTGGGCCCTAGAGAAATTGGCGACCGCGGTAAGCGAGTTTCAAAAGCTAGTTATTCAAGAGACTAATATGTAATTTAGTAGTACTTAATTAACGTGGGGGTCTCTTTTTCAGGGGCATCGCAATTCATCCAGCTAATCAGGGCTAACCACTACGACTTTAGAATATCCTACCTCCGGCTTGTGACTGAGGACCCAGGTCATAGACGCCGAGGGGTCTATTTGGTGAATTCCATTTCTTATCTTGATTTTTTGCTTTTTGATATATAAAGGCGAATTTCTTTATCTGATCTTCTCTGAGCCCTTCAATCCCATACCTGAGAAATCCTGGTGCCTTGCTTGTCCGGGAAAGGTAGACACTGCGGGTGAGAGGAGGAAGCTATAAGAAATTCTTTCCTTCTGTAAGACAAATCAGTTGAGGGGGTGTTTACAGAGTGAAGACTGAACCACCTCGAAAAAGCCCAGTGGCCCCACTATATATTACCCTTGGATCGGGGGCCTAGGTGGAAGAAAAGCAGACAGAGCAGATAGGCAGTCCACATGTCTTTACAGACCCCAGAAAAAAGAGTAGGGTTTTAGATTATTCAAGATCTGATTCTCATCTTATCAAGTCAGAACCCCGGGCGAAAGTCCCGCATTAGAAATCCTGACTCAAAGGAGAATCCTTCAACGGCAGCGCTCTGACCCTGCCTCCGCGCCTTTGCTTAAGGCTCACTCTCCTCTTGGACTACTGCTCCTTCCACCCTCTCTTCCCCAGTTTGTGATCGCTGGATCAGCCAAAGAAAGAAGCTTAACCAGTTATTAAGAAAATATAGATCGAATGACGAGGCAAGAACTTTTTGAATCCATTGTTTGAAGGTCAGAAATTAGTTCGCAGTAGGCGGCTAGGTAGGCAAATTCAGATGATCGTCGATTGGCTTAAGGGCAGCGAACCCAAGCGGGGCAAAGGAGAAGGCTAGACCATCTTCCTCCTGATGGAGAGGAAAGCGAAGAAGCTCGCAGTCTATAAAAGTGCCAAAGCCCAGATTGAATAAGCTGAAGCCGTGCGAAGCGGGAAAGGGCCGAAAGACGGACTAGAAAAGAAGGAGCTCCCGTGTCATTCCATTCCTCTCGTCAGACCATCTGTAGCACTCATAGCTACGGCTCTAACTCGATTATTTCCTAATAATTGTTGTACCTCACAAGTCACATCAATTTGCTGACCGAGAGTATCTCGGCCCTTAACTACCAAAGCGTTATAAATCTTAGGCATCTTCCCCGGCTCAAGTACTGAGCCTTGGATGACGCCCCTAGGTTTGTTTTTTTCTGGAAACCGCGAAAAAACTATGATATTCTCAAAAGAGGAGGAAAAAAGCTGATATCGAAACCGTGCTAAATGAGAAGGATTCGCTAACTAATAAATAAATAAGCTGCAGGTTGACCCCGCCTTTGATGGTAAGCTAGTTATTAGGGTGAAGGTCAAGACTGAGCCAAAAGCGAAGTAGGAGGAGCCCTCAAAGGAGATGTGTGCGGGGCCGGGAACTACCGACCAGACGAAAGGTAGAGGAGTGGAGTGGTAAGGAATCGAAGGAAGTAGACAGGAGGGTCAGAGGCTTGAGCTACTAGGTCTTAAGGCATCTTTCTAGAACTCGTTCCGCTTATTTCGCTAATAGAATCAAGAAATTTGAGGAAAAGGAAAGGAAAGAGAGAGTAGCGGTGCGGCTCAGAAAAGGCATTTCCCGACGCCCCACCTCTGTGGGGTTCTTCCCCCGCCTTGTGGTTCCGTTGATGTTTAATTAGCTCGGGATCTTTCCCCTGCCACCTTCACTATTGAAGAAATATCTGGTCAGCACCACCCGCTTCTTGGCTTTCGACTCTTGCTGACGACTACTAATAGCTAGGGACTGCCTCAACTGACTGGAGGCTCAGTACGTTGCCGACTTCCCGGAGGCAGTACCCGAAAATCAGCGGGGGGACCTTCCGGAGACTCAAGAGTTGCGGCGGCTTCAAGCGGAGACTCGACAGGGGGCCTCTCACTATATATCTGGGGCTTGCCAGTTTCAGAATCAAGCCCTTCTATATAATAGCGATAGCCATATCAAGCGCAAGCGTTAAGAAGGGTTGGGGAGCTTGCTCTTGCAACATGATCGAGATTGGGTTGGTGTTCACTGCAGCATTGGTATGCGCTATCGAAAGCATTGGATGGATGCCCGGGCATTGAGAAGGAAGGACGCTTTCAGAGGCGAAAGGCCATGGGGAGATCGACGTCTGTGATCCATGGATCTCCGATCGGGAAACCGTATCCAAGCTCCGTGTCCCGTCTGCGCTCTTTGGACTTTTCAAACTTAGCGAACTGAAACATCTGAGTAGCTAAAGGAAGGGAAATCAACCGAGACCCCGTTAGTAGCGGCGAGCGAGAGCGGATTGGGCCCTAGCAGCAACTATGGTAACAGCTGGCGTTCCGGTTTCATTCGATAGGATTGGATGATGGAAAAACCAGCAAGCAGCCCCCTCTGTCGTCCACCGTCGCCGTAGCGCGCCCGGACTCGTACAAAGTCAGCAACAACCTGGGGCGCAAGCGTAGGCATATATATCTCTATATATATATATCAGTCGCGTCACGGGGCAGTGAACTTTTGAAAAGGTTGGAAGATCTGGCCAAAGAAGGTGATAGCCCTGTAGATTCGTTCCCATGGTTCGATCCTTCCCAGTAAAACGCGGCGTGTTCGAGATCGCTTTTACGCGAGAAAGGGGGACCACCCTCTGACGCCTGACGTATTCCTCAATGACCGATAGCGTACAAGTACCGTGAGGGAAAGGTGAAAAGAACCCCCATCGGGGAGTGCAATAGAGAACCTGAAATCCGATGCGAACAATCAGTCGAAGGAGCGGAGCGCGAGCGCACTCACTCTAACGGCGTACCTTTCGCATGATGGGTCAGCGAGGAAATGGGAACAGCGGTGGAGAGTCGAAGAAGAACCCACCACCCTGATATTTGATCCTGGACATCCCATCCCGTCGCTTGCGGTTGGCGGAGGCACGCATACGGAGTGCGGTGCAGGTTCTCTCTGAGCTCCTGGAGTAGTGCGTCCCGGTCACTGAGCTCTTGCAAGACTTCGGGCGATTGAATCTCCGCTTTGATGTAGGAGATATTTAATGACTGGGAGGTGGCCGACCATAAAACGAACTTTGCAATTAGAGCTAGGGGCATAGGCTTAGGGCGGCCCAGCGCATGCATTATTTCCCCTCCCGACTGAGGGAAAGCAGGACGTACTGCGGATTCTCGGACTATCTATAATACAAATCAGAGTATGTATAGGACTCAAATATATCCAATGCTCTCCCATTTCCTTTGGCCGACCTGTGTGCTTGTGCTCTCGAGTATGAGTGAGACCCGGGCTGAAGTGGTCATCAAAGAGGATCTCGAAAGCAATATATATCTACTCTGACTCTCAACCCGCGAATAGGAGTAAGCAAGAAGAGTAGCAGCCTCAGGAAAGGGCCTCTTCTCTGGGCTTGGAATTGCTGTAGATCCGGCCAAGGACGGTCCTGAAATGGGAGCAGCCAAGAACACCCACTGAGGTTCGGAGCTGAAGGGTACTACAGAATCTTTCTCAAGGACTTCGTAGCCCTACCACTCACTCAACTTACTAAGAAGGATGTGAAATACGAGTGGACGGTGCGAGCACCTAAGAAAAAGGGATCCACATTTGATCTCACTCGCCCCTCCGGTTGAAAAGTCCGATTCGAAGAGGTAGGCCAGCAATGCCAAAAGCGAGAGACTCAAAAATTCTTCCTCAACAGCTAGAAATTGGATATCAAATCAAAGCCTATTATACCTATTCTTGCATCTGACTCTTGTCTACCCGCTAGTATTGAAAGCAGGAGCAGATTCCAAATCTTTGTACTATTTCCCCGCTAGTGCGCTCCCAGGTGGGCTAGCGTCTATGAACTACTGAGGGTCTGAGATGCGGGGGGAAGGACTCGCTCACGTGGAGGAGTATGGCTTTTCGCTCGAGTTAGCGGAGCATATATTATCTCACGGGAGAAAGAATGGCTAGACCTTTGAGGAAGTCTAAGCACTTCACGCGTGCGGCTCAGGCTTATATATCTAGTTCTCTATCCCACCCCCAATCGCGATATTAGAGGGCCCCGCGCTAGCAGTATATATACCCTCAGATGCGCTAGCTGTATAACCATACCTCTGATTCTCTCGGATTACTGGATAAGCACATTATTCCCTAGAGAAATTGCGAATTCCCACTAAGTCACCTGGAATGCAAGCATAGTCCTCCTCCCTTCCCGCTCTATCAAGCCAAGACCCTGTCGGATAGTACGCAGGAAGCGGGGGGCGCCAGCTGACGGTGGTGGGGCTATGGGATGCTGGTGTCTATTTCGCCCTTTAACCTTCCCTGGTCTCGCAATGGGAAAGATGCAGGCAGGTAGTGCGTGTAAACGAGGGAGGGTCTAGATGACCAAGAAGGCAGCGCGGGGAGGGAAGAGACTATTAAAAAGGCGGTTTTTTGAAACTATTGAACTGGGTCAATCTTCTTGGTGAAGGAACTAAGAGCTGAAGGACCAAACTGCAGAGGTAACTAACAAGAGCTGCAGCGGAGGTCAGAGCTGATGAGGTAACTAACTGAAGAGAGGTACCAAAGCCTGAGGGGACAAAGTCTGAATGAGGGGACTAAGTCTGAATGGCCAAAGAAAGAGGAGATAGAGGAAGACCCGGGACAAATCTCAAGAGGGTTCCAAGATCTTTGAACCAGTAATTAAGCCCTTTTCTTGACAAAGAGAGCGTAGTCGGCGCTGACGAATGCCTCCGCCACATCATATATAATCTAGGGGTCATAATTGACAGGGGCGGCCGGCCTGTCCTAGTTCGCGTTCTAGGGATGGCCTACCCTGGTGTTTTGACGAATGTCACTGTAATGGGAAGACCTGAGGACGGGCCCCTCCATTATCAAGAAAGTCAACTCGCTGCTAACGTTCGTTCTCTTCGCCTTTGAGTTTAGTCATCAGGGTCGAATTGCCCCTGCGTCTCATCCGTAGTTGTAGTTTCGTCACCCTGGTCGAACCGTCAGGCTTGCTTGGTGGCTCCATCCAGTCTTTTCTCTCTCCCAGCGCAGCGGTCCAACCGCGCCCAATCTCCCAAATTCTTATGTTTGTGAAGGAAGGTGCGGCCTATATATCTAGTTTCAGGGAGAGCTAATGCTAGTTGGGTATTTTGGTTTGACACTGCTTCACACCCAACTCAAAAAGAAATGTGCGAGCTAGGTCTTATCTAAGATAAGGATGACATGGCTTCGAGGGAATTAGTTAAAACCACTATAGGGATCCTGTAGTTCCCTTTCTCGAGGGCAACAATTCTCAATCTAGACCAAGCTCATGAGCTTATTATCCTAGGTCGGTCGAGTCAGATGGAATCCCTAATGCCTCCTATCCACTTCCCGGACTCACTATCTGCCCTATAGTGACGCACCTCTCACGTACTTGAAAGAGAGAGCCGGCTGAGGAGTTCTTTGAGGCATACTTCCAGCGCGGGCTGATTGTCGGTCTTTTTTCTCTGAGACCTCTGACTCTCCTCTTCTACGGAAATCAAAGTTCTGTGAGCTGGACTTGACTCTCACTTCCTGCAAGCACCTCCAACTAGTCTAGTGATCGAGAGGTGAAAGAGGACCCGCTTCTCTAAAGGTAGTAGGCTTTTCTTCAATGCAGTGCAGCATCTCTCGCTTGAGGATAGACTGCAGCCTTTCCCGAAGGGGACAAAGTTGCTCACTTCTTTTGACTCACCCCCTTTCAATCCGAAACTAGCCTCTTGTCAGAAGCTGCTGGAGGGTGTCTACTGCTTTTGTTTCGGCGCTTTTTTCTATAATCCTACTTCTGAATCAGCTGATGCAACAGATTGAGCTTCGGCTTCAGCTCTTGCAGCGGTGAAAAGGGCGGACCAGTAGTGGAACCTGGGTTGAGGGATACTGAATTTCTGGGAAGACTTTTGAGCTTGCTTCGCACCTGACTCACCGCTAATATATAGTTGTATTCGACTTATAGAATACTATACTGGCAGGGGCAGCAATTAGATATCTAACCTTCCTTTCTTTTTCTTATAAGAGAGAAATCGGCAAGAATTTATACCTTGTCTGTCTAACCTGAGTTCTTGACCTATGGAAGGGAAGGAGCACATTGAAGACTGCATCGGCTCTTGCTTCCCGCAACTAGATTATAGCTTCTTAGAACATATATTTCCAGTCTATCTTCTCTTCCTTAAGAACTAGTGGAGACCGTCACCTTCCTGGATCCGAGACTAAGCAGGCAGGCCCCCCACTACCTGCCGGTTCCCCTCTAGAACTGGAGAAGGAGGGGGGCGCGCCCTTGCTTTCTGAAAGGTACCGCCCTCGCTGACTTTGCTCCCGGATTCATTCACTTGCATTCCTGCTAGCACTACAAAAAGCTCCGGTCTTCACGCCCCTACTACAGCTGTGCAGACTTTCCTCGGGTTCGTAGAGTCGGGTTTCCCGTTTACCCACAACGGAGGACCCACCCCACCAACCAGGCAGGCGGCCACGGTTCATAACGCACTCTTCGCACAACAGATCCACTTTGAAGTTGACTTATTCGCTCGGCCAATCGTCGGAATGTGTACGAGATACCATAAGGGCCCAATATCTCAATAGCACCCTTGTCTAAAGCTTCGAATGAGACTGAATATCCGAAGGTGTCTAGAGTTGAACGAATTGAGTTAATATCGAGTTAGACTCAATTTCAAGAACCAAACTCAGACTCGAGCTCGAACTCGATAAGATTCAAGTTAAAGAGTCTTGACTTTAACTCAAACTCATTGAGTTCATGTTGGCCCACGAGCCTCTTAATGAGCCTTTTGTAGGCTGCTTTCATATTGATTTTTTGTGAACGTACTCTGAAGAAGTAACTGTGCTCATTAGGAATCTCCTTAATAATAATGTTGTTTGAGTTTTTTCAAGTACTGTTATTTGAGTTTTTTCAACTATATATCAAATGTATTTATTCATGTGCATATGATAATTTATAGAATGAGAAATATATAGAAAACCTAATAAAAATCAAATTAAGTTATCGAGTCGAGTTAGCGAGTGGAGCTGCGCTCGACTCAAACTCGACTTAATCTTAACAAATCATTTATCCGACTCGAACTCGTACTTATTAGCTTTTGGAGCCTGGCTCACAAGCTCTTATTGAGTTGAGTTTAATTCACCGAGCACGAGTTTTCCTCACACCCCAAGTGTTAGGAAATCTTGGGATTAATGAACTCAACTTTATAAGAACTTTTAAGTCAGGCTTGAAAGACTAATGAGTTCGAGTGGGATAATGGACCATTATCCTTACCGAGTTGAGTTTGGTCGTGTTCAACTCATTAAATTGACTCCGATAACTTGATTTGACACATTTACATTTTTTGTTAAGAACTTGCACTACACATATGCTACAAGTGCACATCATTATAAGTTTCTCGTCAACCGATTAATATGCTGACATATCCTTGAACCATCTCGCATAACATGACAAACCCACTCTGACTCTCCTAGACCATTTGCGGCTCCTCATCCTCCCATTTCATTGGCTTGTCCTTCCTCACTCTACTTATGCCCAATTTCTCCTAGACTCTTCCCAACATTGTGATGCTACCAACACCACCTCCACCCTTTTGCTTCACTCGTTATACTGAAAATAGCATCCTCCCTTTGAAAGGTTTTTGATGCCCCTTCTCCCTCAAATGTCATCCTTGTGAAGATGTCTGTAGCAAGCTCCTCTCCCTTATCGCTTATTGCTTCTCCTCAAAGGCTTAGGGTACTTCCTTGGTTTGTCATCATGTTTGAACAAATTTTGCTTTTATTTTAAAATCAAGATTAAATGGTGTTTATCACATGGATCTTAAAATGTACCTGATTGGATAAATAAAACATCCCTCTCATGCATACTTTCATGCAAATTTTGAACTTTTGTCTGGTGGATATTGATAAAGAAAACAAAAAACCATGCGTGAGTTATATTTTGACACTTCATCTAGTTCAATATGTAGTTGATTTTAGGATTTTTACACCCATAATCCGGTATACTTTCATTATTATGTACATAGCCTTTCGTAATCGTTAATTACATTTAGAACCTCAAATAGCCACTCCATCTAACACCCACAACCCTTCATTATGTTAGTCCAATAACTCAACCACTCGTGTGAGTTAATCTAACAATACCATATCCTAAGGTTGCTATTTACTTCTTCTTTTTTCGGTTTTTAAAATTTTTAGTTAGTAGGAGCTTAACTTCTTCCTTCCCATCCCTTGTCTTACCTCCACCCCATCCCTCGTCCCACCAACACCACCTCCTCCTCCTCCTCCCCAAATCCTCCCTTCCTCCCTCGCCCCACCACCACTATTGACTACCATCACCCACTCCTTTCGCCTCCCCTCCTCTGACACCGTGCCCAAGCAACTCCACATTCGGGCAGAGTCCCTCCCATCTCCTCCCCAGTAGATCCACCCTAGACCCCTCTCCAGCAGCTTCGCCCCCTAAATCTCCACCAGCAGCAGGGTCAGATCGAATGATCCCTGAGATTCTCATACACTGAGAATCCTCGGGAACAACATGTTCATTCATAAGATCCATGATTCCTCTTTGTATGCGCAAGAATGAACCCTGTTACATATAAGACGCCATCAATACCCATACACCTTTTGATTATCACACACAATAGACACCAATCATCAAAATGCCTTTGCACAAGACAAATCATCATCAGCATCATCCAAGTCTCCAGATTTATGCAAAGAATATGCAGAATTTGGGAAGAACAATTCTTCCTCCAGACCTAGCAGAACAAAAACAACTCAGCGACATCTTAAAGTCCGATCAAAAACCACATGGAGTGCATGTCTTCCCCGACTCATCCACATCACGATGATCAATGATCTGAAGCCCTGATTCAACATCCAACCATCGTAAACACACAGATTCATCATGAGAGGAGCAGCAACATCTCCGCCCTGAGGCATCATAGGTTTATAGAGCGTCAAAGGATTAAATCTTCATATTCTGGTAGATCTGGTGATGGCTATTTGATTGCAGAGGTGTTGCGTCTCCTTTGAGTCTGATGGTTTGGACTCTCTAGTTACTTGGACCCTCGATCATGACCGGTGCCTTGATGATCCTTCGTTCCAAAAGGTTCGTCTCAGATCTCCAGCAGTAGATGATATAGAAGATGCTTGGAACTGATTGGGATTGAACAAAAGAGGAATCAAAGGAAGAGAAGCATAGAAAAAGGAGAAGAAAAAATAACCAGACTAACCTCAAATGGTGATGGAATATGTAAATAATGGCAACATTTGTAAATAATGTGAACTTAAAGGGTAGAATATGTAAATTACTTGTTGGATCCCATCATACTTAAAGGAAAAAATGGATGGAAGCTAACGGGGGTTATGTCATGTAAGAGTTAAGCATTACTTAGGGTTGTGGATGTGATTAGCGATTATCGAGTGTTACGTACATAACGATGAAAATATACAGAGTTAAGGGTGTAAAAACACCTGGACTTTATGACTAAATATTAGATCGAGATTAAAGTAATAGCACTTTGTTACAAAGATATCAAATGTTAATTGCATTAGTCCCTAAAATATTTAGATCATAACAAGTTGTTTATGCATTTATTTGACATGAAATTTTGACGCACATTGTATTATATATAATTAAACTTGCTTGATATCAAAAATATAAAGCATTATGAATATGTGAAAATAAGATTAGATCACAATGCCAAAATAATGGTGATATACACAACAATAGTGGTCAAGAATAAGCTCATCTATATAAATTGTCGAGAAAAAAACTCAAACAATATTATCATTATTAAGATTCTTAATTTTTTTCATCTTGGTTCCTTAACGAAAGTTCTTTAATAAAAAATCATAGAAATCAACCTACAAAAGGTTGTTAGGAGCAATGACTAAAGCTATAGCCATGTGGGGGTATGACTGCCATTTAATTTTATGAAATTCCTTTAATCATTCATATGGTACCATCTCCCGATTTATTGAAAGGGCACTCTATCTATAACAAGTAATCATTCCGATTTATTGAAATAACCTCCCATGTAGTTGTTCATTTATGGGATTAAGTCTTATTCTCATGCAGACTACTCTACTGCAACGAGAAATTTAGCAGCGTTGCCATATATTATTAATTAAATGTATAACAATGAATTTCATTCCTTGTAAAATTACCTCTAATTATTTAAATTCAAAACGAATATCATATTTTAGACTATATACATAGAAGTGAATCATACAACAACAGTTATCAATTGACTTCTTCATCCAACGTTTCTAAACGGGCAACAATTGATACAACTTTCGAGAAAAAGTTATCGACTAATCCTTATTATGTGGGTATTTAGCTACGAATATGAATTGCAAGAATAAAAGAAAAGTTTACGACAAATTATATCTGTTGTTACAAATTTAACATCAGAATATAAATATAAGATTATGAATATTTAAATTATTCGATACAGAAGGGCATTCCAGTTGGAAATCCCCCTCCCTCACGTTGTCGAAACAAGGGATATCATCATCTCGATATCTTGGCATCTCACTTGACATCCTATTATATCTCTTGTGCTAGCTATTGCATTTTGCTATTGCATTTTGACAGTACCATCTTCATCCCAAGCATCGGCTTTTCTCGATATTGTGCCTTCTTGCTACATTGGGACATATCTTCCCTTGACATCTTGATATTGAGTTTCCATCTATTCTTTCTTCACATGGCGAACTTTTTTCATTTATTTTTTTGATTTAGTAAATAAAATTAATGTTGATCCTACTAGTTTCAACGACAACAATCTGATTGTGTAGTCGAATGAGGATTGAATGATGAATGGTACCTTAATTATATGTGAGTGTTTTTATTGTCGACGATGATATTGTGAATTGTATTTAAAAATTCAATAGAATTAGATAAGACTAGATATAAGTACATGTATGATTTTTTGGCTTGATTTATATATTTTTTTATATTTATGCATTAGGACACATGTTTATAAATTTTCAATTTTTTAAAACAGTGTAGTGTTGTATATTGTAGTGCACTTGCTAGCTCAAAATATTGGGTCCGCCGGTTAGGAGAGGTTCAAACAATACGATCATCATTGAGATTCCTTATTCTTTCAATTTAATTCCTTAACGAAAGCTCACAAACAAAAACTATAGAAATCAACCTACAAGCTCATGACCCAACTTGAGCTTCACGAATTTGAGTTCGAGTAAGCATTCTGAACTGAAAGTTTATCTTCGATAAACATCTTTAGAAATTCGAGTGTGAATGGAGATGTTCTTCATGTTATTCCAATATAAGGGTAAAAGTGTTATTTGAGAAAAACGGAGGAGTACGAATGGAAAAATCCCCTGATAGCATCCGCCCAGAGATTGGTATCAAAACATACGACGACAGACAATACAAACTTTTTCTTTTCTTCTATCTTATGAGAAGGGAAGCATGCGACGACAAACGAACCAGAGCACCAAAAACAGGGGCATCTCCTTCTCCATCCCGTGGGCGGCCCATCAGAGTTCCCCACACCTTCAAATCCCGATTCCGACGTAGAGGAGATCAACAGCAACGACAACCATGGAGACGAGATTGACCACTCAGCCGCAAGTGGAGGAGGAGAAGAGCAAGAAGAGGGTGATGGTGGCGATGGACGAGAGCAGCTGCAGCTCCCACGCCCTCGAGTGGGCTCTGCAGCACCTCATCCTCTCCCAATCGCCGGAGCCTGTGGTCCTCTACCACGTGCAGTCTCCCGCCACCCTCAGCTGCGTCCCGCCCGCTACGTATGGCCCCGCTCGCATCTTCACCGCCATGTCCGTCAGTTAGTATTTTTTTCTTTGCGGGTTCGCCGAACATCGTTCTTGGCTCGATCACCCACCTCGGATTTCCCATCAAAATCCCATCTTTCTTTCCTTTTCTTTGTGGGTTGCTGTTGTTTGATTTGCTGATGATTCATTGGCAGCTCCGGAGTTGATCCGTTCGCTTAAGGAGACGCAGAAGAGGATGTCGATGGAGTTGCTGGAGAGGGCCGCTCATCTCTGTGCTCGATATGGGGTATGGCCTCTTCTCACTCCACTTCCTTTTAATTACTAAGAAAATTTTCCAATGATTAACTTAATTCACTTGACAACTATTTCATAGCTCCAGATCCTAACTTGTCGCATTGTAAATCCACTGTTCGTCGGATCTGAACACATGCCCCTTAAATGGCACCACAACCAGATATTGTGATGAAGATGCCACTAGGATTAGAAGCAGCAGCGAGCGGTCCTTTTCATAAGTTGCTCTTGTTGGAAATTCGGAACTGGACATCCACCCTTCTTATTTTCTATAATTGTGGAATCCAGATCGGTTTCCTTATCCATTGGACGTTGATTGAAATGAATCTAAGATTTTTTTGTTGTGTTTTTTAATTGTTTTTTTATTATCTTTGACTGCTATATTTAGATTCTTGCACTGCATGCATATTTAGAAAGAACCTTGGGTGAGAAAATTGGCTTTCTGACTCTCACTTTCTCAAGCAGATTATGTTTTATCGAATTAATGATAATTTTAAAAGGCCTTAAATAAATTTAAGTGTGTAACTCTTCCCATGTAAATGTTTGCTAGTTAAGTGAACCGTTAAGATATTATGCATAAAAATCAAAAAAATCTTGATAGGTGGTGATATATACAAGTACTGTATTTATTTTGTCATGTGAAATGTGGCGACGAATAACGATATCTCTAGGTTTTTTAGTATCAAACTCATTAACCAATAAAGAATACAAAACTATGATGTCTTACTGTAATTTATTTTATGAACTGAAAAGGTCGCAACGGAGATTGTCACGGAGACAGGGGAGCTGAAAGAGTCGATATGCAGCGCCGTCGACAAGTTCAAAATCGATCTACTTATATTGGGAAGCCATGGAAAGGGTGTGATTCAGAGGTACATATCACGTAACATGTTTTCCTTGTATTGGTTTTTGTCTTCTGTTCTCCTCTTTTGATTCGCACATTAGTTGCTGTGCTTAAAAATCATTAAGATGAATATTTGGAAAATTCACCAATTTTTGACTTCCGAGCTAATCTTTCTGCAATGCGTTAAGGTATCAAATAGTCTGATGCAAATTTTCATCGCAAGTGTTTGATATAATTTCTTGGCATTCTACAGGGCCTTTCTAGGGAGCGTCAGCAACTACTGCATACATAATGCTGAATGCGCTGTACTTGTAGTGAAGAAAGACATGATGTAAATATGAAATGAATGTTGTCAAACCAAGTTTGCATGGACATTTTTCTTCTTAATAAATAATATGATTTGTCACAAACAGGACCGAATGCGTGTTTTGATGCTTTCTCCTTCGGTTTTGAATGAATATGAAGCATGATTCTTCCATGAATCTTTTTTGTTGGACCTTCCAATGATTTTTCTCTGGGTAAGATAAATCTGCAGTAAATAAATCACAATCACAAAAACAATACAAGGGAGAAGGAAATGGGTCAATTTCCCTTGCAAAAGCATGCTGTTCTTTATATGCCCATATCCATAAGCTTTGAAAGAACATATTGATATATACGAATCTCCTGAACTGAAAAACGAAGAAGCAGATTCTTCATCCAAAGATGCGGTTTAAAGTAAATGCTAGTCCTTGTGCGAGCCTCAATTTCACAATGGGCAGTCTAGTTAGGAAGTAATCATCTGCGCGAACTACCATTGTTAGAACCTTAAACGAAGAAAAAAGAGAGAGGAAATGTGTTTCCAATATCAATGAATTATGTAATCCATGGCACCTTGGAGTACTGATCCCTTCGACACATCTTTATATGCCCATGCGCATGCGGCTTTGATGCCTTCACTTACATATCTGCGCAAAAACAATATTACCTTGTGTTTAAGTAGAGATTTGAGCCAGGTAAATGTGTTTCTCATGTTTGGATGTATTGAAATCTCTCTTTCAATGATAGAAAGTGTCACCAATGAAGAGTCGTGGAAAGTACTACTAGACTTGTTGAAGGGAATAAGCAAGATACTTTTCATCAAACCCTAGAGCTCTCTTATATAGGAGAAAAGCTCTATGGGTAATTTACATAAACAGGACAATTAAAAAAAAACTAAATAAAATAATTATTCTAACACTCCCCCTCAAGCTGGAGCATATATATCTATCATGCTCAGCTTGGAACAACAGAGATGAAATGGACCCCTAGCAAGAGCCTTGGTGAACATGTCTGCAATCTGCTCTCCTGATGATACATAAGAAGTAGAAATAAGCCCTTTTTGAATCAAGTCCCGTGTATAATGACAATCCACTTCAATGTGCTTTGTCCTTTCGTGGAAGGCTGGATTATTGGCTATAAACAAGGCTGCCTGATTATCACATTTAAGATGCATAAGAAGAGGTACATCAAGAGTTAAATCAGTCAAAACAGATTTAACCCACATCATCTCAGCACTCCCTTGGGCCATTGCCCTATATTCTGACTCTGCACTGGATCGAGCCACGACAGTTTGTTTCTTACTCTTCCAAGCCACTGATGAGCTGCCAACAAATACAATAAAGCCTGAAGTAGACTTTCTATCATTAGGGCACCCAGCATAGTCTGCATCAGCACAACCTGTGACGGATATAGAGGTATCTCTTCTAAACAGAAGACCAGCACCTGGAGATGACTTCAGATATCTCAAGATCATAAAAACAACATTCATGTGAGCCTGCCTGGGTTGCTCCATGAATTGACTTACTCTACTAACCGCAAAGGTTATATCAGGTCGGGTAATAGTAACATATAACAACTTCCCCACTAGCTCTCTATATCGTCTCTTGTCTACCTCCCCAGAGTCATCATCATAAATTTTAACATTAGGATCCATAGGAGTAGTAGCTGGTCTACATCCTGCCATACCTGTCTCAGATAACAGATTAGTAACATACTTCCTTTGTGTCATTACCATGATTTGCTCATTTCGAGAAAACTCCAATCCCAAAAAGTAACGAAGTGTACCCAGATCCTTCGTAACAAACTGCTCTATAAGAAAATCCTTGGCTGCTTGAATACCCTACTCATTACTGCCAGTGATAACAATATCATCAACATACACTAAGATGATCACAATACCTCACTGGTCTCTCTTTACAAATAGAGTATGATCTGCTGTAGATCTGACGAAGCCCTTTTGTTCAATCAACTCCGAGAGCTTCTGAAACCAAGCCCGTGGACTCTGCTTCAGGCCATATATGGCCTTATGAAGACGGCACACCATACTTGACTCCCCCTCAACAGCAAACCCTGGTGGCTGTTGCATATAAACTTCTTCCTGCAAGTCACCATACAAGAAAGCGCTCTTGACATCCAACTGAAATAGGGGCCAGTCACGGACAACAGCAACTGCAATAAGAATCCGTAAGGTAGAATGACGTGCTACTGGAGAAAACGTCTCCTGATAGTCCACCCCATATGTTTGGGTGAACCCACGAGCAACCAACATGGCTTTGTATCTATCAACCGTACCATCAGCCCGATGCTTAACAGTAAAGACCCATTTGCTGCCCACTATTGATGCACCTAGTGGAGGATGCACAATACTCCACGTACCATGCGACTGCAACGCCGCCATCTCTTCCTCCATAGCTAAATGCCACGGACTGCTCTGTAGTGCCTCTTGATATGATCGTGGGATCTCTACTGCCGATAACCCAACAACAAACTGGCGAAAGTCCGGGGATAAATGCTCCAACGAAGCCTGAGATCCAAAGTCCATCCCATATTTGGGATTCATCGTCCGTGCACGCTTATGCCTTCGATGGGCAATAGGGATATCTAGGTCATCAACTGGAGGAGTGGAAGAACCATCTGTACCCTGTACATCCATCTGCGCATGCAAATCACCCGTGCCATCAGAAGAACTCAAATGATCAGTACATACCTCGGGCGTGTTGGATGATGGAGGAGGCACATGAGCAGAGGGCCGACGCTGATAGACCTGAGGATAAAAAATAGTAGCTGGTGGTGGCGGTGGTGGAGTAGGCTGTGGTGGTGGTGGTGATGTCGGAGTAGAGCATGGAACAGATGGAGGAGTAGGAGGCACATAGATGTCGTCCCCCTCCTCTGAGTGAGTGAGTCTGTCACTTGTAGAAGAAAAATACATAATGGACTCAAAGAAGGTGACATCTGCACTAACATAGTACCGTCGTCTAACTGGATCAAAACATCGATAACTTTTTTGGGTTTTGGAATAACCTACAAACACACATTTGATAGCTATAGGAGAGAGCTTGTCAAGACTAGGAGAGAAGCAATGAACAAATGCAACAGACCCAAAAACACGTGGTGTTAGGGAGAAAAGATCTGTCTCGGGAAACGCAGTCAAGAACCGGATCTTCTCTCCTAACACTGTGGAAGGCATACGGCTAACCAGATAGCAAGCAGTTAGAACCGCATCCCCCCAATAGGAGTGAGGGGCACGGCTCTGAATCAAAAGGGTTCTGGTCATATACAACAAATGACGATGTTTCCGTTCAGCCACCCCATTCTGTTGGGAGGTATATGCACAAGACGTCTGATGCACAATCCCATGAGACATAAGGAATTTAGAAAGTTGGGTACTACACAATTCTAGAGCATTGTCAGACCGTATATACTTCACTCTAGCAGAGAAAATATTTTTTATTTCAATAATAAAAGACTGAATAACATGTCCAGCATCAGATTTATTTTAAGAAATACCCAAGATAACCTAGAAAAATCGTCGACATCAACAAGATAAAACCTGTGCCCTTGAAGATCAGGGACACGACTGGGACCCCAAATATCAAAATGAAGTAACTCAAACAGACCATGACGACTTGGACCTAGACGACTCTGAAACGACGACCGGTGATGTTTCCCAAGATGGCACGCCTCGCATTGAAAAGTAGACCTAGGAGAAATCTGTGGAAGGATATGGATCATCTTTTGCAACGGAAGATGACCAAAGTGGAGATGCCATGTATAAGGAGAGACAGATCCAGCACTAACAGAAGAGACACCAGCATAAGAAGACTGCACCAGTCTATAGAGACCCCCTTGCTCACGGCCAGTTCCAATCACTCTGCCCGTTAGGATGTCCTGAAACACAAGAGCAGATGGGTCAAATATGACATGATAATTTAAATCTTTAGTGATTTGACTAATCGACAGTAAATTCATTGAAAAATCTGGAGCATAAAGAACATTCTGAAGCCGTATCACAGGGGTCAACTGCACCTCCCCCTGACCAGTAATGGGAGAGTGTGTCCCATCAGCTATCACCACAGATCGTCCTGTCTGAGTTGCATTAAAACCATCCAATTGCTTTTTATCACCACATAAATGATGAGATGCTCCTAAATCCATGATCCATTCTGATAGATCTGCTCTGTAACAACTAGTAAGGGCATATGTTGTACCTGACGTGGATGCTGATGCTGAACCAGCTATCTCCGAAGACCCTGATGTACTTGCTGGCCCTTGACCTGACATGATCTCTCTAAGCCGCGCCACTAACTCCTCGAACCTCTGATCCGGGACATGGGAAGGACCCCCATCCTGCTGAGTCTGCTCCGTCACACGTGATGTAGTAGTAGGAACCCATGCTTAGAATAGCATGTTTCCTCAGTGTGACCAGGCCTGCGACAGTAAGTGCACGACTATCGAGGAGGTCTATAACATCCTCCTCTGCCACGATCACCTCTACCTCGAAACTGTGGAGATCCTCCCCTGCCACGATATGCTGCCATGGCTGAGGACGTCTGAGATCCACCATGAGATATGGAGAGTCTGCTCAACCTGCGATAGGCTTCTTCCATAGGAGGTATGGTAGCATCTGTAAGAATCTCTACTCTGGCAGCGTCATACTCCTGATCAAGGGCGGCTAGAAATACCCCTGTCATCACTGAGTCCCTATATGCCTTCAGTTGTTCTGGTGTGGCTGTCAACGGAATGTACCCGTGTAGCTTCTCAAACATACCCCTCAGAGAGGTATACAGGGTATGAAGAGGATGACCATTCTGTTTCATAGTGAAAATGCCATGCTGGAGTTGTAAGATCTTGGACTCGTTCTTGGACGGAGAATATGTGGCAGCTAGGATATCCCACATAGCCTTCGCAATGGGTTGACTCAGAATGTCGTTGGCTATCTCCATGGACACGGTACCTGACAACCATACACGTGCATATGCATCGTCATCCTCCCATGAGGCGTTAACCCCAGTCTTCTCAACAGGTTCCTCTTGTGTGATGATATGCTTCTTGCCATTGCATTGCATAAGACTCATGAACTGCATGGCCCACAGTTCATAGTTCGTGTCGTCCATTTTCACAATGGGTGCTGGACCTTTAAAGGCACCCAGAGACGGAAGATCAACCTTGTTGTCTGACATGATGACAACAATATTCTGCAACTGGGGTTACACAACTAGACAATAATGTCTACGTGAACATATAGGAAGGCCGTTGTGAACGTGGACTCAAACCACAACGCCCTCCATACCTTGGACGGAACCGTTGTTGCTGGTAGGGCAAACAGGAACTGGTAGTCACACACGCACCCTCAATTACGCGTGAATGGTTCTCGCGTACAGAGGGCAAGCCATGGGCACGTTCACGCGCACAGAAGACTTACGTGCTGGGGTGCGTGCGCGCAAGCTTCAGGCTTCAGGCAAGGAGGCGCGCAAGGCTTCAGGCGCACAAGGAGGCTTCAGGCGCACGCGCAAGGAGGCGCGCAAGGCTTCAGGCGCGCAAGGAGGCTTCAGGCGCACACGCAAGGAGGCGCGCAAGGCGGCGCACGAGGCACGCACGAGGCTTCACGTGCAGGAGGCACGCGAGCAGGGGCGTAGCCGTGCGTGCGGCGGAAGGGGGGGGGGTGGGCGGCGCCGATCGGAGAAAGAGAGAGAAAGAGAGAGGCCAGCGGGTGGGGTAGGTTAGGGTTAGGGTTTCGAGAACTCCGGTCTAGAACCGTCGCTCTGATACCATGTTGAAGGAAATAAGCAAGATACTTTTCATCAAACCCTAGAGCTCTCTTATATAGGAGAAAAGCTCTATGGATAATTTACATAAACAGGACAATTAAAAAAACTAAATAAAATAATTATTCTAACAAGACTAATCTATAGGACCATACATATCGTGGAACACTGTCATATTAGAACCGCACTGCTCCCATATTTGAACCTGATCTGCCCATTCTCCCTGTTAATCAAACATGCAATCTTGAAACAAAGTGTAAACTAGACTCTGTCATTTTGTTTGGACTAAGGTTGCATAAATCGAACCAAACCAACCAGTTAAACTAGGCACTGAACAACAAATGATCAAATCAATCGAATTTTTTCCCTTTAAAAATCATATTTTGTGACTTTCATTGTAGTTGAAGGTTCTACTTAGTGATACATAAGCCTCTAGTACAAAGTTTATGTTTAACCGAGATCTTGTTTGTTCTCTATAAGATATTTCTCCTATGATTGATAATTTGGATGATCTTTATAGTAAATCCAATCCTTAGGTAAGTTATGCACATTTGTTAGTTACATCTATAGAAGGGTAATTCATCACCCTCGTCCTCAATTAATTCTTATTGATTTATTTAATGAATGTCTTCAACGAATTTTTGAAGTGATTCTACTACTTCTAGGGTCTCTTTATTAAAGACTATGTAAGCTTTACTTATACTTGAGTATCTAATGAAGATACACCGTAACCTTTAATTTCAAACTTATCTAAGATGTCTTCAGTGACTAATATAAAACAATGGCTTCCACTTAAAATAGCCAATTTTAGGATTTCTTTCAAAGTATTGTTCATAGCTTGTTTAATTTAGTGATGACCATGTTAATACAATGTTATTATGTAACAAGTGACTTTTATTACTTCATCCCAAAAGTATTTAGGCAAGTCATAGCCAATTGTGATTGCATTGTCCTCATGCAATCTTGTAGAGTAAGTTTTTTTATCAACAACACCATTTTGTTGCGGTGTCATACACCATTTTATTGTGATATTGTAGGAAATGAGAATCCACACTTCAAGTGATGCTTCTCTTAAAAATAAGAGAAACATTGGTTTTTAAATTCACCCCAATGATCTATGTGAACTCCAGTATTCTTTAATTTTGTTTCCTTTTTTACTTGCTTAAATAAAAAAACTCTAAGGTTCGGTCTTTGTTTTCTAAAAATAATACACAAGTATATCAAGAATAGGCATCTACAATGACTAAGAAAAACTTAGTGTTGGTTAGACTTTCTATTCTTGTTGGTCCAAACAAATCTAAACTGAGCAACTCTAGAGGTGGTGTAGTAGATACTAAGTTTTTACTTGTAAAGGTATATATTTTTTAGTTTTCCCAGAGCAAGGGTCATAACTGATGAATCTCCATTTCATCAACTTTATTCTTTCATTTTGGCCTTAGATCCTAACTAAATGCATGTTCATATCACTAATTTGATAAAATAAACACTACTTAAATTGTACAAAATACTGTATATTTATTATATTTAATTCCAAAATAAAAGAATAAAGAAAGAAAAAATGAAACACCATAGATGTTGAGTGACCCTAAACTCCGAGACCCAGTCATTATGATGACTCGATCGACAAAGAATAAAGTAGGGGAGATAGGGCAGAAGAACTGTACAAAAATGCACAAAAAATCCTAATTTAATTATCCAACTATTGCATTTTGAGACTTATTTTATTTTAGTGTTTTTACACTTCATTGTAGATAAAAATACAAGGAAAATACAAAATTTATTTTACTCAAAAATAGTGCACAATTTGCTCGGGACACAAAATAGAAAACTGCAAAGAAATTTTTGCAGACTTGTATGTCCTCCATACTGTATAAAAATTGTCGAAAATCATCTTTAATTGTATATAACATTTAATAAGCTATTTAATAAAAATGGTTTCACTTAATTTAGAGTTAAGATGCAAAAGATAGGTTTTGGACCTCTATTGTGCAATATACTTATATATTTTATCGATATATTTATTCTTTATATTTTTCAAAATCTTTTATTTTTTAAATTGTAGATATTATTTGATACACATAGCCATAAAGTGTCCAGAATAAATTGAAGTTAAAGAGTATTATGCATGATCAAGAGTGATCTACTTAGAGACAAGGTCTAGATTCCAAAGAACGATCGCAAAACCTAATGAATTGAGTCGTATTTGATTATTTGTGTGAGAATTTTGAATTATTGTATCTAATGTCTCTTTAAGAGAGTGTCTTTAGGTCTGATTAGTTTCTATTTAGATCTTTAGGTCTAGATTCTTTTAGAGATTTTCCATAAATTTGATCATGTTTCTAATTGTAGAGGAATAAGGATATACGTAATATACTCAGAACATGGATGACTTTTTCAAGTATTAACACGATGATATGCACTAATATATTTTTCAAAAAATAATAATATTTTTTTCTAATTTTTATGCAATTTTGATATCACGTATGCGTATTTTTATAAATATGTTTTTTCAAGGGAATTTTGTTTTCTACGAACTTTTTAGAATGTTTCTTTGCCGGGAACTTTTTTATGCTCTTTTTTGTAAGAAGATTTTGTCATTATATTTCTATAAGTGATTTTTAACGTTTTAAAGTTTTAGAGTTGTTTTATTTTTTTATGTTTTGATATGTTTTAATTAAGAATTTTTAATATTTTTATGCATCTTTATATATATGTATATGTATGCGTTGTACTTTCTATGGAAAATTATTTGAAATTATTTAGAATTTTTGTGATTTTTTATATAGTCATACACACATTTACATATTTAGAGTTGAAAAATCTTAGATTCCTAACCTTCTGCATATTAAAATTAAACCAAATCATCATGGTTTGCTAATCGTGATTGATAATCAGAGTAGAGACATTGTTTCTTCTAAGAGTCAATACAAAAAATATAAAAAATATTAAAGAAACATTGATGGAGGCAATGCCTTTCTTTTGAGAATTCCCAACCTAAAAAAAGAACGATTATATCTATCCTAATTTGATCAGGAGCGGCAAGAATGAGTTATCTACATGCTAAAGTCACAGAACTATGATTTATATAAAAATGTGGGTGATAGGGAAGATGTTTTTACTTGGAGATTTAGTTATCTAGAACAGTGATTGTGGAAGTCTGATATCTTTAGGTCTTGTTACCAAAAACATTCCCCGATTGACAGAAGTAGGGAGACTGCTTACTGAAGCCTGATATTACAACCTGATAAAACCAAAAAACACACAGACAAGGACTAAAGAGGAGAATAAATGCCCTTAGCTAGGAGAGTGGATTGGGTACGGGAAGATGGTAGCTCTTTGTAGAATTACATGGTCTATTAATATAATTGATTTTAACTTAACAGATAGCCCTCCATTTGACTGTTCTAAATCCAGGAGCAGCTAGACTGACCAAATATTGAGCATTTTCTTTTAAAGGACTCAAGTTCATGAAAGACCGGATATTCTAAAAAAATCACCGATATAGTATTAGAATTTGAAGTGGAAAATCTTGTCAATAACGTTTCTTTCCCTTTTTAAAGGCATGTGTCCTTCTTTCTCAATGCCCGTCATCCATCCAATGCTTTCGATAGTGCATACTAATGCTGCATTGAATACCAACCCAATCACAATCATGTTGGTGTGCCTGACTAATAACCTGAAATGCGTCTAAGACATTGGAAGAACCATCCGAAGACAACATACTTTCTTTTAAAGGTTTTTAGATTTTTATGTTGTTTAGTGTATAAAGTAGATTCTCATATATAAACAAGTGAGCAATTTATTTTGTTTAAATTAATTAACTCATATGATAATTTATTATCACCAACTTAATTCTGACATACATTGTATACATCTGTACAAAGAACTCAAAGCTTCTGATGATCGAACTTCAAGATAATGGAAGTAAAAATTAGGATGAAAAATTGTAGGGGCATTGGTGCGTGAATGAGAGAAATCTTAGCTCCCTCCCTTTCATGGGGGCTACCTCTGGAATTTGGGCCCTTATTCTGAGTACATTTTTTGCATCATAACATCTAATTGAAGAGCAATTTATACTCTATTGCTTGATCTTGTTGAAGAAAATAATGACATCATAGTAGCTCAATATATATAACTAATTGTTATTTGATCATATGATTCCAATTCAATGTCATCTAAGTCACATTGTCGTCAAACTTAATTAGGTATGGGTTATAATGTAATGATCCTTGAAACTTAAAAAAGAATTATACATATCATCGTCCAATGTTCTCTCATCGTTAACCAATAATGTCTCGGCTGCTATGTGAAACTTTTTTTTTCTAAGGATACCGATCATTGATGAAATTGCACTAGAGTACTTATATCCTGTTCTTCCTATGTGTTTATTTGTTGGATTTATTATTTGTTGTTAGATATTTTTGTACATGTAGATACAATATAAAGTCCTTCATATATCAAGTTAAAGGTGAATCTTGTAAATTTTTATGTTGTTCACAAGAAAAGAACTATAGTAGTGAGGAACAAGAGTGCACTTGCGTCCAAATCTGCTCTTGCAGTTAAGACCAAGGCTTTCTCTTCACGAGAACTAAATGGGGATGGCATAATAATAATATCGCCAACCCCACAGCAAACCCGTCTGGGAAATTTTGGATCGCAGATGATATATACACACCTTATCATCTAAATTATTAGGAACATGGTCCTCCGTCCTCACCTACATATTATGGGGTCGATATTGCATGAAGTAATTATATGATCTCTCTCCTATTGATGGGTCTAACAAGGATGCCAAAGCAGCAAAAGAAACTAACATGGCCCCGGCATTACTCCTCTCTTCTTCATCCATCCTCATCTCACTGCTCAACACAGCTGTCCCTTGGGATGGATGGGGGGGCAAAGACGGGCATTAAATCATGGTCTGCAAAATCGCCAAGATCGAACCGCTCGACTACTTGTATCGGTCAAATTTAGAATGCGATTCAAATGGAGATTGGTTGTAACAGATCTTGGATGGATTGGCAGGCCTATCTCGACTACTTGTATCGATCGAATTTAGAATGCGATTCAAATCCAGATTGGTTGGAATAGATTTTGGATGGCTTGACAGGACTATCTCGATGTTGCAGCCGTGAAAGAGCTGGCATCGGAATGCTGGTGGGCCGACAACGTGAGGTCCGTTCAAGTACCATTGTACCAGTGCTCGAGCCCTATACACTTTGCACAAGTCTGCAACTCCAATTACTGTATGAGCAGCCACCGGATCGATTAACCAATAACATAGTGTAATATTAATGCATCCAAGGCTTAATCCACAACTTGAGATGATTGATATAGGCATACAAAGAAGGCCTCTCGTGATTGTAATACGGTGTCCTGCTACTTAGGTATATACCTAATTAGGGGACTGCCATAATCCAAAGGACTGAAAAATATGTGCGTGGTTGGGTCCATCTACGACTACGCGGAGCAGCTTCAGGCTTACGGGCGCTCATCAAGCTCATGTAAGTCTCCAATCCTTTCCCATTCTAAAGCCTCTAAAATAACACTCACTTATCTATCAATAGCATAATGTTTACTTGCTTCTAACAAATTCATTGTCATGTTATCATTACCGCTCGTTATCTTAGCTTGAAACTTTTATTAATATGAATTTAATAGAGTTCAAGCTGATCCCATTCACTAAAACAAAATAGGCTTACAGAGATGGTTTTTTATAATTCTACATCGTATGTAGGGACAATTAATTAAAATTTTGAAACTAGCAATGGATAGGTGTTACTATATAACCACCACTGACGATATAGCAACAAATATGACACGCATTACTAATTTAAAGAATAAAAAATAATGACAACAAATAATATTATCGTTACATAGCAAACACCAGACAATATATTGATGGATTTTTCGTCAGAATGAACCCATCTGTTGTAATGATTGAAGACGCACTGATATTTTTCTTCTTCTTCGCTTAATTAATTGGAAACTTGAGATCCCTAATAAAACTCTTTCATATTTCTTTCATATTGTGTTGTATATTGTGAATACTAATTAGTGACATATGTGCGTGAATCAAAAACTCTCTAATATATGAAGTTATGCTTTATCCTGACAAATTTTTAATGCGCCTAGGGTATATTGGTTATTGCTCATAACAGTATAAGAGAGTTTCTTGGGGGGGAGCCACTCATTTTACTCCCACATATTATATATCACTGGAAGAAGAGGGCCTGATGTGAGAAGTGGATGTAGACACGTTATCTAACCACTTCTTATAGCTGTGTTCGACATGTGTATTATCGATCCGATAGTGTTGAAACGATAAATTTTCGATATCTAGAAACAACAAATCTTAATCTAAGTTAGCTCGAATTCCAGATAATCTAACGGAGAGCATGATGTTCTTGGCGCATTTCATGGGGGACGTGCATCAGCCATTGCATGTTACATACGACGACGACGGTTGCAACACCATTGACTTGCGTCGGTACAAAAGGAAAACAAATCTCCACCACGTAATCAACCTTCATATCTGCACTATATTTGTTCTCGAGATTCTGCTGAATCTATTGTGCTCGTGATCATGTACATATATACGATAAGATCATATCTAGAGGCCAAATGAATAATATAATATCGGTTCCTTCATTTTTACCAAAAGCTTTGGGACACATTGATGATAAAGACGATAACGAGGACATTCTTTAAGAAGGATCGCAGCAAACTGATTGAAGCAATTGAATTCAACATCACGGTAAGTTCGTCGTCATTTTTCCTAATATGGTTTCCATCAGTTGGCTCTACTTTTTGTATGTGGAATATAGGACCCGTCTTTGTTGTCAATGGTGTTGACCAATGTTGCAAAAGTCGATAATTAGTATTCACTATTGATTAAAGGTCATATTACTAATTGAATTTAGTCGAATTTGTATTTTTTAATTATTTTGAATATATACTTGCTATGCATATATTTATTTATGGATATAAATATAGGGTTTGAGACCTAAACATGGACATGACAAATGATTACAGAGCCAATTTTCCTATGATAATGGAAAGAGCTACTCTAAAGATAGTCACTCCTACAAAGATATATGAGGAAAATGCTGCCCGGACGTGCATGCGTAACAGTCACTGGAAATAAGAATGGGGCAGAACTAGCATATAACTTAGGGGGGCCATGGCCCCTATTTAATTATTATATTTCACTTATATAACGTTGTTAAATTTTGATATGACCCTTGCTTAAAATTTAAATATAGAATAAATAAGATCAAATGTTATCACTAAATACTTAGTGTCTTATTGGCAAAGTGGTGTTTCCTCTATTCAATGAACCAGGCCCCCCTAGATAAAATTCCTGATTCCGCCCCTGGCTAAGAATATAAGTGAATGAGGATGTAACACCCCGACCCACCAAGATAGTCCTGCATCTAAAGCTCACGAAGTGTGTTGTGGGTTATAAGTGATGTGGATTATACTTGACAACTTGGACTTAAGAATTTCGGGTGGTTACCAACAGGTCTAATCGGGCACGAGCCCAACAAATTATAAGGGTCGGTTTTCCTCAATAACGGAACGAAGATCTAAGCTCGAGAAATTACAATATTATTATGGGTAATCTTTGTATTAATATAGATCGGAGATTAAGACCACCTCAATCGATCACATCAAGAAGATAAAAAAACTCCTATCTTGATAGGCCCACACCATGTAGATGGCTTTTTAAATTTTCAACGAAGCATGTCAACATTCCAAAAAATAAGTTGATGTCAGAAAGGTTTAAACAAGTGCGAGATGTTAATTTCGAGACATTCACAATTGACAATGAATTTAAAATTGGAAATAAAATCTTAACAATATCATTACAATCTAAGGTGGTCAAATATATTAGAACTCCTAAGTGGATCTTAAATGAGCGGGATATGAATTTATTAGAACTCGCAAGTCGATCCTGATGAAATTATAAGATTCAAGTGGATCTATGTGAACTTAAATGTTGAAAATCATTTACAATTGTAAAACAAATTTGATGAAAAGATGGAGGGAAAAATCGTACGGTTCAACTCGGTTGGTTAAGCTAATTAATAGGAGTGACTTATAGTCAAGCTGATTATAGACTGAATAAGCTATATTCAATCAAAGGCCTCACCCATTCGACCAGTCAGATCAACTAGTTGACCTAGTCAACTGATTTTTCCCAGCTTGGTTTTGACAATTGATCTACACAAAACATGCCACAAAGCAAGGGCACACTCGATACAAAGAGTTATATGGAAAAATACTTCAAAAAGACAAAAAACCATGAGAATAGAGAATTCCACTGAGTAAAATGGACAGAAAAAATCGTATACAGATGGTACTCCAATGGAAAAGCAGTAGTGTATACTCACTGTCTTACCCCAACATATATAGAGTATAAACACAAATATATCCAACGATCTAAATTGACTCGTGAGCTTTCAAGGCAATATTCCAACAAATAGACTGCTCAAATATAAATAATTTAATTTCCATATGCGTGTGTTTATATACCTATGTATAGGTATAGGTATGACGATAGTTTTACATGTTTTTTAACCGAAAAAGGGGAAACAAGCGTAGATGTCCGTCCCAATATATTAAAATAAAAAGATCAGCACAACCAAGACTCGAGGAGAATTCGAGTAAGGTGGATTACATTCTCAATATAGAACCTTTCTGCATGGAAAATTACACTATTTCTAGAAAGCCAAAGATCTCATAAACCCATAACTAGTATCAATCTCTCGACATTTGGACGAGAATGAGAGTTGAGGAGAGACTCCCAGAATAACGATAAGTTGCTACAATCTACCCAAGCCACATCCAGCATCTGTCAGAATTCCTCCGTGTTCTCGCAACCTAGAAACATGTGCTCAGCGGATTCCAACGTCTCATTGCAAAGGGCACAAGAGTTATACTCAGAGTGTAAGATACGGGCTCGCCTCTCCCTCGTGAGTAGTTTTCCATGTCTCAGAATCCACATGAATATTCTAACACGTGTTGGCACCCTCAGCTCCCAAATCATCATGCGACCCTTAATAAGGTCCTCCTGCGGTGGTTGTGCACCTTTGATCATCGCATAGTACGGCTTCCTGACTAGGAAATCCCCTTCCCTCCAAACCCAGCGGTCATTTCCAATAGTGGGGCCCTCAGACATAGATAAAGTTTCCATCAGCTCTAAATATTCTTGCAGACGCCTGTTGGAGAGCGCCCCGGTGAAAGTTGATCTCCAAAAGCCATTAACCCAAATATCTGTGACACGAGCATTTTTGTCATCCGCTAGGGCAAATAAACGTGGGAAGCGGGAGGCGAGAGGCCCTCCATTCATCCAATCATCATTCCAGAAGAAGAAATTGCACCCATCACCCAAGTACGAACGGAAGAGCTGAGGAAGATCTGGGATAATCGCACGAATATCCTTCCACGGAGCCGTCTCAAAATGCAAGTTACGGAAAACACTAACAGAGCGTATACCAACCCCATAGATGTCTCGTAACAGTACACTACAAATGTCCTCCTTGTCGTCCCAAATTCTCAATGCTCACTTCAACAGCAACGCACGATTCATCAGCTCCAGCCTCGGGACACCGAGCCCCCACCCACCCCCTCCTCCTTAGGCAATGTAACTATCTCCCAATCCACAAGATGCAGAGCTTGGCCATTTGCCCCATTCTTGTCCCCAAAAAAACTTCGCATGATCTTTTCAAGCCAATTGCGAATCCCCACTAGAAGAAGCCTCGTCGACATGAAGAAAATTGGGATTGCCGCCAGGACCGCTCTCACCAGAATCAAGCGCCCACCACGAGAAATCAGGGCTCCCTTCCATCCCACCAGCTTCCTTTCTAGCTTCTCCACTACCGGTAGCCAATCAGATAGATGAAGGCGACCACACCCCAAAGGCAGTCTCATGTATCTAAGCAGCCCCGGATTGCGAGGGCACCCCAACACTTCAATGTAAGCTTCTGCCTCCTCCTCGTGAAGACCAAACGGGATGCTGGACTTATCCCTATTGAGCTTAAGGTCAGAGAGCTCTCCAAAAATCTCCAATATCGTAGACATACCCCTCACCTCAGTAGCTCCGCCCTCTATAAAAAATAGTGCCATCTACATAATATAGAGTCGGAATGGAGATGTCCCCTAACGAGTAGCCCGCCGTTAGGCCATGAGCCACCACCTGATTCACCGTGTTGGGGAGTCGAGTGCATATCAAACCATGTGAGCACACGAGAAGAAGACGTGCGATTTGACAAATGTAATTCTTCCGCATTGAAGAAAAAATGCTAGGAAAATAAGGAGAAGAAGAAAATAGGGACAACAAGATGAGTACAGTTCTTTTGATCTCTCTCTCTCTCTCTCTCTCTAAATTGGTGTGTTTGGAGTCAATGACCATACTCATCTATTTCTAGACCAAATATTCGACTCTTAGTCCAGTTTTCTCTAAGATATCACATAAAAGATAAATCTAGGAGTAGAACTCCTAAGATGATTTTAGCATTATAGTGACACATAGAGTGGAGAATATGCATGTAATTTAAAGCTCCCGTGAATGATTTTCCCCTTTCATATTGAGGCTAGGTTATTTATGGGCATTTGTTCCTCATCCTGCTCGCCTTATAACAACCCATCGCATTCATCGCTCAGGTCTATTTGTTATTAGACCGTATATATCAGCCATATACATTCTATTCAATCTCTATTATAGGGGAGTAATTATGTAACCGATGTAGAAGTCTATATCTCCAACACATATAATATTGTACTTGTTTTAGTAAATTGTTGTTTAAAAAGCGTAAGTCAATTTCAGCAACAATGAAAGCAAGGGCATTTTCTTTCTTCACAATTTCATAAAATGCTATGGTGTTTGATTCTTAGTTGATAAACATACCTGTAAGTGAAGTGTGTTCTTCCAAGAGGAGGGATGGCCACAAAGGTTGCAAGGGGAAGTCCCTCGTCTGTCCAGAGAAGTAATACTTCCACTTCTTCTTCCTCACAAAAGAAAAGGAAATCAAATTTCTTAGACATGTGTGGATCAACAAATAAAGAAAATCAAATTCGTGCTTGCAGATATGCATCTGAGAGCAGAATGTGACACTCGGAGGTACATATAATATATAGGTTATTGAGACATGAATGATGATATTGGCACACCTTTTTCTTCATGCCTGATTCAAAACTTAGTTAAACTACATGAAAAAGAGAGTTAAAGAGGCTCATCTATGCGTGCAGATGACTACTACTACTCACGATATATGGTACTGGAGAAGCGGATACCACAAGTTGGAATGAGATTGGCGATGGTTCTAAATCGAATTTTCGTGAGCGATGTCGATCAAATCCAAGGAGAACTAGAAGGAAACGGGAAGGCAACATATACCATCTAATGACTATTACCATCTAATAATCATACGGATATTTCTTATCGTTGTAATTTCGTCAGTATAAGGCTACTTTGCCAAAACTAAATGAGTCTCTGTTATCCAACTCACTTGATTTGATGGACGAATAACGGCCGAAAGACCTTGCTTCAAAAATGAAAATTTTACCATTACTATTAAAAATCAAGGTAAAACTCTGGGAGCATGGGATGAAGATTTGAAATGGCCGATAAGAAACGTGGGATGCCGGGAAAAGCCCATGGTCGGCATGATATCCTTAAAAACCAAACAAAATAAGGCACTTTGTGATGTGATGGTTAGGAACTTGTTGCAATACGCGTCAATGGAATGGAACCCACCACGTATAATCTTCCACACCATTCTGCTTTGCCAATCATTCTTCTAAGGAGAGCAAACACTGATGTGATATCAAAGCTTCGGGTTTTCCTTCTTTTTTCGGACAGTGGCCGTTAATTACTAACTTCCCACTACATCTTTTTCCACTTGCTATATAGAAAAGAACTATTGTCTAAATCCAAGTTGCCATTTAAACTATGCGACGGTTCCCTCTAAAAACAGGGGCCGCTTTCGAGGAGGTTAGATTCAGAAAAAATTAAACATAAAGATAAATAGCACTAACCTCGGCAAGGTTTGTTGCTTTAGGTTCAAGGACAGTGTGGACTCTCCCTCCTCTCGAGATGAAGGCGGTGCGTGCTGTCTATCCAAATAGTTGCTTAGACTGGAAGACCATGTGATGCACCCTAACAAGTAATTAACAACAGTGCCAACTTTACTCGCTCTTGCCAACTGTTTAGCAACAATTTGCCACAGGATTATATAGGTCGAATCGTGTAATTTTGCTCTTATACTCGTAACAAACCAAGAAATAGATAGATGAGAGCAGCATCAATAAATTTATCACAACATCAGAGCGAACAGTTGAGAAAAATTGACATTGTAGAGAAAACAGAGATGGAAAGTTGGAAATAACCAACACCTTACTTCTCCTGCATGTGACATTGGGTGGATGCCAGAGAAGAGTTTAAAACTAAGCATGAAATAGGTAACGTTCGGTAATCAAGTAATACCACCACATGCGCTCCTTCCATCGTGCTTTGCAACACAACTAAAAGCCTTGCAGTCTCTGGATACCATACGTGGTGCAATGATTATGGCTTGATTTTGACAGTTCCTCACTTGAGATTCTTCTATTTGGGCCCTTACATGGGGTAGTTTTCCCGAAGGGGGAGGGGAGGAAAAATTTTTAACGAAACGGGGACTACTCGAAAATATTTCTCAAAATAGGGATATATCGGCAAATAGTTTGCCGTAGTGCGGCAAACCATTTGCCGCACTACATGGACGGACGAGAGGGGGATCGGGATTCCAGATTTTCGTCGCGGGCGCATATTTTAGCCGTCCATTTGGCACGCAAACCATTTTCTGCGAGCGGCAAACCATTTGCCGCACATGAAACGAGGAGCGGCAAATGGTTTGCCGATATGTCACCATTGTGGACATTATTTCTCAGCCATCCCCATTTTGGGAATTTTTGGGCCAAGGGGTCCCCATTTTGGGGATTCTATCCTTTACATGTTTGAGAAATACTTGAAAGGTATCTCTTGGGAATTTTGGGAATTTTTGGGCCAAGGGGTCCCCATTTTGGGGATTCTATCCTTTACATGTTTGAGAAATACTTGAAAGGTATCTCTTGGGAGTTGTCTCGGAATCATTCTTACTCCTTGTTTGAAAGAATGCTAGCTACAACACCCTACGTAGCACAATCTCGGGCTCACCACCTTGCTTGTTATGGACCCATTCCACCAAGAGATTCTTCTTTGAGGAAGCTTCCAACCGTGTAGTATCGAGGTTCCGTGGGCTGCCTAGGCTTGGTACAAATGGGCAACCCCAAAGTACACTTGTTTGTTTTACCCTATGATGTTGAATAGGTTGCCTACTACTGATAGTCTTGCAAAGTTTGGGATTTGTATGCCGACCCTATACTACCTTTGCTCGAGCTCTTTGGAATGCCGAGACCATGTCTTTTCAATCACGCCTTCTCGTATGGGGTCATACTGTCCATGTTCAATACCCTGGCACTGCCCCAGCCACCTCTATTAACATTATCAGATATTTTGGAGTAGATTTGGCATGCGATTATGGGTGACTCCCGCAATTGCTCCTGTGTTGTGGGCGATTTGGAGAAAAAGAAACCGAAGGTGGGTTGATAGCTGCTCCTCTCCCGTTGAAAATGTGGCCTTTTCCGTTGTGGCTGACGTTCGTGTTCTAGTGAACTAAGGTTAAATCTGAGGTTTTTCCTTCCCCACTTCCCTTTCATACTATCCTTAAATCTGTTTACTCTATCATGTAATGAGCTGCTGAAACATCAATTCCCAGCGCTAGAATAGTCCACTTTGTAAACAAAATTTGATTACTTATACAGAGATAAAGAAAATTTACACATATAGAAAAAAAACATTGAGAACTCCAACTATCAAAATCAGAACGAACCCCTCTCGGTTGATTGCTCCCCCATCAGAATTAACTGCCTAACGTTGAGTAAGAAAGAAACCTAACTATGAGTGGAGCTGTTCATGCTTCATGTGAACTATCGGTGGAGTTTCAATTCCTACCGTTTATTTTTCATTTAGGCATTATTTCGGAGAAGCATGCAACTTACCATACAATAAGATTTTAACCTTCTTTCAACATACACGGAAATCATCTAGCTTTCCAAATACAAACCTTAAGAAGGAAAAAAGCAAAAAACAAAGGAAATAGACAGCCAGGGCAGGGAAGCATGAGGAGCACATTCCCTCACCTCGCATGAGGGGAACAGGGAAGCAGCTCTGCAAGGTCCCCCTCCTCTATCCATTATTAGAAGCACACACTTCTCTCTCTCTCTCTCTCTGTGTGTGTGAGAGAGAGGGAGAGAGAGAGAGTTCCCCACCGTTATCCCATGTGGGTCACTTGCAGGCTCCAATTAGAAGGCTTCCCCGTCCCTCAAAGCAACTACCTTCATTTAATGAAACCATGCATTTGTTTATTTCCTGCACCGGACACAGGTGAAACACAGCATGCTTGAAAGCTAACCCCCCTCATTTGACCCCCATTTATGGGCTCCCAGAATCAAAAACAAAGCATGACCAACATGGAAGAACTCCCCCAGCCATACCGCAACCAACCATGGAACATGGTCACCGCTAATACCCTGCTTAATGTCTGCAGCAACACACAGACATATTAACAAACACTTAAGTGTGCAGTGCAGATGGTGGCATGTAGTGTGATGAAGGGTCTATAAGCCACTACTTGCATTTCAATATTCCCCAAGTGGGTTTGATGATTTGGTCTACGTATCTCCATTCTACTATAAATATAACCCCCACCACCACTCTACACATCTCAAAACCAACTAATTCTTCCCTGAGGCATTTCGTCGAACAACATGAGAACGCTCATGCAACAATCTACCAACAGCGGACTAGCGAGGATGGCGATCATGCCTCCTCCTCCGACCATCGCTCCCCGCCGGCAACAGTTCGCTCCGCTCCGCCAAAACGGCTACCCGGGCCTCGGGCTCTCCGTGCGGCATGACCGCGACGACGACCCTGCAGTCGTCATCCTCGGCGCCACCGGCACCGGTAAATCCAAGCTTTCCATCGACATCGGCATGGCATTCCCGTCCGAGATCATCAACTCCGACAAGATACAAGTCTACAAGGGTCTAGACATCACCACGAACAAGCTCCCACTTGCCGATCGTAAAGGGATTCCTCACCATCTCCTTGGCGAGCTCCATTCCAACGCGGGTGAACTGACACCAGCGGGGTTTCGGTCGTCGGCGTTGATCGCGATCGGCGCAATCCGATCGCGCCGACGACTCCCGGTGGTGGCGGGGGGCTCGAACTCGTACGTGCAGGCGCTGGATGTGGGGAGGCGGAGGTGGTGCGTGGTGTGGGTGGACGTGGAGTGGGAAGTGCTGGCGGCGCACCTGGACCGGAGGGTGGACGAGATGGTGGCGGCGGGGATGGTGGAGGAGCTCGCCGAGCACTACGACGCGAGGAGGGCGGAGGAGGGGGTGTACACCGGCATCGAGAAGGCGATAGGGGTGCCGGAATTAGATGCGTTCTTCCGGAGGTTCCCGCCGGCGAGAGGAGATGGGGAAAGGAGAGGGGAGAGGGAGGCCATGAAGGAGGCGCTGTGGGAGGTGAAGGCGAACACGAGGAGGCTGGCGAAGATACAGGTGGAGAAGATCGAGCGGATGAGAAGGGAGATGGGCTGGGGGATCCGACGGCTGGACGCAACGGAAGCGGTTGGGAGGAAGGTGGAGGGGAGGAGTGAGAATGAGGTGGAGGAGGCGTGGGATAGGGATGTCAGGAGGGTGGCCATTCACCACGAGCTTCCTTTCGCTCTCAACCTCTCCGGCCCTTTCTGGCGGGAACCGTGACTTTTGCGACACCACCCCTCTGCTTTTCCGCTTCTTTCGTGTGTTTGTTCATATTTTAATTATTATATCCTATATATGGCGTGACTTACGCTTACGCCCACCTTTGCGGAGGCAAAGGGGAGCGGCGAGGGACATTTCCGTCATTCACGTTTTATTTATTTCTTTGTGTTTAGTGTGCAAATATCTTTTTTTTGGTGATTGTGTCTATGCACTCTCCTGTACATTTAATGGATATTTATTTTGCTTGTATTTTCTTAAATCTAAGGCATGGACCTTTGTATGAACTTCTTTCCTAGTTTTTTTTATTAACAAAGGATAGTTGGTGATGTTTATATACAGACTTGGAAGCTATATTTGGTTTTCTCTAATGTTTTAATATGACGTGTGCTTTAAGTTCAGTGACAATAGGAGCAGATCTACTGCTGTCTGCAATATCCACAAAATCAACCATGTAGATTGAATTTATCAATTATGTTCTATACCACTATAACAAAATATATTTAAAGTGATGTTTTTTTTCTAATTCATTATTATATCATCCACTGTAAATATATAATGACGATATTATCTATTATTAAATTATTTTTATATTTGAAATTAACAACAAATGTTGAGTATATAGTTAGTTAGCATCAATCCATATAGCAACCATTAACTGTCTTTATTTTTAAATTTTGAGCTAATCACCATTAACTTTTCAATTAGAAAATTAGCGACATGTACTTCAAATTTTGAAACAAAACAATACGTAAGAGTTGTTATGTGCATCGTCCATTGCAAGAAATAGGTCTACAGTGACTAAAAAATTCGTCACATTGTTGCCCGTTATTAAATATATATTAACTATATTATTTATTGCGAAATTATTTTTTTATGCTAGAAATTAATGAGGAATTACATATTCATTTTTGTATGATTAACAATGATTCATATAACAACGCTTACATGTTATTATTTTTTAAGATTTCAACTAATCATTACAGTGGTCGCTAATGATATAACAATGGTTATGAAAATAGTCACCAACTTCAAATATAAAAAATAATTTTGCAACAAATAATATTGTCACTATGTATATAACAACGGCCGATACAGTGTCTAGTTCGGAAAAAAAGTTATCACGAACCTTTTCTAGGTAATTCGTCATGATATATGAAACTGAGATTGCTTGCAGAAATGATCATGTTGATGCCGTTCATCTATTATTTCCGAGAAACAGATTTGTGTTTACTAAAAACTTAGTTGATCCATCCAGTTGACTGGATATTATGTATGAGTTTAGCAATGGCAGATGGCTATATTTTAATGGGAACAATCATCGAGGAATTCGGGATTTGGCTCGTTTGTTTAATCTCCTCTTGACCCTACGGAGATCTCTACTTTGACCGCCAGTTTTGAATCCTTTGATTTGAATGTTGGCGATCAATATCTTGACTCGCAAGCATTGTTGAATCCGGGCCGAACGGGCAGAGATAAACGACTGTCATACATACATACGTGGGTAGAAGTAAGAACAGAGCGATGTATGCGTGGGTGGAAGCATCTCTTTATGGATCCGTGAGCAGTTGCGCCACCGGGAAGAAGATGAGGAGATGGGTGTGCCGCGGAGAAGGCATGTGATATGCACAAGCTGGTCCCCCAGAAGAAGGTGCATGGCAGTTGCAATTCGAGATAACATTCAACTGGCAACAGAAATCTATTATTATGATTATTATTTGTTTGTATTCTCTAGAAAATAAAAAACAAGACTGTTTGATCCGATCCTATCAACGACCCTGTCACAGGAAGCCGACCTCACCGAATTCACGATAACCACCAACATGTCGGATATATCATTCAATATTAACAATTGCTCTGCACAAATTCAGAAATCACACTTCCTATCCTCATGTAACAGGCATTATTGAAACACCATTGTTTTTTTTTTGGAAATACCGTCATGTATTTTCATCACTGTTTTCTTATAATATGTCATTCCAATTTCATCAGAAACAGAGACTCTTATACCATTATATAGAATAGGTAATTATAACGGTCTTATAATTGATGTAATCGACCTGTTGTAGATGGAAGGCACAGGAGTATATGTTTCTAACGAAATTAGAATGACATATTAGAGGGACATAGTGAAGATGTCGAAATATGACGTGGGGGCAGCCACATTGAACCCATATATATTTATAGTCAATTTTGTATATAGTTGTATTCCTTTCTTTTATGGGATTTTTACCCGGCAGACCCTATAAATTTTGTCAATTACCTCTACGACCTTTGAAACAACATAATTCCTCCCTCGACCCTGTAAACTTGCGAACTCTTACCCCATGAACCCTCTGGGTAATCTGTTTGAAGCCCGTGGGAGTTCTTGGGGTAATTTTTAGGGTCAATGGGGTAATTACGTTATGCAAAAGGTCGTAGAGGTAATTTAAAAAGTTTATAGGGTCTGTCGGGTAAAAATCCCTTCTTTTATATAGCCGAATCTATCTTCATCTTTGACTTCTCTCCAATGATCGTGATGATTTGTTTTGTTTTGTAAGATATTATAAGAGACAACATCCAAACTCAAGGCCGACATGGAGACTATCTATAATGTCTCTGGCTTAGATCTTCGACCTGTTATTGAGGGAAACTAACCCTAACAACTTGTTGAATATATACGCAATTGGACATGTCGACAACCACCCAAAATGCTTAAGCACAAATTGTCACGTAGTAATATCCGTAACTTATAACACACTCTCACACTTCGTAAGTTTCCGGACTATGTTTGAAGGTAGGGGTGTTACACGATCCCTAATTAACAAGAGGAAATACATAAAAATGCGGCAAGAATTTACCTAACAACAATGAATATATGTACGTGGAGAATATACAACTTTTCTTGTCCAATAATATATATCCAGCAAAACCGCCGACAAATTATTACTATTAATACTAATTTGCACAAAAGGTTTATATTTTAAAATGTAAATATATATCAGTATCAGAGATGTTGAAATGGGATACCGGTGCCCAAGACGATAGCTGAGAATGTTTATTGTCCAAGCACAAATCTAACATCTTTAAGTTTCGAATTGCGAGTGAGAGACCAAGAGGACCCCTGAAGTGCTTTTTTCCTCTCTTTTCACTTTCTTCCATCAACAATATTCTTTAAGAGTTCAGGTATGACATTGCAATTGGATGTATACTTTAAGATTTTTTGTGTAATTTACTAAACGTTGAGATTATCCACATGCTTAGGTCAGATCTGGCTTACAAAGTAGAAACCAAAGGAGGCTGAATTGGACGTGTGCGGGACAGTTAATTTCTCTAGAAGGCATCCAAACCCCTTCAAGAAATCATATCAATGAAACAGAAAGTCATCAGACTTTTTTTGGAATTCGGGTGACATTCCTTCCTGTTAATAATTTGAAATGGCTTCGAGAAATAACATACAAAGCCACTCAAATGCAAAAGTACCCAACTAACTAATAAGAACAGTTCGCAACAAGTCATGACTTGCACAATAAAGAACAATGTTTTTTTTTGGAAGGTAAGTATGACGAGAATGATGTACAAAAAAGGCCCAATAACTGGGCTTCTGAAAATTACAAAATTACCATAATAAAAAAGCCCAGCACCTGGGCAACAGAAGTTTAATCAGGCCCAAGGGCCATCTGGACAACCACAAGCTCACAAATTACTCCAAAAATTGGAAGCACAAGTCAGTTCAGTAGGATACGGATATCCCCAACTATGCTTGAGGATAGTTGTTTTCCTGTCATGGAAGAGGTTGCGGTCCAACAGGAGTTGCGCTCCCTCAGGGCATGTTTGGTTGCAGGGTTGGGCAGGGTTGGGCTGGGTGAATAGTAATCTGTGAGGAGAAAGTACCATTGTGAATAGTAACCAGGGTTGGGCAAACCCTGCCCAACCCTGCAACCAAACAGGCCCTCAAGATGCACCATATAGTAACTGCAAGTGTAGTTCTAAGCCTTCCACCCCTATGATTCTCCCGGCATAAGAGATGTAATGTAGGAGGTTGTGACCAGAAACGGGAGCAGGAAGCGATAGTGCAGCACAAACTTTACTCTAGACATCAAAGCAGTAGTGGCATTCCCAAAAAAGATAATCCCTCAACTCCAGAGGCTGGTCACATAATAGGCATCCCAGATTCGGACAGATGCAAAAGCAGGATAATCTTTCTCTGGTGGGAGCTATGTTCTTTATCATCCTAAATAGGTGGCATTTGTGTTTTGGTGCAGCTTTGGAGATCCAGACGTCCTTCCACCACACAACCGCAGGAGCTCTGTTACGAACCAGATCATAAGCAGAACGAAAGGTGAAAATCAAGTTTGCGGGTGCCAGACGGGGTTGAGTATTTAAGATGTCCATATTAGGAGCAAGGAAGGGCGAGCCTTTAGCAAAGATTTCCAAACCGCCGAAGATCAAGGGGACACAATTGCATCCTAGAAGTTCTCATCTGTGAGATATTTGGAGCGCAAAAATTCAGCCCAAAGGGATCCTTCCACCATGAGGAACCTCTACACATAGGACACTTTGGAGGCATTTACCAAGTCATTGAGAGACCTAAGGCCCAAACCTCCCTCCTCCTTAGGTAGTCAAACTTCCTTCCACTCAATCTCATGGCGCTTGTAATCCCAAAGGAAGTCCGAGCACATAGAGGAGATCCGCCTAATAGAAGAGACAGAGAGGAGCGAGCAATCCGTCCAGTAAAGAAAGATGCCACATATAACCAAATTTAAGAGCTAGATATGCCCAGCAATAGAAAGAGTCGTAGCTTTCCAACCACGTAGATGTGCACGGATTTTATCCTCCAGTGCTCTAGTAGTGAAGGTGCCGCCAAAATTTTGTGATCCAGTGGAATACCTAAATATTTCGTAGGAAGGAAGTCGTTGAGAAGCCCAGAGACAAGGTTCCACGTAAATGTACCTCTAGCGCTTCTTGAGCACAAGAGACGTCTTTTAGCCAGAATCATTCTAAGGCCCGACATGTCCCCAAAGGACCCCATAATCGCGCCAATCACTTGAATAATTTTGGTGTTGCACTTGGTAAAGAATAGAATATCATCAACACAAATGAGATGTGTTGGGGCCAACGATCTCCCGCGCCCTACGGGGTTGATGGAGCCTTCCATCACAGCAATGTCCAACAAGCAAGTTAGGGATTCCAATACAATAATAAATAAGAGAGGGCTAAGGGGGTCACCCTGGCGGAGACCTCTAGTACTCTTGAAGAAGCCATAAGGGGAGCTATTTACTAGCATAGAGAAGGATGTAGTCCTAATGCAGTTCCAGATCCAAGAGCACCAAGCGTGACCAAAACCCATGGCACTAAGACGATCAAGCAAGAACCGGTGATTAATAATTTTGAATGCCTTAAGGCAGGCCCTCGGAGGTCCATTTTTCCTTTCAAAACCAAGTGTTAATTCTTGAGCTAGTTTCACACTATCACCAATACGTCTCCTGATGAAGGCCATTTGGTTATGGGAGATTAGATGCGGGAGGACGACAGTGAGCCTTGCGGTTAACCGCTTTGCAAAGATCTTGTAAATAACATTGCAACAAGATATTGGTCTGAAGTCACCAATTCATGGCGGAGAAGGGACCTTAGGTACAAGCATAATGAAAGTATGATTTACTTATCTAAGCATAGACCCACGAAGTGAAAGAAGCACATGGTTGAGAGACTTCCCCTTTCACAAGGGACCAATGACGCTTAAAAAACCTCGATTTGAAGCCATCAGGACCAGGGGATTTATTAGAATGATAGAGTAGAGGGCGCTCCGCACCTCTTCTTCACCAAATGGCCTTTCAAGCCACAACTTGGCTTCAGGGGACATGAGCTTCTTTGGGGCAGGGGCATTGTGCGACTCATCCAAACTATTCGGGCCCGAGAGCAAGGATTCGAAGTAGGAGGTTGCATGGGTAGCAATTTTTAATTGGTCATCCACGAGCAAACCCTCTTGATCAATTAAACACGGATTCTGTTTCTTGCCTCCCTGATTTTAGTGGATAGATGGAAGAACTTGGTGGAACGATCTCCAAGTTTCAACCAAGAAACATGGCTTCTCTGCTTCCAAGCATACTCTTGGTCAGCCTCCAGTCCCACCAAGTAGTCTTTCAAGCCCAGTTCAAGCTGTGTGAGGGTAGGATCCGTACGGGAAAGCCAAAAGGGGATTAGGAGTAAAAGTTCCTTGTAAGCAAACATCAACATAAAATATAATTTTTCTTAGGCAGCGGCACATCATGCATGTGGGCGGGGCATTAGTTCTTCTAAGCGAGTTGGCGACAAGTGCGTGAATGGTAGCTGGCATAGCGCATCACTTCATGGTTGCAAAAAGGTTGTGATAATAACAAATCCATGTTAGCTCAAAGCCACGGATTATAAGAAGTTTGGTTAGCTGAGGAGAATGATCACACATAAAAGGCACATACATTGCAATTATTGAGGAGGATCAGGAGTTACCATGGTAGAGTCTCGCACAGCTTAGTCTAGGTAAACAACCAAATGGTTGGTTCTGATAATTGGGATTGGTCTCGAGGAAAATGGAGTCGTGGAGGAGGCGTGGAATAAGGGAGAAGATGGCTCTCGTGACTTCTAACATGGTCAGAAGCGAAGATAGGACATTTGACCCAAGGATCAACAAAAGATGGATCCTCATTGGTCCACATAGGACCAGAGATAAAATATAAACGGTTTTAATTCAATAATAAATAGTAATTAATTTTATTTATTAAAACTCAAAACATGAAAATTATTTCTTATTTTTCAAACTATTTTAGGATGATTTTTATTTATTTTTACAGCTTTAGTTGTTATGTGATAATTTTTGCCTGCATATACATAGGTATATTTATCTATATTTTACATGTTTTATTTTTATTTTGGGTTTTAAATTTTTACTATCACATGTACATATTTTATATTTTTATTTTGGGCTTAGGGAGCTTGCATCATGGGGCAAAGAAGATTTATGCATCGATTTTTACAACCGATAGATCTTATCTCATCCAATGGCTTTGCTCGTTCCATTTTCCCAAGAAAAAAACCATTTCCCGGAGCATATTCCCTCCCTCCCACTCCTTGTTGGCCCCAATTCCAAGCGTCTCTGACGCATATACGCTCCCAATCGCTAGTGTCCTACCCATGATACCTTCATCTCCTTCTTGCGGCCGGGAATAGATCATCTGCTGCAATGGGGAGCCAGCAGACTCTGCAGTAACCATTTGAGTCGCTCGATCTTGATCGAGCGATTCATGTGATTTTGCACGGTACGGATCCACAAAAAGTGCAAAATCGCATGAATTGCTCGATCAAGATCGAGCGTCTCAAATGGGTACTACAGAGTCTGTTGGGCTTCCCATTGCAGCAGACGATCCATTTCCCATGCCCCCCTCCTTTCTGCCTCTGTCGCGTCAGCCTACCTTTCTTCCTCTCAACCCTCTTGTAATGCTCGCCAGTGGCGGGGTGCCCCCTGCACATGTCGACGCGCTCCCCCCACCTGTGGAAAGAAGCTCTTCCGAGCATATTCCCTCCCTCTCGTTACCTGTTGACCCCAATTCCATCCCTCGCCTGCACAGACCTGCACCCAATCGTCAGCACTCCGAGCCCTAGCTTCCACCCATGATACCTTCACCTCCTTCTTGCGGCATCACTCCTTTCTCCCTCTCTCATGGCGGCCCACATTCCTCCCTCTTAACCTTGCCGACTTCCATCCCCCCTTTCCCATGCTCGCCAGCGGCGGGGAGCCCCCCGCACATGTCGACGAGCTACCCCCCACCTGTGGCAAGAGGCTCTTCCGACCCGCGACCTTGTGCCCTTCCAACTTCTCACTATGTAATGCTGTCATTTCTCATGCCACAGCTCATCGCAGTTGAGCTCATCTGATGTTGCTGCTTCTTGTACATTGTCATGCGCTGCTCAATTGACATCCTCCAACTTGTACTAATCATCGTCGTCACTCCTCTTCACCATTACCCATCACGGTTGCTGAACTTTGACAACCAAAACAACACTCCATTGACCATGTTCTTTTTCTTATCATACGAAGAAAGGATTGAAAGTAGAAATATATTATCAGAGATTATATTTGTATTTAAATGAGTTTTTAATGCGGCTTTGACCAAGACATGGAATCTTGATCAATTGTAACTACGAGAAGCTGCAGAGAATTTTTCTTGTGGATTTTTCTTGTTGCTGCTCAAACGATGTCAATTAAATACAGAATTACCTCTATATGTAGACAGTACTTCTGTTCAAAATGAAGTTGTTAGGATATATTCACACAGATCATATTCAATAGCTTGGTGCTTCTGTATTGGAAGTATTTGACACTGGAGGATGCTTTGGAAGTGATTTCATACCAAATCTAGTTTTCTGTTTTAATTATCATATGCATCTATTTGTAGTTGTATAGCCCTTTAATGGGTACCTTTTCAAATATAGTTTGCAAAGGAGTCGTATATGCCATGATTCTATTTATGTAATTAAAGACGCTACATTAACAAAATGATTCTAAATTCTTTAGTTCATCGATCCTCGAATCCTTGTCATAAATGGTATATGGTGCATTTACATTAAAAATCTTTCAAACATGCAGCCATCGATTCAATGAGAAAATCAATATGAAGTTCTATTTTGATGCAGCCATTCCTCCAGCACAGATTCTTCCAGTGCTACACAACATCCATCGTGAAACAATGCTGACATAAGGAGTGCCCCATCTCTTGAAGGAAAATGAATATGGAATATTCTATCACTATATCCGAAAAGTTTTCTAATTTCAACCAAAAAAATATACATTTCTGCTCATTACAATTCGGTGAGGTATATTATTGCCAAACATTTTGCTCTAAGCCCCAAGCACGAAAGATTGCCCATGAAGAACATGATAACTACACTAATAGTATTCATTCTCGGGCATGATACTCGCACCTTTCCCTTCACCATCTAACTTCACCAACATGCCTCTACCGCAGCTATCACATTATCAAAATCTCGCTATCGATTTCGACCTGTGTCATCTTAGCTAACACGTAGCTAACCATCCTTCTTGAATAGAACGGTCACGGACACGCTCCAACTCTTCTTGAACTTATACTAGCTCACGTACCGACACTCCAACACAAGCACAAGCTTGACTCTATGGATCGTTCAAGACCACTCTCAAAAACACACTCAAAAATACTCAAGAACTCAACCACACGATCACACAAACATGGGCACAAAGCTTCTTCTCTTATTAAAATGGGAGACTCGCTCTGGAGTTGGGGTATCACTCTACACTGTGTGTTTACAAATGAGCCACCACCTCTACTTATATACAAGACTCAAGGCAACCCAAGGATTACTCATTATTACATCTGCAATAATGATACATAAAGACGCAAGAGACCCTTCAAGTTCTTTGGCAACCTTTCGCATTCCACAATAACTCTTCATCTTCTCGTCTCTTCAATTGCCTTGTTGTCCTTTCATCTTTATGCATGTTTGACGCCACATCAACCACACAGTCATCAGCATACTCGTGCTCCAACGCTTGCTAGTGCAGCTTTGATGTAATTCACCGAATGTCACCGAACACTCGGTCTTGTGCCAATGGGAACCCACATCCACTAGACCCTCGTACGGTAAACCCTTTCTTAGCATTCTGCGTGCTAATGTCAAATCCATTAGAACTTCACTATTGTGGCCTCCATACTACTCTCTGATGAATCTCCATTTCATCACCTTTATTCTATCATTTTGGCCTAAAAAACCCCAGCAAATGCATGTAAATAACATCAAATTGTACATAATAGCATTCATCATGCATTGTATTAGTTATACATTAAATAAAGTTTTTAATGCCAAAATTATAGAATAAAGAGAAGAAAAGAAAAAGGAATAAAATATTGCAAATATTTTATGACCCTAACCCCGAGACCAAGGCCAGCATGGAATTGATCGACAAAGAATAAAGTAGGGGGAGATAAGGGCCAATTGTACAATAAATACCTCATTTATTTATTCATTTATTTATGCATTTTCGACACCTATTTTGTATATAATTATTTATTCACAAATAAAGAAACTTTGTACATAAAAGTTGTAGATAATAATGTAAATAAAAATACAAAATTTAGTTTGTACAAAAATAACACACAGTGTGCATTTTATACCCAGAATAAAAAGCCAAAATCTCAACTTCACAGACCCATATCTTGCAAATAAAAACTCCAAATCACCCAAACTTACTTTAATTGTATATAGCGTTCCAAGAACTATTCAATAAAATTGGTTTCATAATTTTTGGAGTCCATCTGCAGAAGTTAGGTTTTTGGCCCTCATTGTATATAGTATTGATTAAAATATTCCATTTATTCATTATTCATTCTTTTTAGCAAATTATATTTTTAGAATTTTGTAAATAATATATATCATACATGTACAAGTTGAAATTAAAAGAAAACAAAAAAAAGAATTTGTAAAATAAAATAAGTCTATAAGCTACATAGACAAAATACCTATGCTACCTATATATATATAAATAAAAAGGGATTTTATTCTTTATTTCTTTATTCATCTATATTTTTATAATAATGTATATATTATATATAACTTATTAAAAATACAAATCCAAAATAAAAAACAAATAAAATTTATTAAATAAATAAAATGCATATCATATATAGGTAAAATACCTATAAGTATACCTACATATACATATACCTATTTATTTAAAAATGTAAATAAACTCATAAAAATTAAATAAAAATATATATACTCACAAAAATAAGTTATAAATTTATAAAATAAGAAAATAAAATAATAAAATAAAATAAATAAAATAAAATAAAAAATAAATATATATAAAATTACTTATAAATACATTATTAAAATAAACCCGTAACAAAACACTTCAAAAAAATAAATAAAAATCATAAACAAATACTACATTAATTTATAAATATTTTTTATTTTATAAGCAAAACCTAATTCATTCATTTATTACGTGTAATAAATAGGTCAAGACTAGGCTGATGTGGACCAATCAGGGGCCAGGGAGTGTTGACCTCCGGTCAACTCCCCCCTACGCCTCTGACTCCCGTCAGACATGTCCCTTCCCCCATTTTCCTCCATTTTTCCCGCTCGACCTATCGCTCCTTTGACAACAGTCCCTTCACGGATTTTTCTCCCAGATGAATCATGATCCTCGTCGCATAGTCGATTCGTTTGTACATAGCCCAGATCCTTCGATTTTAGCCGGTCAATAAGGGCGCCCTATCTTGTTTATAAATAACCCCATCTCCTTCGTCCGAGCTTTTTGGCCATTTTCTAAGCCCTAGAACCCTCGCCTTTGGCCGAGCGTGCATCCTGGTGACAGCAGGAGGTCCCCTGAAGCTCCGAGGAGGTTCGCGGAGGAAGGAGATGCGCCCACGGCGACGCTCCGGCAGCCGTCCTGCTCCTTGGCCCTCCGGCCAAGTCGAGCTGCACATTTACATTTCTTAGGTAGTTTTTCCTTCCCGCATTTCATTTCTGTCTTCTGTTTTGCATTTAGATTATTAGAGTAGCATAATTTAGGTAAATCGAAGTTCGCTGGAGCTCAGCTCCGGCGACTTCGCCACCGTGTTTCCGACCGTTTCCCGACTCCCTTTCACCTTCATTTCGATCCCCTACGCATTCTCCACCTCCCAGCCACCCTGACCAACCGGATTCCCACCTGGATCCGCGAATCGAAGCCTCAACTCCGCCGCTCGTTGGAGGCTTCGCCACTTCGCCCATTTCAGCGCTAGCAGCTTCAAACCCTGGGTCGAGGAGAGAGACCTCGAGCCCCTCTACCTATCTGTGCAGGTTAGGTGCGCCACCAAGCACCAGGAGACGGAATCCAAGCTGGCGGAGGTACCTGGAACCCCGATCCTTCTCCGAGCTCGTGGCGGCGCTCCAGCGTGCCTCCGACCGATCCAAGCACTCCAGCAGATAGAGCAGCCCTCCAGGAAGCTTCTGGGACTTTCAGGTGCGGCGAAGACCAGCTGAGGAGTGAGATCTGGCCAGAAGAAGTTCGCCCCGGCGAGCTTGCTTCCTTGTTCTTGCACGTGAGCTCCCCGCCGTTGGATGAAGACGAAGGCCCAGGTTGAATCACAACCGTCCGATCCCCCAGCGCTCAGACCGTCAGATCCCTTTGGAGATCTAATCCTCGCCGTGGATCGCGAACCGTCATCGGCTCACGTGGAGGCGCCACGTAAATTAGTGGACGAAGATCAGTCGTTGGATCCAGCGCCTTTGGGGGTAAATTGCAAAACCAGCCCCCGTTCTTTTTGTATTTAATTTTTAATTCTGTAAATAATTTTTAACGTTGTAAATAAATTGTGATTTTTGCTGAAAGGACCCTGAGGTTTATAGAATTACAAATAGGTCCTTCCGCACCTCACCTGCAGTCCCACGTGAGGCGCGTGAAATTTGCACTTCAACCCTGGCGGTCTTTGTTAATTGTAAATTAGCCCCAAAACTTTAAATAAATGTTTATTTCTGTAGGTATTTTTGCACCGATGCCCCTGGTACTTATTTTATTTGCAAAAATGCCCCTGCTAGGCTATTTTATTTTTGTGTTTTTTATCTATTTATTAAAAATACCTATGAGGCTTCTAAAAATTCAAAAAAATTGGGATAAATGTTTCATGTGATGTTCTTGCACGCCCATATTTTATTTCACATTTTTTTGCATTTTTCCTAATTATTAAAAATGAAAAAGAAGCCCTTTTTGCACTGTTTAAATTAGATAATACAAAAAAATTATAAAATGTTTTTGAAAAATTACAAAAAAATTATATATGGTATATTTGTATACAAATTGAGTCCAGAAATTGAAAACCCCTAAAAACAAGAAAAAGAAAAATAAAAAAATCTGAAAGCTCCAAAATCCAACAAAAAATAGAAAAACCCTTAAAAATCCCAAAAATATATTTTTCTCTTTTATAATTATCTATATATTATTATTAATGTATTAAAATTAATTTAGGTAATTTTGGGAATTATTTCATATTTTTAAATCCCAAATTACATTCGGCTAGCTAATTAGTCCATATTGTGGACATTTTTGAAATTAAAAATAAATAAAAAAGTTAGAAATATTCCTGAAAAATAACAAAAATAAAAAAATTAGAAAAAGACCCAAAACAAAAATATATATATTATATCTATTTATGTTAAGCATTTATATCTATTTATGTGAGCCAAGACCGGACTTTTTAGGCTGAAGATGAATGGGCGACTTGTGGTGCTTCACGATAATAACAATTTATGTACCTAGGGCGATTTCTTCGGCTTGCATTTGCATATAGCATAGGTTTCAAATTCTGTTCTGCATCCCGCATGGAGAGAGCTGGAGGCACTGTAAGTCTTCTCACTTAGCATGCATCATCGATTTCCGACTTGCATGGCTTTTCCGATCTTCTCCCTCTATTTTTGACAACCTAGGATGCTAAATGGAAATTGAACCCTCGATAGGCACGTGCATTGAAAATACCCAAAAAAGTGTTAACTTAAATAAAATCGGGACTGCTAACTTTATTGGACTTAAAAATAAAACATAATGGACTTCCTTGTCTTGGGGAGAGGAACCCCCTCATTGTATGCGTTTTAAATTGCTCACGTACACACTAAGAAGTAGAGCCCAAATCCCATCAAGCCTCCTAAGTGATTGTACAATTTTTGTGATTCTCACCTAACTCTAAAAACGAAAAGATAAATGACCGTCACCTGACGGTCTTCACTGTGTTAAGTAGGTGAATCGGGGGTTTTGCCTTGTGTATTTATTGTGACTTGGAGTCCATTGTGTTTTCATTCATTACTAGAGTAGTAGGTCCCGTACGTGTGAGTCATGCATTTTTCATCTTTGAGTCTCTCTATCTCCCTTATACATATATCTCTGCATTTTGCATCGAGTCATGAGCTCAATCATTTCTTCGCCAAAGTCCTTCGTTTCACGCTTCTTCACCATCTTCTTCGTATCCACCGTACCATCTTCTCTGATTCGGGGAGAACACTCTCTTCGGACCACCATTTTGACGGTGTTCCCGCCCTGTGTGGAACACCCAATTTTGTATGTGTCTCGATCTTCTCGCCTGCCCTCCTTGTCCCCTTTGTATCACTCTTCTATCACCGTGATATTGGCACGCACGCTCAATCAGCTTCTCCACCCCATTGTGTACCCTTCTTATCCATCTTCTTCGTGTACATCGTATCACCTCTCCCTTTTCCTGGGAATGCTGTGCACATCGATAGCCCGTATCGAGGATTTTATGATTACCCTAATTATTTGTCTAAGTCGGGCCAATGATGTTGAGGATGCTGAGATTGATTTGGTGAATTTGACTTTCGATACATGCATACGAGCGTATTGAGGATTTTTGCTGATGCATAGAGCATAGGTGTGATGCATTATTGAGGAATTTTAGTTCTCGCGCACCAGATTGAGGATGTGATATGATGCGATGACTTGGTGATGATTTCATGAGTATTGATTGATCTATCTATTTTGAGGTTCCACCCATCTTGATTTTGAGGATTGACTGATTCTTCTAATTTGGACTTCCTGATAAAGGTGTGCGGACCCTGCATGATCTCTCATCTTCCTAATTAACCCATCCTTGATCTCCTGACTCTCTGATCCACCCTGGCACTTAGAGGATTCCTGACCATTTTTCGTGCCATCTCAGCTGACTGGATTGACCCAAGGGATGTTTGGTGAATGACCTGATTATTTGCTCCCTTGCTTGATCTTATGCCCTCCAAATGATTGCGTGATTTATTACTTTTGAGGAGCTGAGATGACTTGCCAGCATTCCCATGACCTACATTGATCTAGCTCACAGTGCTCTCCGAGGACTATCTGCGGGAGAATGCGACAATTTCTAGGACTGCGGTTTCATTCACTACTCGGGTCACCACTGTGATGGGACCTGGAACCAAGTCAGATGATATGCTTGATTGGCCTCCCCCTGTGATTGTGTACCTGACTTGTCGGTGCTTGAGGCCAACTGACTGACTGCTCTCCTTGACGGTTCTTGCAAGGCAGAGCTCCACTTTTCTGATTAGTCAATGCCTAGTTCGTAGCTCCCCGAGGGTTATCTGCGGGAGACTACGACATATTTCCGATCTGATTGGTCTCTTCTGCTGGTAGCCGAATTGTCGACTACTGAGACCACTCTTTGGGTCCGTCTGATGGATCCTGCTCCTTCGAGCCTTTCTCTCTCCTTGACGACCCTCGTAAGGCAGAGCTCCACATTCTGACTATTCCTTGCCTAGATCACAGTGCTCCCCGAGGACTATCTGCGAGAAACTGCGACACTCTCTTTACGCTCGGTTCCCACTGCTGCGGTGTCTCCAATCTGCAGGAGCACGGAATCGAGTCGTCTGATATACATTATTTTGGTCCCATCTTGAGTTGCATATCCGATCTGTGGATCATGGGACCCAGTTGAATAGACTCCTTTGACTCTGCTTGCCTTGACGATCCTCGCGAGGTTGAGCTTCGGATATCTGCTATTTTCATGCCTAGCTGGCAGCACGTTCTCCGAGGGTTATCTACGGGACACTGCCACACTTTCTGATTTGTCGGTCTCTTCTGCTGGTAGCCGATCTGTCGCCTACCGAGACCATTTCTATGATCCATCTGATGGATCAGGCTCCCTTGAGCCCGCTCTCCTTGACGACCCTCGCAGGAGTGAGCTTCTGTTATGATTATTCATTGCCTAGCATGTACTACTCCCCGAGGGTTATCTGCGGAAGGGTACATCACCTCGTAGGTACTCGGTTTCACTTCTGGTGTCTCCTATCTGATGGAGCATGAAGCTGAGTCTTCTGAGCTTTTTACCCGGTCTCCTCCCTGTTTGTGTCTCCTGTCTGTTGGAGCATGGAGCCGATTGTTCTGATTATTCTCTGATTCCGCTCACCTTGAGGACCCTCGCAGGAGTGAGCCATGTATTGTGTTGTTCGGTGACCTTCAGACTATATCACCATTGTGCATCACACAATCTCATATGCTTTACTTCCGATCTATCTAAGACTCTGATTGATCGGAGGAGTCTGTACCGCTCTTACTTCCTCCCGGTCTTATAGTATCGGTGACGTTCTTTCATGCTGACCTTCTGAGCCGACTGACTGCTTCCTGCTACCGGACTGGACCACTTTGCTTTTTGATATGCGTGTCCCCGGTAGCTGACACCACTTGACTGTATATCCGGGTGTCTTTTTCACCTTCTGACTGCGTCTCGTCTCACAGGGAGACGACGACGAGAGTACGGTATTCACGTGTCAGATACCGTCCTGTACTCCACCAGTTTTTCACCGCTTGTATATATGTGTGCCTTTTTCATTCTTTCTCCCCTATGTTTTAGTGTGCCCCAGATCTATCGCCATATCGTTGTGTCTATACTTCGGACGTACCTTGATCCTAAGTATAGGGGGGTACACACCGCGTTGTTCTTTCCTTGTTCAGTTTTGTCACTCCTGTTGTTACCTATACTTAGGGATATCTCACCCTAAGTATAGGGGGAGTGATGCGTATATTCTACACGATCTTTTCATCAATCTGTATATACCTCTCTTTTCTTCTTGTCTTCTTTTCCTTTTCTATCTTCTGTATCTAAATAAAAGGTGTCGCCCCTTTGTGTTAGTTTTCTATACTTAGGACGTACTTTGTCCTAAGTATAAGGGGGTGCACCCCTGATTTGTTAATTCTTTGATATGTTTATTCCCACCCTTTACCCTCCCTGCTTTGTATACAGTCTGCTATACTTAGGATTACTTGATCCTAAGTATAGGGGGGACGGTCAACTTCTCTTTCCTTCATTTCTTATTCGTATATTCTTTAGACTTGTTTATACTCAGTACGAGTTATGTCTTCTCTTTTTCTTTTCCGATCTTTGAGGACATAGCTCAAGCTAAGTATGGGGGGTCGTATATACTATGTATATACTTTAGCCATAACTCGTACTTTCGTATTCTATTAATAATATGGCTAGTAATGTTTTAAATTCATTAAAACCTTAATAAAAAGATGTGGTTGTTCCTCAAATTCTTTTTGTATATACTGATTAATAAATCAGGTGAAAATATTTTTTGCAAAATGTTTGAAAAATAGTTTGAAAATCTTTGTGAACATTTATTGAAAATAATTTTGAAAATATTTTGTTACATGTTTTCAACCTGTGTAAAAAAGTGTGGTTTGTAAAATTTATTTTCTTTGTGTGAAATAAAATGTTTAAAAAATGATTTGCAAATGGTTTGAAAAATGGTTGCAAAAATATTTTGAATATATATATACTGTTTTGAGAAACCTTTGCAAAATGATTTTCAAATGTGTGTACATGTTTGTAAAAATGTTTGTAAAAATTATTTTGGACTATAGTTTTCGAAAATTATTTGAAAACTTTGTGTCAAATAAGTTTGAGGAATAGATACATCTAATAAAAAATAATAAATAAAAATAAAAAATATTATTATTATCAATAAAAATAAAAATAAACAAAATTCTTTAATAAGTGTATATATACCTATAAATAAAAACTAAATTGTAAATTCTTAATTTTTGTAAAATAAAATGGCACGCCCGTGTAAATAGTTGTATATATTTTATACGATGAGTGCCAAAATTATTTTATTTGCAAAAATTCTTTGTGTAAAATTCTTCTCTTTGTTTTCAAATTCTTGGAAAAATTGCATTATTTTTTGCATATTTGTAAATAGCATTTGCATAGCATTTATATTCTTTCATTGAGCTTGATGATTGAAGTAGTCCAATAAAGTCGAAGATTGGAGCTTGGTTGGACCTTACGGCACCTAATTGCACTGGAACTTTATGGGAACTAGGTTTAAGGTACTTCAGGTCTATTCAGACTTAATTCTTTGAGAAATCAGGGCTAGGTTCAAGTCACCTCAGTGGACTAACTAGAACTTTTCGAAACACACGTATGACTCTTGTAGGCCGTGACCTAACTTGGACACTTGCACCTTTCACTTGGCTCAACTCAGTTGGAGTGGTGAGGGGGTTGGATTTGCCAGTCTGAGACGCACGCGGGTGGAAACATTCGTCCTCGTCTTGGGAGGGAAGTGCACCCCAACCTGGTCCAGTTTCAATGAAGTCGAATGACAGGAGAGTGTGGGTTGTGATAAAGCTTCAAAAGAGGGATAGTCTTCTGGCTCAAGAGGAAAAAGTCCTTATGTAAATGCTGTTGTAAATAGTATGTTGGAAAAAAAAGAAAAAAAAAAGAAAAACTCCAAAAAAGTGGACATGCTTGTAAAATAAAAAAAATAAAGTGCCTGCCGGAGTATGTATATATGTTGTATAGAAAATAAGCAAGCTTGAGCATCAAAGTTATACCATGTGAGCTTGCAGCTGGATGACTTGACTACACTGGTCTTGCATCCCAGGATAGGTGGCTACACTGGCTACCGTCCATTCTTTTCCTCCCCCTCCTCTTGAGTTGGATGCCACTTGAAGTTAGAAGGGAATACCCCGCTCCTCGACGGTAGAGGGTTGGATTGGGGAATCATTGGGTTGTCATTCTGGAGAAGCTAGTCTCTTTGTCATTTCAGCTGGGGAGAGCCACCATCACTTACACTGTACAAGTCAGCTTCATAGTCTTAAGGGTTTGCGTATGAGGTAGGCTAGTTCTGACTTGGCTATCGAGGTGATTTGAACCAAGTTCTGTGACTCTTGAAGGCTGTTGTGTTTTAAATTTGGTTCCCTACTAGGTTCCACACACATTTTCACACCAAGGTCTAACCTGAGCTCCAAACTTTGACTTTGTACAGATGAGTTTAATAATCATGATCAATTCAATTTATTCTTTAAATTCTGTATTTCTGCTTTTTCTTTTCTTCTTATTCTTTTTGTACTTATTGCATAAGTATTTGCTAGGGACTAGCAAAGGCAAGTATAGGGGGGTGATGAATCTCCATTTCATCTCCTTTATTCTATCATTTTGGCCTCAAAAACCCCAGCAAATGCATGTAAATAGCATCAAATTGTACATAATAGCATTCATCATTCATTGTATTAATTATACATTAAATAAAGTTTTTAATGCCAAAATTATAGAATAAAGAGAAGAAAAGAAAAAGGAATAAAATATTGCAAATATTTTATGACCCTAACCCTGAGACCAAGGCCAGCATTGAATTGGTCGACAAGGAATAAAGTAGGGGGAGATAAGGGCCAATTGTACAATAAATACCTCATTTATTTATTCATTTATTTATGCATTTTTGACACCTATTTTGTACATAATTTTTTATTCATCAAAAATAGAAACTTTGTACATAAAAGTTGTAGATAATAATGTAAATAAAAATACAAAATTTAGTTTGTACAAAAATAACACACAATGTGCATTTTATACCCAGAATAAAAGGCCAAGATCTCAACTTCACAGACCCATATCTTGCAAATAAAAACTCCAAATCACCCAAACTCACCTTTAATTGTATATAGCTTTCCAAGGACTATTCAATAAAATTGGTTTCATAATTTTTGGATTCCATCTGCAGAAGTTAGGTTTTTGGCCCTCATTGTATATAGTATTGATTAAAATATTCCATTTATTCATTATTCATTCTTTTTAGCAAAGTATATTTTTAGAATTTTGTAAATAATATATATCATACATGTACAAGTTGAAATTAAAAGAAAACAAAAAAAAAGAATTTGTAAAATAAAATAAGTCTATAAGCTACATAGACAAAATACATATGCTACCTATATATATATAAAGGGATTTTATTCTTTTATTCTTTATTCATCTATATTTTTATAATAATGTATATATTATATATAACTTATTAAAAATACAAATCTAAAATAAAAACAAATAAAATTCATTAAATAAATAAAATGCATATCATATATAGGTAAAATACCTATAAGTATACCTACATATACATATACCTATTTATTTAAAAATGTAAATAAACTCATAAAAATTAAATAAAAATATATTTATACTCACAAAAATAAGTTATAAATTTATAAAATAAGAAAATAAAATAATAAATAAAATAAATAAAATAAAAAATATATATATATAAAATTACTTATAAATACATTATTAAAATAAACCCGTAATAAAACACTTCAAAAAAATAAATAAAAATCATAAACAAATACTACATTAATTTATAAATATTTTTATTTTATAAGCAAAACCTAATTCATTCATTTATTACGTGTAATAAATAGGTCAAGACTAGGCTGATGTGGACCAATCAGGGGCCAGGGAGTGTTGACCTCCGGTCAACTCCCCCCTACGCCTCTGACTCCCGTCAGACATGTCCCTTCCCCCATTTTCGTCCATTTTTCCCGCTCGACCTATCGCTCCTTTGACAATAGTCCCTTCACAGATTTTTCTCCCAGATGAATCATGATCCTCGCCGCATAGTCGATTCGTTTGTACATAGCCCAGATCCTTCGATTTTAGCCGGTCAATAAGGGCGCCCTATCTTGTTTATAAATAACCCCATCTCCTTCGTCCGAGCTTTTTGGCCATTTTCTAAGCCCTAGAACCCTCGCCTTCGGCCGAGCGTGCATCCTGGTGACAGCAGGAGGTCCCCTGAAGCTCCGAGGAGGTTCGCGGAGGAAGGAGATGCGCCCACGGCGACGCTCCGGCAGCCGTCCTGCTCCTTGGACCTCCGGCCAAGTCGAGCTGCGCATTTACATTTCTTAGGTAGTTTTTCCTTCCCGCATTTCATTTCTGTCTTCTATTTTGCATTTAGATTATTAGAGTAGCATAATTTAGGTAAATCGAAGTTCGCCGGAGCTCAGCTCCGGCGACTTCGCCACCGTGTTTCCGACCGTTTCCCGACTCCCTTTCACCTTCATTTCGATCCCCTGCGCATTCTCCACCTCCCAGCCACCCGGACCAACCGGATTCCCACCTGGATCCGCGAATCGATGCCTCAACTCCGCCGCTCGTCGGAGGCTTCGCCACTTCACCCATTTCAGCGCTAGCAGCTTCAAACCCTGGGTCGAGGAGAGAGACCTCGAGCCCCTCTACCTTCCTGTGCAGGTTAGGTGCGCCACCAAGCACCAGGAGACGGAATCCAAGCTAGCGGAGGTACCTGGAGCCCCGATCCTTCTCTGAGCTCGTGGCGGCGCTCCAGCGTGCCTCCGACCGATCCAAGCACTCCAGCAGATAGAGCAGCCCTCCAGGAAGCTTCTGGGACTTTCAGGTGCGGCGAAGACCGTCTGAGGAGTGAGATCTGGCCGGAAGAAGTTCGCCCCGACGAGCTTGCTTCCCTGTTCTTGCACGTGAGCTCCCCGCCGTTGGATGAAGACGAAGGCCCAGGTTGAATCACAACCGTCCGATCCCCCAGCGCTCAGACCGTCAGATCCCTTTGGAGATCTAATCCTCGCCGCGGATCGCGAACCGTCATCGTCTCACGTGGAAGCGCCACGTGGATTAGTGGACGAAGATCAGCCGTTGGATTCAGCGCCTTTGGGGGTAAATTGCAAAACCAGCCCCTGTTCTTTTTGTATTTAATTTTTAATTCTGTAAATAATTTTTAACATTGCAAATAAATTGTGATTTTTGCTGAAAGGACCCTGAGGTTTATAGAATTACAAATAGGTCCTTCCGCGCCTTACGTGCAGTCCCACGTGAGGCGCGTGAAATTTGCACTTCAACCCTGGCGGTTTTTGTTAATTGTAAATTAGCCCCAAAACTTTAAATAAATGTTTATTTCTGTAGGTATTTTTACACCGATGCCCCTGGTACTTATTTTATTTGCAAAAATGCCCCTGCCAGGCTATTTTATTTTTGTGTTTTTTATCTATTTATTAAAAATACCTATGAGGCTTCTAAAAATTCAGAAAAATTGGGATAGATATTTCATGTGATGTTCTTGCATGCCCATATTTTATTTCACATTTTTTGCGTTTTCCTAATTATTAAAAATGAAAAAGAAGCCCTTTTTGCACTGTTTAAATTAGAAAATACAAATATATATATATATATATAATGTTTTTGAAGAATTACAAAAAAATTATATATGGTATATTTATATACATATTGAGTCCAGAAATTGAAAAACCCTAAAAACAAGAAAAAGAAAAATAAAAAAATCAGAAAGTTCCAAAATCCAACAAAAAATAGAAAAACCCTTAAAAAATCCCAAAAATATATTTTCTCATTTATAATTATCTATATATTATTATTAATGTATTAAAATTAATTTGGATAATTTTGGAAATTATTTCATATTTTTAAAACCCAAATTACATTCAGTTAGCTGATTAGTCCATATTGTGGACATTTTTGAAATTAAAAATAAATAAAAAAAATTAATAATATTCCTGAAAAATAACAAAAACAAAAAAAAATTAGAAAAAGATCAAAAACAAAAAAATATATATTATATCTATTTATGTTAAGCATTTATATCTATTTATGTTAAGCATATATATAGATCCATATATTCTATTATTTCTCTCTCCTCTTGTATATATACACCTCTTTATATATATAACTATATTATATAATTAAAATATTAAAAGAAAATTAAAAAATATAAAAATTATGAAAACAAAATAAAAAAAATTATAAAATCAAAAACCCACAAAAACAATAAACCTTGGACGTGAACAATGGATTGAATAAATTATACATCACATACATTCCCTTCGCCTCCCAGTGTTCGACCTCTACCTGTACTTACACCTATACACACTTGCATGTAGATTTATAATAAATTTTAACTCCACATTTTGATATTCATTGCATATATTTATTGTGGGTTAATTATTGATTGATCGAGGTCTTTTGTCGGTCGCCTCAGCGACTGTGTTCTCGCCTTGTGTGGAATGCAATACCGATGGAAAACCCCTTTCATCACTCTCGTATGTGTACTACCGAGTGTACTCGATAATGCTTGTACTCAGCACCTGCAACACTTCATGCCTCTCCTTGGATCGCCATGCATCAATACCAATACTGTGTGCCTTTGTGTGTACACTTATGTGATCGTACCGCATTGCTCCTCAATGCATACTGCTTCACTACATACTACCCTTCCGCGTTCGCGTCCGTACTCGTTACGTGCATTCACTATCATATCTTGCACTTATGTATGTACTCGTTGCTTGCACTATTACTAGCTCCACGACACTCTGCTACCGAGTCGGTGTCATCGGTGGGGCTTCTCCATTGTCACGTACGGTTGAGTCTACAGACTCCCGTGGATAACCTTCGTACTACCCACATATTCAAGACTCCTGAAGTCAGCTCCATCGATCATTCTCGTGCATACGCTACTGTGTATGCATGATCATTCTCGATCACTGAATTTGGGGGTATGACAACTACCATCGTAAACAATACACAATCAATCAAGGATCAATATAGATACAATTCCAAGAGCAACCACATAGTGATCGCAAAAAATCCAACAAAACTGTGAGAGGGGCTCAAAAATCCCGATCGAATCAGGCATGATATAATTCAGAATCACAATGAAGAAGAACATTATATCTCTTACTATGAATTGAATCGATATAGTGATAAATAGTGTCAATTGTATAAAATTTGAATAATCAACTAAGATGTTTGCACTCGCAAAGAGATCAAAACTAAAACAATTAGATATTCATATATGTGGCTCATGCAAATCATAAATATTTCCTAAAAGAATTCAGATAAAAACATATGTCTCTATTCAAGCCTATATAATCACAACATATAAATTTTTACTTGATGTTCTAACAAAAGTTAATCCAAATGGATCAATAGATGCACTATAAATGAAATGACAGTTGTAGTGGTTGAAATAGAAAGCTGACATTTTCCTCATAAGTTGCTTTCTGGTCTATCCATCCAAACAGAATAACAACTAACTTAGAATGCATCAACCTTTTATGCCCGTCCAGCTTAACTCTCAGTTAATAGTTATATACTGAAGCTAACATGACAATTCATCGCTTTCACGTTCACGGCACTATTAGCATAAGTTCCTTCGAGCATTCAGGATATAACAGGCATCTTGCTTCTCTCCATATGTATGTTGTACGAGTCCTTGCTACTGAACATTGCAATGTTGTTTACGGTGTATATCTGCGCCGGTGAGGGTATTGATAGGATATCATACCGCGAGAAGGAGATGAAGGTATGGGTAGGGTGTTGGCGATTGGGAGCATATCTGCGCCGGTGAGGCATGGAATTGGGGCCAAGAGGGAGTGGGAGGGAGGGAATATGTTCAGGAAAATGGCTTTTTCTTGGGAAAATAGACAGAGCCATTAGATGAGTTAAGATCTAACGGTTAAAAATCTATGCATACATCTTCCTTGTATCTTGGTGCAAGCTTCCCATTTTTTTTATTTTATATTTTTATTATCATTATATCCGGTGTATGTAATGTTTGCGTTCAAAATTTCTTTTAGAATATTTGCCACTAATAAACTTATCCGACTTTCCCAATTACGCTCGATGGATTTCTCTTCCACGGACTTATTGATCTTAGAAATGAAATGCTGACATATATTAAAGATATAAAGCAAAATGTTGAATTCTCCAAGCCAATTTTTTTGACATAACTTGCAGCGAAAATGGTGAAAATTAAAAAGGATCTTGTTGACCCACTAGTGTATATATTGATTAAATTAGCATTGATTCTAGCAGTTGCAACTGCAAGTATTAAAAGAGCATTTTCATCCATGGCTATAGTTAAGACTCGATTGCATAATCGAATTGAAGATGAATGGATGAATGACACTCTACTCACATATATTAAAAGAAAAATATTTGATTTTGTTTCTACTGATGATGATATTACGAGTTGTTTTCAAATTATGAAAACTAGGCAAGGACAACTTTAAATATAAGCATGGATATTTCAGTTTCTTTATATGCAAAACATATATTTATATATCCTTGTGCATGTGGATGCTTATAATAATTCTTTTTTTGAATATTTTAATGTTATTTTTTATTCTTTTTTTGGTGTGACCTACCTAGTCTATATTCATGTGTCAGCTACTGCGGGAAATACTCGTACAGAATATGCAAATGATGGATCCAGTGCATAGGTTGATTAAAGATCTGTCTGGACAGGGCCCTGTTTCTCCGCACTGTGATCATGATGACAACCTTCCACCTATTGATGATGAAATGCCTCCTCTCTAGCTTTATGGTATTTTGTATATATCTGGGAAATTATATAAAAAAAATAAGTGTTGGAACAACTTGCTTTGTGGTGATTGAAGTCTTTTATGTTGGAATAGTAAATGTATGAAAAAGTTGATTTTTTGTGTGATCTGCTAGTTTCTTATTGCTAATATATTTTGTCCATGCATGAATTTTTATGTGGATTTAGTGAATGTGTGAACTTTTATATGAATAACTTTTTTGTGTTTGAACTCTTTAATGTTTGCTATAGGGATAACATGGTGTAGGAGGAAGATGATGAGGAGGAGGAGGAGGATAAGGAGCAGATGCTATTGTTGAACATCATCAGATGTTGTATTTTTTACAATGGATAATCTCGACGGTTGTATGTTCATTGGGTAAATGGTGTTCGCTATTATTAGCGATTGCACTATCTGTTACGATAAGCGTTTTCGATGGTTATTTATAAACCCATGAAAGATACATATTCTTAATGGTTCATCTGTTTGAGACGGACGACTAACTCAACAGTTAGTTGTCGACCAACGCAAATGTCTTTTGCAGCGCACCCTTTATCAGCTCATCTTTCTGGGTATATATGTTACTTTCGATAATTATTGACCGCCGAGCAAGCTATGCATTATAGTACTATCGTCTTATCCCAAGGATGAACTACATATTCAAATGTATTACGCTCATCTAAGAATAAATAAGCATTACTTGGATTCCTTTCTTTTTTAATGATATGTGATTTTGATTCATATTTAAAAAAACATATTTTGACTATAGGTATAATATTAAAAATAAATTCCATTTCAAGACCTTTTTAACTGAGAGGCATGCAGCCCAACTGGTCGGCTAAAATTAAGTTAGTTTTGCCTTGGATGCTTAGTTGAGTATGAATGTTCTATTATTCTTGTCAGTCAATGATATATTATAGGGATTTTATCACTTGTGCCCCTCCGAGATGTTGCAATATCAGTTATGCCCCTATCTTTTTGGTAATATCAGTTGTGCCCCTCAAAACTTGCTATTTTATCACTTGTGCCCCTCGGGTTAGTGACCGTCCATCTACAGTGCAAACGGACGTTAATTTTGAAGAAACAAGCGGAATTATCTTTTTTTAAAAGGTTATATGGTCATTTCTTCCTCCTCTTCCCCAACCTCTTCTTCTTCCTCCTCTTCCCATCTTCTTCCTCCTCCTCCGACCTCCTCCTCCTCCCTCTCCGCCCCAAGCTCCTCGCAGCCCCTCCCCTCCTCGGCGCCGCACCTCCTCCCCCCCGCACCTCCTCCCCTTGCCGGCGCCGCCCCCTGCTCCCCCTCTCCCTGGGCTGCACCCCCTCCCAGCCCCGCACCCCCTGCCTCTTCCAGTCCGCGTTCCTCATGCCCCCCATGGAGGATGTCGTATCCCCACGGAAGCCCCTCCCGGGAGCCGAGGACGAGGAGGAGGAGCCCGACGACAACACCCGGAGACAACACCCGACGACAACACCCCTGCGTCTCCCCCCTCCGCCCCCCACCCCCTCCCCCCCGTCGCCCTCACCCTCCGCACCTCCCCCTCGCCCCCCTTGTCGCCTCCGCCCCTCCCACCTCCCCCCACCGCCCTGCCTCCAGGTCGCCCCGCCGCCCTTGCCCCCAGGTAGCTCCGCCGCCCCCGCCGCCTATGCCTCCCCCTTGCCCCCTTCCGCCCTCCTCCTCCGCATGTGCTGTGGGTGGAACTGGAGTTAGTTTTTTTTGTTAAATTTTGATAAAATTTTGACAATTTGATTCATAAAAATTCATCAAAAAATTCAATAAAATTTGCCATTTGATCCGTAATGAATGATATATCCGTGAAAATGCAAAAATTTTAGAGATTCCATGGATGTATGAAGGTGTCACTAAGAGAGAGAAATTATGAAGAAAAAGAAAGAAGAACAAATGGAGGAAGAAGATGAAGAAGAGGACTGGACAATAATACCCCTCTTAACTGCACCAAGGTTTGAAAAAACCATGGTTAAGTCAACTCATAGACGCTCAATCTGACGGAAGGGCACAACTGATGACGGAGCAAGTTTTGAGGGGCACAACTGATATTACCAAAAAGATAGGGGCATAACTGATATTGCAACATCTCGGAGGGGCACAAGTGATAAAATCCCTATATTATATGGCATTGAAGGGCTTTCTTGTGAATGATTTGATTTTAGCATATCTTAACAATCTAAATTAATCATGAACTTCATCAATATCCAACAACAAAGGCTATTTTTTAAACTTGTTCGTGTATCCTTATTCGGTAGCCTTTTTTGAATTAATTATTGAGAATCAATTGCAAAAAATATAATAATACTTCATATATAAAAATAAACTTAATTCCAAATTCAATATAATCCTTTATTTCGATTGAGTGGTCTTCAACTTTTTATAATGGATTATAGAATTCTTCAATTATTCTTTGTGTACATCTATCCATATTATAAATTTTGAGCTATAAATAAAACGTTTATAGTAGTATGCTATGAAGTACAAATATGAGATAGTAGACTATTGGACAGAAAAACGCAAGTGTAAAGCATCCGATCAAATATGTAATCCGATAGATTGGGTTGGATTTGAATATGTGGTGGATTAGATTGGCACGGACTAATTTAAATTGAAATCTGACCCAATTCAATCCATGTGCACCCTATTCTTGAGTTTATTTAATTGTGCAAAAAATGAAGTAGGGGTATGATCACAGTTTTCATACTCCTGTTATCTTATAATTAGTCTTGGCCAAAGTTTGGGCCAAGCAGGCCAAACGGTCTGAGGTTCTAAAATCCCATGTCCAAGGTCCTGGCCGATCGACCCAGGTATGGGTCGGGCCGAGTCGGCCAGCACATGGGCCGAATGTAAGGTATTTTTCTTAATGTGTTAATATAATTTATAGAGATAATTACGCTTTTTTAGCATCATATAATCTTTCTAAATCTAGGTAACCATAATAGGTGTTACTTGGCATGCATACTATAAAATAAAATGTAATATTGATAATGTAAAATAATAGCTTGAAGTATATTATACTAAATGTATCTAAAATATAATTTTTAAACCCATATTTTTATATATGTGGGTCGGATCGGGCCGGATTTTTGGCACTTGTCGATGGCCCGCTTAGTTGATGGACGGACCAAAGAGCGGGCCGGGCCAGACCGTCATGTTCATGAAATCTCTTGGTTCAAACCTGACCCGTGAGCGGGCTTGGAGCACGTTCTCCAGGCCCATTGGCCAGGTCTACTTACAATGCTTCTCTCTCCATGTTGAGGCACCCCAAGGGCTCTTCTTCTCTGATTAGAACTGCCCAGGATAGACAATTGGGCGAATCTTCGGCAGCTAGAGAGAGGGCTATTCTCTGATTAGAACTGCCTAGGTGTCTGCTTGATTATCTATGTCTGTAGGAGTTTCCTCGTAAAGTCCTCTTGCAGATGAGACCCTATAGGATCCAGTGATTACTCTATTGTTTAGAGGTGTCATCGAATACCTTGCATGCGATATTACCATAATGTTAAATATATATATATATATATATATATATATATATATATATATATATATATATATATAGAGAGAGAGAGAGAGAGAGAGAGAGAATACTACTCACATAACCTCAATTCTAATTCATCCATATAAGCATTCATCTTAAATTAAAAAAATACAATAAATATTCAAAATCACAATATTGGATATTCTATTCTTTTAACATAAACATAGTTTTATTTCCATCATTTTTGTATTTTGTTAAACATTACAATAAATTATATCACTTTATACAATTAAATATTTCACTTTGTATCTAATTATCATGTTATTGTCCTACCGCAAAGCGCGGATATGCACCCTAGTTTACACCTAGTAAAAAAATAAACACCGGAGTTTTCTTCCTCCATCCCATCTAATCAAAATAAACTATGTTTGATATATTTGAAGAATTTTGCATGTACGACTACTTTAAAAAAATAACATTTTGGTAGCTAAAATTTGAACATTATCTTTTGTAAATTATAACAAGTGCAATAAAGGATTTCAATTAGAGGTGCTAATTGAATCGAATACCTTCGAATTCACCAGGATTCTGATTCAATTCATTATAAAATTTTCGAATTCAAACTCGAATCGAATTTTAAACGAATATGCTAACTTAAATTCAAATTTTGTTCAATTTTGAGTTTCGAATATTCAAATTCGATTCATTTTATTTCGAATTTGAAATGCTAATTGATGTTTTAGAGCTTATACAAATAATATTATATAAAGAAAATATAATATAAAGATTTTATTGTATAATTTTTATTTTTAAATATATATTACTAGAATATGTTGAAAAAATCATATAATCAAGGAAAATACCAAACCAATACAATATAATACAATGAATAAAAGTACCTAATTTTTTCTATTATTATGCGTCTTTTAAATCTAAATCTACTCTTTTTTCTAATATGAAGAAATATTTAAATACAATATAATCATATGGGCCTATCAAAGAGATATAATATCAATAATGAAAAAGCTGAACAAGTTATAATTATCATTGCATGTTACAACAAGACGATCAAATATTTATAGAAAGTTGAAACAAGTTAATATTATTATTTGAAGTAATGGAAATAGTCAAAGTAACATAGCAATAAAGTGATATAATGCAATGCTAAATCTTTCAATGTAAATTACCGTAGTAAATTTTTTAATACATATTCATATATTTTATTCTGCATATATTTACATACAGATGTTGTTGTTGTTGTTATATTTACATACAGATGAATTCAATAAATGCATGTCAACATTTATATGTAATTATGCAATAACTCCTTGCACATGAATATTTGGAAAGAATTATAATCGACCCGTAGCGGGATTGTTACATGTATGTATGTATGTACGTATGCATGCATGCATGTAAATATGTATGTACTATGTATATGAATATAAATATATGGATACATATATACACATATGCATGTATATAGAGATCGAATCGAATCGAATTATTATTGAACGAATTCACCTTAATTCAGATTCAATTCATTTGGGAATCGAATCCACAAGTTAAATTCAAATTCAGTTCGTTTGGTTTCGAATCAAACTTTTTTCGAATTTTTATCGAACGAATCTTAATCGAATTCGATTGATTCAGTTCAATTAGTAGCCCTAATTCCAATAGTGTAGAAGTATTTTTTACTGACATATTTAAGTATATATAGCATTGCTTACTGACTTTGTTAAAATTTAATGGAATTATTGATTATTCACAAATATCACCCAAAAAAATATCCAAAGATGCTCGAATCAAGTATAGATATACAAAGTATTGTGATCAAGAAATGATTTTTCAATATTTAAAGAAATCAATATAACATATCGAATAAAATACTCCTTGTATACAAAAGTATGCATACTGATCGCATGAGCATATATTATAAAAAATAATATGCAAAGAAGGTAACTACTAAAATTAGGATATAAATAGGACCTTTAGAAAAAGTAATAGCTGTATAAGTGTTGTGATACTGATATAATAAAGATGATTATATGACCTAAATTTACCTCCACCAGATTACTTGATTAAATATATTTTATTTATTTGTATTTAGTACGTTGTCAAACATGTGTTGGATCGATGCGCAAATAATGGATATCTTAGAAATATTTTTTGGGAAAGTCCTCAATTATATCTCGGTGTGTTATAATATTCTTAATACAAATAATACTTATATAAATTTAATAAAGCTGGGTTTTTAACCCAACTCTAGCCATATGGATAGATGATCTTTCCTCCATTCCATTTCCCTTCCCCCCTGACCACGTGTGAGCCCTCCCGTTTCTCTCCATCATTCTCTCTCTCTCCTGAAAGTGTAGCATTGGGCTCGACCCGGTCCAACTCAAAAAATCCCAGTTCGGACCTGCCAAATTTTCCTGGGTCTTGGGTCTGATTGTGGCCCGATTTTTTGGACAATTAGAAGGCTCAGGCACGGCCCAAGACCCGCAGGGTCGGGTCCAGATTTGGGCCAGGCTTAACCCGCACCTATTTCGCTTATAAAAAGATCAAAGAGGAGAGTGCTTACCTGATAGAAGTAGCAAAGCCTTATATAGAGAAACCAACCGTGGTGGCCAATAACAAAGTTCAGATTAAGGACATCACCGTGTGTTTAATAAAATTGACATTTAGAATATATACAATTGACATTCTAAATCACATAGAGTTCTCTAGACTTGTCAGCGTAGATCGGATCTGAAAACTCTAATGAAAAGAACTCGATATCAATTCCTGAGAATTCATATACTGATCTGGAGCCACTAATTAGCAGAGCTATGCATGGTTTCTTGCTTTGAGTAGGTATATCTGATTTGAGTCAGTTGTGCTGTGGATCATACTTATTACTTTTTTTTAATATTTCTGTTTTTTATCTTGAATATAGACTGATTGCTACGATCCCCAGTAAGGTCTGAAGGTTACATGCAAGACTGGTAAATATTCATTTAAAGCTAGTATAGTAAATGACTGGTCGATGTTCCGTCGCGTTGGAGGGAAGAGAGTGTGCCGCTGTTGATATAGCGTGGCCTTTCCTAAAGAAGCCGCTAATTAAACCCACCAAGAATTAATAACCAGTATTCTCGACGGTCTAGCAGAGCTCAATTGTGAAAAGTTGATTTGTAGTATGACGCGGATCGTTTAAGCAAAGAGGTGTCATATATGATTGTGTAAGAGGCTGGATCCGCTCAACCCGTTAGAAATATACATATATCCTATAGGTTAAAGAAGGATTATAAATAATTATAGGAAACGCTAAATGCATTGTCGCAAGCCATTACAGCCTCTTCTTCGAATGTTCCAGATTTCACTCAGTGAACGTATACATGCAAAAATTAACAATCGAATTAGATATGATCAGTGATCGATATACCTCAAGTGCGTATTTAATATACCCGAGCTACAGGGAAAGTGAGAGGTCCAAACCACAGTCATCCTCCTCCAACACCTTGTCCAAAGTAGTGCTTCCTCCCCCTCTCATCACCTTCTCATCCAAACCGAAATCTTCCAACTTGAACTCCGGCGTCCACGGAGGCGGCATTTTCTCCACCTCCATCTGCTTCTTGGCGCTACCCGAAGACGGTGATGCCGACCTTATTCTCTCCCTGATAACGCGCAGACGGCGTCGCACCTTTCGATATGTTTCCATCATCTTCTTCTCTTCTTCGGCAGCAGTATTGCTCCTCTTCCTTCCCCTCTCCTTCTCCATCCGGCTAACAACAGAGGTACATACCCTGCATGCAGTTCTGTCTCTTCTTCCTCATCTTATAAAGGCTCCTCAATTACTGGCAGGGATGTCAATGGATCGAGAAGGATCATTCACGTCCATTAGTTGATGCCCTGCCACATCTGATCTGTGGCTACAGTCTTGTGTTTATATATCTGTATAATGATTAATTAAGCACGTCGGCGTTGCAGCACCAGTGGTGGTGGCGTGTACAAGCTCTGCGTCATTGCATACGGATCCAGCATATGCTCACCATATGCGTATACATAAATATAGTATTTATAGTATGCTTGAGAATACTGGGGTATAAACCATGCGTTTGGTCTTGGATTGTGGCTTCAAACAGAAGAAACTGGAAGATTAGGATCATCGAAATAAGATCATCTTATATTGATTAATCAACTCTTACATGCAGGTGACATCTTACTTGCCTGACCTTCTAGTTTATTAAACCGGTATTATATTTTATACATATCATGAGTTTTTCTTAATAAATAAATAAGCGTGTGGTCGGAGGCGACTTTTGTGGTTTTCTTCCATTTTTTAATGCATGTTGACGTGACAGTATGATAAGCCCTGATGCTTGTGAAACGGCACTTTTGCTAATTAAACAACAAAAAATACGTTACAGATCGAAACAAATCCGTGTTTTTTAACAAATAAATAGTGGAAGAAGTAGTAAAATCTTGATTTTTTTTGTGGTAAGCACACTGCTATATATATTTGATAACGGTTTTTCGGAAATGCAGATCCTTAATCCATTCCAAAAATCTGTACTGCGGGGCATGCATCATAATATCGGTCAAGATCTGTTTTTCTGATCATAAGCATTATTCAAGGCATAAATGAATATATATTATGAATCAATAACATTATAACAAAATGGACCTGTGGGCAAATGGTCACACAGCCGCAATCCCCGAGCTCATCTTCAGCTGTTCATACTATAATCTTGGTTATATTAATTCTATTCCGTTCTAATTTTATTATGTTATCTTCCTGTTGTTGTTCTTCTCGGTGCTCAGACGTGTCTATTCATTACATTATCGATTAAGCAATAGTAGGCACGAAAAACGAACATAAATATAGGAATATGCGTTGCAAATTTGGTGTATAATAAAAGACATTGGCATCCCCTCTCTGGCCGTTTCCTCTCTCTTGTTTACCTCTTATATAGTCTACGTTCATCCCCGTGGATCGCCATGGAGAGAGCTAAGGAGGGGAGGAAGGCTCTGGTGGAGGAGAGACCGAGCGGGAGTCGACAACCGGCTCTCGTGATGGAGGAGAAGGTGGAGGAGTTCTACGAGATACTTCGCAAGTTCCATCAAGCGAGATCTACGTTGAGGAAGCATGGTGAGCATTCTAACGCGAGCCGCGTGCGTGTGGAGGAGTGGAGGCCGGCGTTTATAGCCGAGGACTTCGAGGAGCCGGCGAAGGAGAAGGAGAGGAGGCCCATTGATCTAAATGCTGAGCCAGAGGATTAATAATGCTCTCGGCCACTAGTGCGACATCGATGAGGTGCACCCACATTTAAATGCTTTCTTTAACATCTCTATATACGTACTTTGTGTGCATTTCTTTTTACTGTTGATCGACGAATACTCAATCTATTTCATTCTAGAATATTAGAGTTCCATGTGTCGACTTTTGTTTCCATTGTTTGAGATGGTCGATATGTCGTCGAGATGGGAATTGCTAGGTCGAATTTTAATTAGTTGGGTTTTCCGTATCAGAAATGAGCGTCGAAAGTCAAATCCGTCTCTCTATTATTAGCAACATTCTATATATATAAAGTAATGCTTATGTAACACTTCAAACATTAAGTCTCACATCGAAATTCACATAATGTGAGAGTGTTCTATAAGAATAGATGACTATTACTTGATAACTTAGACTTAAGTATTTTAGGAGGTTGTCAATGGATCCAATTGAACCCAGACCCAATGAGTTGCTATAGCTAGTTTTCTCCATTAATGGACCGGAGACTTAAGCTCAGGATGTTACAGTTTATATGTGGCTATTTTTCGGAATTTGAGCTAATCATCGCTATACAACAATACTTGTAGCAATATATACACTATAAAAGTTGATAACATGCAACGGTCATAACACTTAAAATTTACTAATCAATTATTCATTTTCTGTTGAAATACGAAAAAATACAATATTGTGTGATGACATTATGTCATCAGATACTCACTTAGCATGAGATTGGGTTATAAATGATAGGGATTGTTACTTGATAATTTGAACTTAAGTATTTTTAGTGGTTGTCAACATGTCCAATTGTGACCCCGGCCTCAAGAAGTTGTCAGGTTAAGTTTTCCTTGACAACGATCGGAGAACCAAAGCACAAGATGTTACAAATAGTTCCAAAACTAATGTTCTTAATAGAAAGAGCTATGCAAGAGGTGTAAGGAGCAATGCAAAGAGATTGGAGGAAAAAGGAGACAACAAAGGGATGCGAAGGAAATCTCACGTTTTCTTTCAAAAGAGTCCCTCGCCGGATTTTTTTACATATCTTCCCACTATGTATTGTAATTTGGGGGCAGAGGCCCATCGCGGTGATGTAAAAAGTATATTTATAAAAACTTGCAGATTCATCCTGGGAACATGAATTTTGGCAGATGAATCTTTTAAATTACTCAAGAAAACAAAAATGCCAAATATTTAATATGGTGTATTTTATGCGCGTATGGAAATAGAGGCCCAGTTCTCCATATTTCACCCTTTCAAAATACCTTTAAATTTTACTTTAATAACTAGTTCTTTAAAAACCTATAAAATTCCAAAAAAATGTCAATTAAGATAAAATCTTTTCAAATAAGAAATACTTAGTATACTACTAAATATAACCTAGCTACCATAACATTAGCTTTAAAAGTTATAACAGTTTACTTTGTTAAAATCCAAAACCCCTAAAGAGTCATATTGAAGAAAACAATTAGTAAAATTATAAAAATACGTCAGAAGATTCTAAAAAATATAGTAACTTTCACTATACAGTTCTACTTACCATAGTAATTTTAAAGATAAATATTAAATCGTGAGCTTAAAAATACAAAAAAGTTCAAATATAAGTGAAAAAAACAAGAAAATATAAAAAATTGAAATAAAAGCTACTTATATTTTTATAATAAATATTATTTGGTAAAAATATTTGTATAAAAATACATTATTATTTACATTTTTAGTATAATAGAACTGTGTATATTATTAAATACAAATTGTTTTCATTTAAACATTTCTTAAAAATCAAATAAAAATTGAAAATATTAAAATTATCGAAAATATTTAAAAAGTATGCCGTGCTGACAAAAAAACAAAATTTATGAAGTTTAGTACATTTAACTATTCAAATCCCTTATAAAGATTAACTAAAAACCCTTTATAAAAATACATATCATTTTTCTAAAAAAATAAAAATAGAAATAAATATTATTCAAAACAAATTTCGAAAATTTAAAATTATAAAATATGTATGCCTATATTGCCTATATATAAACCCAAAAAATACATAGACAAATAAAATTAAATATAAAATATACAAACACGCCGATAAAAATTAGAAAATACATCATAAACATACTCCACTATATTCATCTATAGCCAAGTTAACCCTAATTTAAACTTTTCCTACTTATGCCGACTTTGGGACTTAGTCCAACTACAGTAAAATCTCATCGCTTTATTTTGAACAAGACAAATGTCATCGAGTTAATATATCATGGAAAACATGTAAAAAAACTTATAACCCCCTTATGCCTCATAGAATTATGTCTAATTGGGCAAGGATCTCTCATCTCCTCTTACAAAATCCTCGGGTCTAATAAAAGGTTCAGTCCCTTCATCTACATGGATTATAATCTTGTTTTCTCTCCTTGCACTCAAGCTCATATACTAGTGAAATTTCTGTTGGGAAATTAGCATTTCCAGCCTCAACTTGGGCTGCAGCAGTTTACACCTTTTGGCCCCTTTTGCAGGGGCGTCATTGCAATGGTTCCAGCCTTTGGGAGCCCCCAAATTCCAGGGACGACAAGAGTCCCGTGAGTTCCAGCTCTATTCCCATTTCTAGAGAGAAACGGAAGATCGACTCCCTCCCATTCCAGCACACAGCATCGGCAAGGGTCTCTTCGGGACGCCATTCTCCTCCACACGTGAGAGGAAGAGAGAGGTCGAGAGGGAAGGAGGTCACAACAGGGCTTTCCCCTTCCCCCGTCGACGCGGGTTGCAGCTAGGGCTGAGAGGAAGGTCGGGTTCTTTGGTCGAGTTCGAGAGGAGCATCGTGGAGGTCGTTGCGGACGACCTCAAGGAGCCGAGCTTCGTGTTTGGGTCTCCATCCGGGAGCCCACAAGGGAAGATACTCCATCTCCTTGTTTTGAGCGCATTTGGTATTTTGGATACCTAGGGATAGTTAGATACTTGTTAAACAACTATCCATCGTGTGTGGCTTGTACCTCGGTTTTGTGGGCAACAAAACTGGGAAGAACATTTGGCTCCATTTGACCGTAGTGATTTGTTGCAGGTCTTGCACCGTGGTTTTTCCCTTGCTCACATTGATCAAGGGTTTCCACGTAAAAATCCGTGTCTCGTGTGGTTGCTTGTTGTGGTGCTTGTGGTTGTTTATCATTGTTGCTATTGAGCTCCTGTGTGGGGAACATATATATTTGTTGTGCCATCTTTGCTGCAGGACAGATTTAGGGGGATAAATCCTGGGTTGATTGATTGCACCCCAATTTCCCCAACAAGTGGTATCAGAGCTCAGGTTTGAGCAATATGGGCAAAGATGATGAATGCACAATGATTAAGCTCACAAGTAGCAACTGGCAGATCTGGAAAGCAAAGATGGAAGACATCTTGTATTGCAAGGACCTCCACGATCCGGTGGAGGGGGAGAGCGCCAAGCCAGAGAATATGTCTACGGGCGAGTGGACAAAATTGAACCGAAAGGCCATTGGTACCATTCGGAAGTGGCTTGACATGTCGGTCTTTCATCACGTGGCCGAGGAGACGAATGCAAAGGAGCTATGGGACAAATTGTCCAAGCTATATGATCAGAAGACTGCAACCAACAAGGCTTTCTTGATTAGAAAGCTTGTGAACTTGAAGTACAAGGATGGATGCAAAGTGGCGGAGCACTTGAATGACTTCCAAAGCATAATCAACCAGTTGACATCCATGAGTTTGCCACTTGATGATGAGTTGCAGGCACTTCTCCTTTTGGGCTCATTGCCAGACAGATGGGAGACTTTAGTAGTCACCGTGAGCAACTCTGCTAAGGATAGCAAGTTGACCATGGCTATGGTCAAGGGCGGTCTCCTCAATGAGGAGATTAGACGTCGCTCCTCGGGAGAGGCATCCTCCTCTTCATATGTGTATGCAGTTGAGAGGAGAGGAAGATCCAGTAGCAGAGGGCAGTCACAGGAGAGGCAGAAATCCAGGGACAAGTCCAAGGGCAGAGGAAAGTGTCACCATTGCCAGAAGCCCGGTCATTGGAAGAGAGATTGCAGAATTTGGAAGAGAGAGCAAGCTGAAGCCAAGAAGAAAGATCCGAAAAATGAAGATGGTAATTTAGCTGCAGTTGTGGCAGATGACAGTGCAGAAGAGGTGATTCTCACCATCCAGGACCAGTGCTTGCATGCAGGGAGCGATTTGGAGTGGGTCGTTGACACGGCCGCCTCCTATCATGTGACTCCACACAAGGAGTTCTTCACCACCTACACTAGAGGTGATTATGGGAGAGTCTTGATGGGTAACGAGAGTTACTCTAAGATCATTGGCATGGGCACCATCTCGATCCAGACGGATGTTGGGTGCTCAATGACACTCCAGAATGTGAGGCATGTTCCTGATGTACGTCTTAGCCTTATATCTGGCTCACAGCTAGATAGTGAAGGCTACCATCTGAAGTTTGGCGACATCAAGTGCAAGATAAGCAAGGGTTCTCTCATCATGGCTAGAGGCAGCTTGTGTCACACACTCTATATGACTAGAGTGAAGGTCATGGATGGCAGTTTGCATGCTAGTGAAGCAAATAACTCAGATTTGTAGCACCGTCAACTTGGCCACATGAGCCAAAAGGGCTTGCAGCTTTTGAGCAAGAGAGAATTGATCCCCTACCACAATGACATCACCTTGTCTCCTTGTGATGCATGTGAGGTTGGGAAGAGAAGAAGTACGCCATACAGAGCCAGATCCAAGGTGAAGAGAAATCTTCTAGAGCTGGTTTACTCAGACGTTTATGGTCCCATGGACACGGCCTCTTTGGGAGGCAACAAGTACTTCATCACCTTCATTGATGATGCATCTAGGAAGGTGTGGGTGTATGTGCTGAGATCGAAGGATCAAGTGTTTGATTGCTTCAAGAAATTCCATGCCATGTTTGAGCGTGAGACAGGAAAATTGTTGAAGTGTCTGCACACAGACAACGGGGGAGAGTACACCTCCCATAGCTTTTAGGGATATTGTGCAGAGCACGGCATCAGACATGAGAGGACAGATCTAGGCACACCCCAGCACAATGGTCTAGCTGAGAGGATGAACAGGACCATTGTTGAGAGAGTTCGTTAAGACAACAAAGTTGCCCAAGACCTTTTGGGCTGAGGAGGTTCGCACCGCATGTTACTTAGTGAACCGATCTCCATCAGTTCCTTTGGGCTTCAAGATTCCAGAGTGTATTTGGACAGGGAAAGACCCCTCATATGCTCATTTGAGGGTGTTTGGATGCAAGGCCTATGCATTGGTACCCAAGGAGCAGCGGAAGAAGTTAGATGACAAGGCGGTGCCTTGTACTTTTCTTGGCTATGGAGATCATGAGTTTGGAAACCGTCTTTGGGATCCAAGGAAGAGGACAGTCACCAGACATAGGGATGTGATTTTCTATGAGAATCAGACATTGGCTGAGGACACCACTGAGAGTGGTGATGGAGATGAGATCTCCATGGATGATGACAGTGATGAGGACACAGAGCCCTCTCCAGTACAGGATACAGGTGGAGAGGATGGGCAGCTAGAGCAGCACGAGCCAGATGCAGACCCCGTTGATGCAGGTCCAGGGGACTTGGGGTAGGGGGAGCAGCCTCATCCAGTTGCAGACACAGCAGAGCCTCAGGTCAGGCGATCTGAGAGGACACGCCAGCCATCATCCCGCTACCCCGCTTCCAGGTATGTAATGCTCACAGATGCAGGTGAGACATACACCTTTGACGAGGCACAGATGCATAAGGACAAGGATCATTGGCAGAATGCAATGAATGAGAAGATGCTATCTCTCAAAAAGAATCACACTTATGACCTTGTTGAGCTTCCTAAAGGGAAGAGAGCCTTGAAGAACAAGTGGGTGTACAAGCTGAAGTCAGATGACGGCAGCAAGCAGGTGAAGTACAAGGCCAGATTGGTGGTGAAAGGGTTCAGCCAGAAGGAAGGAGTGGACTATGATGAGATCTTCTCCCCAGTGGTGAAGATGAACTCAGTGAGAATGGTGCTAGGACTTGTTGCTAGCATGGACCTTACGCTAGAGCAGATGGATGTGAAGATGGCGTTTCTTAACAGTGATTTGAAGGAAGAGATCTACATGGAGCAGCCACAGGGATTTCAAGAGAAAGGGAAAGAGCACATGGTCTGCAGGTTGAGAACGAGTCTTTATGGCTTGAAGTAAGCCCCGAGACAGTGGTACTTGAAGTTTGATGCTTTCATGGGAAAGCAAGGCTTCAAGAGTACTACAGCCGATCCATGTGTATATGTTCGTCGTCTTCCCAATGACAGGTTCGTCATTCTTTTGATCTATGTGGATGACATGTTGATTGTAGGTCATGATTCCAACCTCATTGCAAAGCTCAAGAGAGAATTATCCAAGGAGTTTGAGATGAAAGATTTGAGCAAGGCTAGTCACATCCTTGGGATGCAGATTACAAGGGATAGGAAGAAGCGCATGCTGTGGTTGTCACATGAGAGCTATGTTGAACGCGTGTTGGAGCGGTTCAACATGAAGAATGCCAAGCCTGTCAGTACGCCTTTAGCCTCTCATTTCAAGCTAACCAAAGAGTCATGTCCTTCTACTTCTGAGGAGAAAGCAGAGATGTCCAAGATCCCATACCAGTCAGCAGTTGGGAGCCTCATGTATGCAATGGTTTGCACTAGACCCGATATAGCCCATGCAGTGGGCGTGGTGAGCAGATTCATGTCCAATCCAGGGAAGGACCATTGGGAGGCCGTGAAGTAGATCTTGAGATACTTGAGAGGGACCTCAAGTATGTGTCTTGCTTTTGGGAGGTCAGATCCCAAACTGTGTGGCTACACTGATGCAGATATGGCTGGAGATATGGACTAGAGAAAGTCCACCTCAGGCTACATTTTCACTTTTGCAAGGGGAGCCATATCTTGACAATCCAAGCTACAGAAATGTGTTGCTCTCTCGACTACCGAGGTAGAATACATTGCAGCAGTAGAGGCTGGGAAAGAAGTGTTGTGGCTACAACGCTTTCTTGGTGAGTTTGAATTGGGTGACAGTGAGCCGGTTGTGTTTTGTGATAGCCAGAGCGCTATAGACTTGAGCAAGAGTACAATGCACCATGCTCGCACAAAGCACATTGATGTGAGATACTATTGGCTGAGGGATGCAATTAATCAGAAGCAGCTCATCTTGAAGAAGATACTCACTGACGAGAACCCCTCAGACATGTTGACCAAGGCAGTCACTCGTGACAAGCTTCAGCTCTGTAGAGAGCTGAGCGGTGTCACCTCTTCTTGATCTCCTTCACTGGACCACACCTCCCCGTTGGGGCTGGAGGGGGAAGTTGTTGGGAAATTAGCATTTCCAGCCCCAACTTAGGCTGCAGCAGTTTACACCTTTTGGCCCCTTTTGCAGGGGCATCATTGCAATGGTTCCAGCCTTTGGGAGCCCCCAAATTCCAGGGACGACAGGAGTCCTGTGAGTTCCAGTTCTATTCCCATTTCCAGAGAGAAACGGAAGATCGACTCCCTCCCCATTCCAGCACACAGCAGCGGCAAGGGTCTCTTCGGGACGCCATTCTCCTTCACGCGTGAGAGGAAGAGAGAGGTCGAGAGAGAAGGAGGTCACAGCAGGGCTTTCCCCTTCCCCCGTCGACGCGGGTTGCAGCTAGGGCTGAGAGGAAGGTCGGGTTCTTTGGTGAGTTCGAGAGGAGCATCGTGGAGGTCATTGCGGACGACCTCAAGGAGCCAAGCTTCGTGTTTGGGTCTCCATCCGGGAGCCCACAAGGGAAGATACTCCATCTCCTTGTTTTGAGCACATTTGGTATTTTAGATACCTAGGGATAGTTAGATACTTGTTAAACAACTATCCATCGTGTGTGGCTTGTACCTCGGTTTTGTGGGCAACAAAACCGGGAAGAACATTTGGCTCCATTTGACCGTAGTGATTTGTTGTCGGTCTTGCCCCATGGTTTTTCCCTTGCTCACATTGAGCAAGGGTTTCCATGTAAAAATCCGTGTCTCGTGTGGTTGCTTGTTGTGGTGCTTGTGGTTGTTTATCATTGTTGCTATTGAGTTCACGTGTGGGGAACATATATATTTGTTGTGACATCTTTGCTGCAGGACAGATTTAGGGGGATAAATCCTGGGTTGATTGATTGCACCCCAATATCCCCAACAATTTCATCCTTCTTTAACTAGCAAATAAATCCAATATAGTGCCACAATCTCCTCTATTATCAATTATCCGTTTCTTGTGCCCCTACCTTAGTTCAAAAATCAATTCAATTTACTCCAACTTCCTTTGTAATGTAATGGGCACAAATATCCAAATGAGGTTGGTCCCAATATTCCAAGATGCTCATCCAGGTAATATTGGTCCCAAATGTGCCTCCACCATATCCTCAATGGTCCCATGCATGTCTTCCTCCTATAATTTTATTACAATAACTACATCATGTTAAAAGCTTTTATTATGATAATATCGCGGCAGATATTCACCATATCTGTATCGCTGTGCGGATTTCAAAGAGCCAAAAATCCGAAATGAGTTAACCTCTTCAACTCTGATTGCTCTGTTTGGTAAAGGATCGGATCGGGTTTTGGTTAGAGGAATTAAGTTCCTTTTTTTTAAAAGTTAATACTAAGTGTTTGGATTGGTAGGAGGTTGGAATGGTAAAGATATAGTTTGATGTGATAATGATCATACGTGATATTAATTATGTTTACGATTAGTAAACATTTCTGATGTTGACTTTCTAGTTTTGAAAACGTGGACGAGGATAGCCCACAACAAGACATAGGGTTGCATCTTCGATAACAGGTTTAATTAACCAGCCTCATTATGTGTGAATCAATGTTATCTTGCAGTTATGTTGAGCAGATTTCATGGAATTCTTGGATAATTAATCAAGCAGCAACCAACAACCGTCAAGATCCACAAGAACAATCAGATGCTTCAAGTCTCTCAGTTTATTACCGAGCACAAACACATCGATGACAGTGAAGAAGAGCCTCAACGAAGATGAGGACGACGGCAAGTTGGAAAACAAAATGGAACTGTAAGGAAAACGCAACAATCGAGATGAGATCCACACACGCCATCACAACGATGTGTTCTCATCATTCATAGATAAAAATATAAATATCCATATATATATATATATATATATATATATATATATATATATATATATATATATATATATGTATGATCAAGCAGCAGCTTAGTTGCCAGGTGGCTTGTAAGCGATGAAGCTGATGCACTGGACTTGGCGCTTGTTGTCGAATCCGATGATTCTGACGAAGTAGTCGGGGTACGCCTTCTTCACCTCCTCGATCTCTGCCACCACCTGCGTCGCGTCGGTGCATCCGAACAGGGGCAACTTCCACATGGTCCAGTATCTCCCGTCGTAGTAACCTGGGGACCGGTGGTTCTCACGGTACACGAATCCTTCCTGCATTCAAGTAAAAAAGAAAACTCGAATCTCACGAACTCAACCCGCATCGAGATCGATCTAAGCATGCTAGAGTTCGTGACAAACCTTGGAGAATTCCACGCAAGGGATCCATCCGCTACGGAGCAGGTACTCGACTTCCTTGATCAGCTGCTCGGTCGTGAGAGGAGGGAGGTAGGAGAGCGTCTCGAACTTCTTCTTGCCTTCCGGTGGCCACACCTATGTTTTTTTTTTCAATTAATTGAGATTAGTAATGAACGATAATCGTAAAATTATTTTCGAGTAAATAGATATAAGTACATAATTCTAAGCCGAATGGTAAAGCGAGTGATATACCTGGATGCATTGGACTCTGCCGCCGTTGTTGGGGAGAGCGGACATGTCGGCGTTGGCCTTGCGGTTGGGGAAGGAGGCCATGGATTTGAGGCCGGTGAAGGGGGCGACCATGTTTGATTGGGCCACCGGGACGGCGGCAGAAGCGGTGGCGGCGGAGAGCATCATAGAGGAGGCCATGCTGCTCCCTTCTTCTTCTTCTCGAGGTAGAGGGCTGCTCTCTCCCTTGCTACTTGATGGATTTGGGTTGGCATTCAGCCCCCCTTCTATATAGAGCCCCCAAAGGCTCCCCCACCACCGCAAGTGGATCCAACGGCGCTCCAAGAAATTGGAAGAGTGGGATGTTCCTGTTGCCGTCAGATGCCTAGTGGGTGACCGTACCACAGCAAGTGGACGGCATCATCTCCCTTATCGCCAGGAGCCCGCGACCGTCTGACACGTGGCAAGTCTTATCCACTCCTTGGTGCCAATTGAGTGACTCTCCTTCCCCTGTCCCGTTTCTCTCATCGTCGAACCACTCGCTGCTCCTCATCCATACCACTATATGGTTTATCCGTTATATCACATTAGAGATCGCTCGTGTATATCTTCAACTTCCGAGATAGATAATGTACTTGTTACAGCGGCATGATTCCAATGGCAGATGAGGGTGCCACGATGCATGGTTTAGCGTCTCAACTCAACAGCTGTGCCTGCAGATGATGTTACCAGAAGCACGTTGTTATCGTATGAAATAAGAAGGGCTTTGCTTTCTTTTTAATTAAGATGCTATTTTGATACTAATATATACTGATGACGCTGTCGATCGATGGAGAGCGAAAGGCACTTGTGAGTTCAAGGGTTTGAATATAGATAATTGGATTTAAAGAAGAACATAGATCGCGCCGTTAATTGGAAGCCTTGGCTACAGGATGTGGTGAACAGCCTCTCCCCCACACGATCTTTCTTGTCTCCATCCAATCATTCAAACAGGAAATGGATATCATGATATCTAGGGTTTCTAATTAGGGAGTTATATATCTATGCCTTCTTGAACACTTGCGCAAGAGCTACTAGTTTTATAATTGCTACTGTTTTCTAAGATTCCACTAACAACTATGACATAGGTAATAGAGTTCAACAGTTAAAATTTCTAGTTTTTGCTTGTTTATTTTTTATTCTTCCTTGTAATTCTATTTAATCTAGTAAATACAGTTTGCAAGTATTTACTCACATTTTTTAATTTAATTTTATTTATTTAACAACCATGTCGAGACATGGTCCAGTGGACCGGCCCGTTACAATAGGGAATTAAGCCAGGCACAATCTTATCGGGCTCTATACGGACTCAGGTTGGGCCGACTCAAAATAGATACATAAGCTCTTTTGATTGGGCCATCTATTTGCAGAACAATGCTTTGACTAAATTTTAAGTAAAATACATAGAGTATTGCATATCTAATGATCACCAATTTGAAATGTAGATTCATGGTATACAGTCCTAACAAGAGAAATTACATTATTTTTTGGACATCCCTATATAGATGCCTGGTGAGAACATCTTCGAACTCCATGATTGTTGGTATACTTTGTATGTATGAAACAAAATCATAAACAAGGAAATCATATCAAGAGAGGCGTTGCTTTCTGAAAAGTGATAATAGTCTCCTTGCGATCATAGGATTGAGTCGGTTCAAAGAGATTTCTAAATATATTCAGCTCGTGGAGGTATAATCGAGCAAGGGAAGATTAGATTCTGGATTAAGTCTCACATGAATGACGCAAAGTTGACGTACTCCTAACGAAATAATCAAGATGTGAGACAAAAAACAAGTTACTGGAACCTTATTTTTAGACACACTGCCGAATTGGGTCGAGGTGTTAGAGTTAATAGGCTTACTCACATCGACATGCGATTTACAAGGGTTACAAGTATCTTACCAATTATATCAAATATATATGATGAAAGAAGGTATAAATTTGTGTGACATATAGTTATAAATCCACAACTATATTTATATACGAAAACGAATATACAAATATGGATATAGATGTTTACGGATATCAAATGACATTCCTATCGGTATTCAATTCTAAACGGATACATATACATATATCAAAATATGTGTAAAACGGATACAGTTGTGGATCGGATACAAATATATCCGCATTCTTTACATCCCAGTTACAAGGGTCTTGATACAATTATAATGATCATCAGGGTTATTGTGCAATTGTACAATATTTTACGTGGCAATGTCCTCGACTCACTCTCCACGATGACGACCTACTTTATGATAGTAAGCACGTGACATGGGCTTGACTCACTCTCCGCAACGACGACTTCGGATCGTTGATCATAGGATTTTCTTGGTGATGGCACTCCAGTAAGGATTCCGGTGAGTCTCCGATGACCAAGTAAAGCTCAAGCAATGGTTAGCCACTTTGCTTACCCACCCACCTTTCTATAGGGTTGGATTAGCCTAACCAGATTTGAATCTGCATCCCAACCTGTTTACTCAAAATGGTTATATCTCGTGCTCCTGAAATCAAATTTCGATATTCTTGGACTCATTAAAAAGGTCTTGACGAGTTTTATGTAATGGATTGATCTGACTCATTTAGATAGAGTGTTCTCCAAAAAATGATCGTATTTGGGATGCTTAATTTTATCCGTCCACCACTTTCGTTTTCCATCTGCGGGTGCTTGATCAAACTGGACTCCGTGCGGAGTTGAAGGAAAATGATTATATCCGTAAGGAAAAAAGAGGTACATTGTTGAGCTACATGTAAGTCATGTGTTAATCACCTTTTCAGTCATTGATTTATCCTAGAACGAGTGAGTATAAATGGCCAAAGCCATTGGAATATGTGCAGTTTCGAAAACTTACATGCTTAGATCATATTACATACTCATTTGCCTTTTATACATGAGACAATGCAATAAGTGAACGGAACATGAAAGAATTGACGATAATGTCAAAACAAAGATAACATATAATGAATGAAATACTTACAAGAATCAAGAAGATTTAAAAAAATAAGATCAGAGACTTCATAATCAAAATTTCTTGCGAGAACAAGAAATGATAGAGCTTACAAGGTAATTAAAACCTATATCAATATTATCACCAGAGATGTTCATATTTTAATCTCTATCTTGGCTCCGACTGATGATGTCAAGAGAAAGATCAGGAATGATATTTAGAGAGGGTCTTACAAGATAAGTATTCACATTATTGATTCTCATTAACCACCGCGAAACCTTCTTCAGATGCAATAAAGTCTAAATGAGAAGAAGAAGACTTGAGAGAGAGAGAGTAAATAATCAGAAATTTAAGAGGTTGTCATGTTATTTCGAGTAACATGGCATACTCTTGTTCTATCCATACATTTTTGGGTCGGAATTAATTGTATGGACCATAAATTTCTTTCTTATAATTTTTTTAACCACGTTCAAATAAAAAATTAACTTAAAAAATAGTATAATCATTAAAAAAAGTAATATAACACATAATCAATGTCACATGATATTTATCATTTCAACCCTCACAACCATCCAAACATCTATTATTCACAAGAAGACACCCCAACCCAACCCAACCCAGTTACCAAACATGCTTTTAGACCATGTTCGTTTGGAGAATAAGCACTGGAATAGGGGATCAAATCCTCGCCCGATGTGGTTCCCAAGAATACGGATATTTCCATTCACATCCCATTATTTCACGTTATTCCACCCTTATTCATATCTTTATTCTGCCTTACATACTCATATTCTACCTTATTCTCCTTATTCATATCTTTCCAGCCGAACAAAGCGTAGACCCTTATTCTCCATACTATCCTTTCTTATTCCCGCTTATTCTCGGATCGAACACCCTCTTAGAGTTCTCTACAGGTCTTTCTTCTAAAACAAGAGACTACTCGAGTATGGTTTATTTCAAAAATGAATCTAGAGAATGATTTATACTTCATCCGATGGTTCTAAAGAACGTCCTCAAGTTGATGATGAGACAGTCAAGTGTTTCATGGATAGTAAGAGTAAATGTATTCCTATTTTGATAGAGGGTCTCAAAAGGCACAACTCTATTATTGTGACTCGTGGAAAGGTTCATCGATTTTTATATTACCATCTCGATCTTGTACTTTTTGTAATTGTCACCTAACCCCTAGCAACTTACTACTCTTATACTATGAATCATGTGGTTAACTTCCTTCTGTTTGACCGGTAAAGTGTTGTTAGCAGGATCAACATGATATGCAATAAACAATAATTATCTTATTTAATATGAATCATTAATAGTGCATCACAGATTACCAGAGTTGTAATCATGCATTTTCGATTCAAATCCCAATTACAATATGCACGCAGGAACGGATTAAAACATGGATACATCGTATTAGGACGAGATCCTAGAAAAATACAGCAATAAACAAATTCCAACAAACATAATACGAAATAAGTTAGAATAGAGATCACCGATCTGCTCCCATTAGGGATGAAAACGAATGTAAATTTATTCGTATCCGATCCACTATCATATTCATTTTACACATATTTTGACATCCGTATTCGTATTCATTTTAAAATGGATGCGGATATAGATATCACTTTGACATTCGTTAATATTCACAGTCGTATTCATATATTCATTTTCGTACATAAGTATAGTAATAGATTTATTTATAATTGTGCGTAACAATATTTTATGATTGCATTCACCATTATTAATATAATTGTTATGAAATTACTATATCTGCAATATATATTTTATACGTAAACCATCTTAAATATATATATATATATATATATTAGTTAATCTATTAAAAAATTATATTATTATTTAGAACTGATTCGTATTTGTTTGACATTCGTATTCGTTTTTAAGGATATGGTAACACATTTATCTACATCCATCTATATTCGTATCCGCATTCATATTTACATTTTAAAATGGATAAGGATATGGTTATACCTATATCCATATCCGTATCCGACCGTTTTCATCCCTAGCTCCCAGGACACGAATGGACTTTCCTTAGAGAAAATACCGATCATGCAATATCGGTGCGTAGGGTATTGACGATCCACTCCTAGGATACGATGACACGATTCTCGTCCGTGCATACTGACGAGATCGTCCTTGAAAGTAACTCGCAAAATAACATCTAAGAAGAGAGAACGACAAAGCTTTCGCGTTATAGAAGAACAGAGAGAGTGAGAGAGAGATTTATTGTGTATGAAGAAAAGTCGTCTGGAAATGGGTTTAAGGAGACCTAGTTCATGACCTTTTGATTTCCGAGAATGCCCCTTAATGGGTGTCTCTTTGGTTTGAAGATGACTAAGTCTGAGCCATCGAATTAAGTCGAACTCTCACAGAGATCTGGTTAAAATTAATTCGATGGATTAATTTATCTAACATCCGTCGCTAATGATAACATGACCGTCCCCTCTGATCAATGGGGACGGTCATAAGACCGTCTCCAAAGGTCGCGTCCTATTTGGTATAAGCGACGGTATTATGAACCGTCCCCAATACTCATACATAGGGGACGTCGTGACCGTCCCTAAAAGTCTGGCATAGGGGACGGGTGTGACCGTCCCTTAAAGGATCTTATTGGGGACGGTCATAACCGTCCCTTAAAGTCAGTCAGGGGGACGGTCACGACCGTCCCAAAAGAGAGAAAGTGAAGACGGTCATAACCGTCTCTAAGAACGAAGGGGACGGTCGCAATGACCGTCCCCGTTATTCATCTGCTGACAAAAAAAATTTCCATTGCCCCCTATTTGATCCTCATTTTGCCCTGTATGTCAATATAATGTAGTACCTGTTATAAAAAATCTGTCTTCATAATAAATATTACGATCACCACACAAAAAATGCAATCCACATTCTAAAATTCCTCGTCCAACAACATATGCATTCAAAATACTACAGTATCCTACAATATTTGTTCAAAATAGTTATACAAAATACTAAAGTATCCTACAAACTAACTAAGCTATCCTAGTCGTCGTCCGCATCCCCGTCGTCGTCCTCGTCGTCATCAGCATCATCATCTTCTTCTTCACCGTCATCGTCGTCGCCTAGCCTCGCAGCGATATTATCATCATCTGTTGGGTGGCTAGTCGACGCTCCACCTTGATGTGCCTGCATGAATGCATTGAAAATCGCTATTTGTTGGCGCAAATCCTGAATCTCCAAATTCATGCTAGACACCTGACTCTCTAATTCCCTCTCCCTTTGTGTCTTCTAAGAGGTCGAGCCGGTCTGTACTCCATACCAATTCTGTATGGTGGCACCACGACCACCACAACGGACGCGTCCCTGATGCTCTGAACCGGTCGCCTGGAGGAAGGCCGCATCAGGAGCAAGAGGTGGATGACTCGTTCCGGTGTGGTCTACAGAGCCAGTGGTTGTGAGCCTGACCATCTCCTCCTAAAAATTTATTTAAGTAAGTTCAAATTCATTTAATTTGTAAAAAAGATGCAAATATGTTATGAATAACTTACATGAATCGGACCATAGGCAGGATCCACCCAATGAACTTCCCCGCCCACATCGCGGCTCTTAGACTTCTCGAAGACTTCCATTCGGCTGGGCACTCGCTCGTTCTCCACTTCCTAATGTGAAAAGATTAGTAAACTTAGGATACCATTTTAATACATATATAATAGTTACAATTTTAACACTAATCATAAAGTAGATTACTTACGAAGTCATCCTTCAGTTGATTTGTGTTTCTTCTCCCTATTCTATGGGTAGACTTGAAATCTTTCCTCTGATTTTCAGCATTTCTCCTTGAGATGCCCTATACGAAGATAGTAATTTTAATAAAAGAATTCAAAATGATATATGTATAAAATGCACATATATATGTCACATACCGTATGTTCTTCTCCCATCCAAATATAAACCATCGCCCTCCATTGTTTAGCAGGTACATTCGGAGGACAATTTGCCAAATTGGCTTCCAATGGAAGCTCCGGGTCGAAGTACTTTAAAATATAAAGAAAATTAATTATATACTTATATGATGAAAAACATATTTATACTTAAATATAAAGCAAAGTACTCACTCGGGCCTTCACACGAACTCGATATTTACGCAACATCTCCGCCCCATGGCCTAAAATCAGAGCATCAGTGGCCGGGTCACGGTCCCAGGAAAAACTAGACTGTAAAGTTATCAAAGCAAACATAAATAAGTTTATATATATACTGAAGAAAAAATTTGGTTTGTTATTATTATAAATACCTCCAAATCATGAAGAATGACATCTTTTATTGACTGCTCCACTAAATGCCAGTCTGTAATGTGGAGAAGGACCATGACTCTACACACCTGTCCCAAATAACTCTGGAAAACAGCTGAGTTCTCCCCCACTGCATCGCCTCCAACTATCCGCACCCTGAGTGTCTCATCAGGACGAAGACGGTCCAACACACGACACTGAGATGGGCCTCTACGTCTGTCTGAGCTACTCGATCCGTCAGGATCAGAGGTCTCACTCCCTCGCTGTGGTGCCGGCGGTGCATCCCGAATGCGTCTAGGACGTGGAGGCATATCTGCATATTATGAAACATTTAAATTTGATATAACAACAATGATATAATTCACATTTTACATCAAAAAATTGGAAAATAAATGATGGTAAACTTACATTTTAAAAATCCGCATCTACAATTTCTGTTGGATGTTCTTGTATTTCAACTTGATATGTCTCGTTTATATTTAGCAACTCATCATCATCATTGACATCAAAAAAATCTCTTGTTACTGTTCTCACGGGTATGATCCATCCATCACTTAAGTTGTCTGGAATATAGAAAACTTGTTTTACCTGGCTGGCTAGTGTAAAAGGCTCATTTGTTTGCAATTTCCCATATTGTTTCAATGAAATGATCACATTTCTGTCTCTTTGATATCCTATCCCATCGCAACCAACATCAAACCAATTGCACATAAAAAGAACACATCGACATTCATGAGTAAAACTGATCTCTATTATGTCAAGTATTTCCCCATAATAGCCGTCTAAACCTGAAGGCAAATCTGTTTTTACTATAACACCGGACATTTGCGTCGATTTCATCTCATCGGCGGACTTTGTTCTAAATCTGTATCCATTCACAATATAACCCTTGTAAGACATAACTTGAGAATATGGTATGCTTCCAAGAATGTCAAGGTTAATGTTCCACCTATCATCTGCCGTTTTCCGTAAATGTTTCACACGTGAAGGAACCATTTGAGGAATTCAGATTTATTATGCGTCTCATTAAATAATGAATTGTACTCATCAAAAAATTCGTCTATTTCTGACAACTGCATCAAGACATAGTAGTGTATGAGATATCTATCTTCATCGGATATTACGCGGCGTATACCACTGAATATATGCCTGACACAAGAATGAAAGACCCATAATTTAGATTCGTCATCTTCCTTCACGACCTCGCCTTCATCATTTCGTTAATAACGGTTGAAACGCACGCTTTCACCGTCCATATACATTTCACAGAAATTAATGCACTCTTCACAAAGATAACATTCAACATTGCATCCTTCGGGTTGTGTCTTGTTAAAGACCATATTTTTTAATTTTCGAAGGTATCTTTCTATTGGATACATCCAACGATATTGAACCGGCCCGCCGATTCTTACTTCACCTGCTAAATGAACAATTAAATGAACCATTACGTCAAAGAAGGCTGGTGGGAAAATCTGCTCCAATTTGCATAATGTGATAACAATATCTTCTTCAAGTTTTCTCAAGATCAACGGATTTAAAACCTTCAAACACAATAATCTAAAAAAACCACTCATTCTGTTAATGATTGGAGGACATCATCGTCAACAATTCCGTGAATAGCTAATGGGAGTAACACTTCCATGTAAACATGACAGTTATAACTTTTTAATCCAGTTATCTTACGTTCTCTTTCAATTACACACCTCGACAGCTGTGATGAGAACCCATCAGATACCTTCAAACTTTTAAGGAAGCTGAAAATTTTATCACGCTCAGCATTGGATAAAGTATATTTTGCTGCAGGTATAGTAATTCGTCCATTATCTAATTCAATTGGATGTAGTTCTTCCCGTATACCAAGTTGAACTAAATCTCGTCTCGTCCTTAAATTATCTTTTGATTGACCTGAAAGATCTAACATTCCCAAAATATTTTCCAAAACATTCTTCTCAATATGCATGACATCCAAATTATGACGAAGCTGTAAGTGTTTCCAGTATGGTAACTCTCTGAAAAAAATACTTTGTTTCTTCCAACCACCGGCTGCACTTTTCTTGGTTGTCCGTCCTAAGCAACTGCTTCGTACAAGTAATTGTTGTTCCCAAATAATGTTGCCATTCACACGAGCTAAGTTAACTCGTTGCTCATAAGGTGAGCCGTCAAATTTCTTATTACTATCTGCCCTTTGTCATCTATGCTTCGGTGGAAGGAATCGACGATGACCCAAATAGCAATGCTTCATACTTCCAGACAGTCATATCGAATGTGTTTTTTTAAGACAGACATGACATGCGAGTTTACCCTTCGTACTCCAACCAGACAAATTTGCGTACGTGGGAAAGTCATTTATAGTCCACAACAATGCAGCTTGTAATGTAAATATCGCTTTCCTACATGCATCATATGTAGGTATTCCAGTAGTCCATAAGACTTTTAGTTCATCCATTAACGGTTGTAGGTACACATCAATTGCATTGCCAGGACCTTTAGGACCAGGAATTAGTAGTGTCATCATCATAAATGATGAACTCATTGACATCCACGGTGGTAGATTGTAAACAATCAAAATCACGGGCCAAATGTTGTAACTTAGACTCATATTACCAAACGGATTGAAACCATCTGAAGTTAATCCCAAGCGAGCAATTCTCTCATCACTAGAGAAATGCGGATATCTCTGATCAAATTTTATCCATTCTTCTGTATCGGAAGGATGTCTCATAACTCCTTTAGCATCTCGTTTATTAGAACGAGAATGCCACGTCATCCACTTTGCAGTTTTTTCTGACATGAAGAGACGTTTCAGCCTTGGAATTAATGGGAAGTATCGTAATATTTTCACCGACTTCTTCTTCCTCTTTAAATTATTTTTTTCTTCTTTATACATGGAAGCCTTACAATATGGACAACGAAATAAATCAGAATCATCTCCTCGAAAAAGCATACAGTCATTAACACAAGCATCGATCTTCTCGTATTTCAGACCGAGCGATCGGAATCGTTGCTTCACCTCTTTCCAATCCTTAGGATAATTCTGAGGATTATTCAATAACTTCCGTATTAAAGCCAACACATCTGTCATCATTGTAGCAGTTGATCCGTTCCTTACTTTCATCTTAAACAACTCTAATAGAAACTGCAAACGCGTCATTTCTACCCCAGGAGCCAATATATCTTCTGCATCTGACAAACTGCTCGAAAACCTATCGTCTACACCAATGTCTTATGCCTCAGGTCTTCTTAAGTCGTCCATTAGTTCAAATAACTCGTGATCAACATTATTCAAGGTTTGTGTAGTGACTCCTGCATCTACACCCATATCCTCATCCATTCGTAAATCTATAACCTCTCCATGTTCAGTCCAAATGGAGTAATGTAACCAAAATCCGTTGAGTATAAGATGGTTATAGACTTCTTCTCTAACATCCCATTTAATATTCTTACATCTCACACATGGACAATAAATCTTAAGACCACCAAATTTCTTATTAACTCTTTCTATTTCAAATGCCCAATCCAAGAATGTGATCACTCCTCTCTTATATTGCTGAAAATCATCGTATCTCTTATCCATCCATGATTTATCCATTTTACTGCACAATCAGAATAAAATCCAACACCATTATGTTATTATAGATAACAAGTTTTTCCACCCTAAACCCTAATCAAGTGTTTCTCTTATACACAATAAGAATTTCTAGATCTAATATACACAAGCACATTATATTTAATATAAACAAGCAATGTTTTATAACATGTTTCATCCTATAGCATGTTAATCCTATAACATGTTTCATCCTATAACATGTTATCCTCTATCCTACAACATGTTGTTTAACATGTTTCATCATATAACATGTTATCCTCTATCCTCTATCCTATAACATGTTGTTTAATCTAAATCATGTTTCATCCTATAACATATTTCTCTATACAATGTTTTCCTATTATTAGAGATTTCATCCTATTATTATACAACAAGCTATGTTTTGCTCTATCCTACAACAAGATATTTCATCATAACATGGGAAAAACCTATTACATTAAACAAATCAAGCAACCCTAACATAACAACAAAAAAACTCATTCACATGGGGAATAACATCCCTAACAAGAATATCAAGCAAAATAAACAAGAATAAACACAAATGAGTGTTGCTAGATACCAGAAAATAAGATTGAGGAGGATGGGAACCACGGAGAGGTCGGAGGGGCGACGTTGGCCGGGAGGGGCGACGTTGGGCGGCTGTTTGGGGGAGGGCAAAGTGAGGATGAACGGAGGTCGAAGGGGTTTTTTTCGATCTCACCAATGGGGACGGTCTTAACAACCGTCCCCATTGGAGACGATCGGCGACGGTTCACTTAAGACCGTCCCCTTTGGTGGGCACAGAAGTGTAATGGGGACGGTCAGAACCGTCCCCAAAGGAGGCAGAGGAGACTATCCTTAGTGACCGTCCCCTCTGTTCATCCACTTAAGTATGAACGGCCGAAGGCGACGCCAACAGAGGCGTATTGGGGACGGTCAGAACCATCCCCAAAGGACCTGCCAGGACAGAGGGGACGGTCCTTCGTGACCGTCTCCTCTGGTCTCCCTTTAAGGAAAAAAACCGGAGGTGACGTCAACAGAAGCGTATTGGGGACGGTCAGCACCGTCCCCAAAGGAGCTGCCAGAGCAGAGGGGACGGTCACCACGGACCGTCCCTTCTGGTCGCTCACTTAATATAATAGATCGGAGGCGACGCCAACAGAGGCGTACAGGGGACGGTCACGGTCATGACCGTCCCCAAAGTCCCTCGCAAGTCAGATGGGACGGTTGTTGCTAACCGTCCCCTCTGGCCGTCCACTTAGATCCATTACCAGAGGCGACGCCAACAGAAGCGTATTAGGGACGGTCAAGACCGTCCCTAATGGGTCCCCTAGGCAGAAGGGATGGTCTTACTGACCGTCCCTATTAAGCTATTACAAAAGGGGACGTCAGCTCGCAGAGCGTCTCCTGATATTAAGTATTGGGGACGGTTATGTCATGACCGTCCCTAAAAGCTTTCATTAGGGACGGTCATTCTATGACCGTCGCCAGTTGTCGTCTCCAAAGCAGGAACTTCCTATAGTGACATTAATGAAACACACAACAAAAGTATCGAGATCCGAGATGACTCTCCCGAGTTGGAGATGAAGTGGAGCGGAGCACATGCATGTAAATGTGTGGTCTTTCATTTATCATCTCTATTATTACTACAAGAGCTCGGGGTGTGAACTCATATATAAGTCCAGCAAAGTTTTAGAACTACTAGATGTGGTGCTAAAACTCTACCCGGACTCACTTTATTTCAATTTTGAGAATTCTCAACTTTCACTTCAATACAATTTGACATCCCACATGAAACCAATTTGTTAACCAAATGTATTACCGTAGATTTACCAATTTAAAACTTAAGTAATTTATATTAATTACAATACAAAGGTGTACAAACAAGGAGATGCTTCGGACCTTCTGAAATTACCGAACCTACTATTTAAAACAAAAGGTGGACAAAATCATCAAAAACATATTTATCATTAAAATTGACCGAATTTACTAATAAAGGATAGACCTGACTAAAATGCGGATCAGATCGAACGGGTCGATGTTCAAAAACCTCTGTCCAAAGCCTGCCATGGGCTGACCCATGGCCCGTTTTGTTCTTTTTCTATTGAATTTTTTAGTGGTATTTAATATGAATAAATGATTTTATTTATATCATGTATAATTTATATAACTAATATAAGCAGTTTACATGTTACTTGACAAGTAAATTATTAAATTTTATTTAAAACTAGTGGCACACATGAAAAACTTGAAGATATCATATTAATACATGTTTTATTCAACTTATATATATATATATATATATATATATATTATTTTTTACGGACTGAGCCGGACCGGTCTATGGTCAAATCTCCTAGCCCAAGCTCGATCCATGAGCAGACTGGACAAGCTGAGTGGTTGGCTCTTCCTCTTTGATCTAGATGAAGATGGACAGACAGCAAGAATGAGCCCTTATATATAATCTAGTTCGGCAGGGTTGATCAACATCCGGTAGAGGAGTGAAGACAGCTGTGATACCTGATCCACTCCGTTCAACGAGATGAAACTGGCAAAGAAAGCTGCTCGACAAAAGAGAGAGAAGGGCAGGTCTATGAGGGGCGGACAAGGGGAATATATAAGCAGACGCGGACAACCTTCGCCCCCATAGACTGCGAAGAAACCGGCCACAAAACCATCGTCGAGGCGCTCAATCGTCTCCAGCCTCAGGACGTCGGCTACTCTCCGGAGTATGTTGCCCCGTCGCCCGATTTCGACAACTCGGCCGCAATCACGGGGGAGAGAAAGAGGGAGGAGGAGAGAGGGGAGGTGGTACTGTGGAAGTTCAAGTGTCATTTATTAATTAATTGTGTTAGGATGTTGCGGACAAATGGCTTCTTTGTGAATTTGCTACCCGCTAAATGGGGCATCTACTTCTGCTATGTGAAGATTGTTAAGGAGTTTGTAGGGATTACGAGATTTAGAACTGTATTTCGACATTGAGATCCATGATCCGTCCGCATGCTTAGGCAAATTGTAAGCACCCTCTATGAGACAAGCCATCAACAGGTGCACATTTCAACTTGAGGATTGGCTTTGTTTTTCAGATATTTAAAATATTGGATGCAATACATTAGCAGCAATATCTACCAGCTTTAGCAGGGGATCGAATGAAGATGCAGCCGCTGCTGTGGTGGCAACAGATCCATGATGTGCGGTGGAGAGCAGTTGCGCTTGTCAGTGCAACATCACTTCTCGAAGGCAGCAAAGGTGAAGGCATTGACAGAGGAGGAATGGAAGTGAAGAGGAAGAAGAAGGGAGAGAGGAGAAGGAATGAGAGGGATCGGAGGAAGATCCACCCTTTATTTTGTACGGTTTGATTACCTGGTCATTAATTCAAACAAGTTGACTCATGATCAGTCAAATTATCGGTAGGATTCCTGGTGTTAGACGGAACAACTTCAGGGGGTTTAGGTGATAATTACAAAGAATACATGGTTCAGAAGGAAATTTACAAAGTTTATAAGATTTGTGGAGTAAACTACTTTTTATGTATATATAATTATTAATAACAACTTTAAAATAGCAATTAACATTTTAATGCATCTATGTTGCATCCACCTACGAATCAAAAACTGAGAAAATAAATTAACAAATATATTTATGCATACATTAATGTCACATTCTTACAATCTCATGCCTAAATATAAAAAACATAATTAACACCCAAAATACCTAAAAATAAAAATATGCAAAAGGAAAATCTAAAATAAATAAAAAAACATGGTGCATAGGTACATATGAATGCAAAATGATCAGGAAATCAAAGTGATTATGTCCAAGGACCTATTCATGACTATCACCTCAAGACCGAGGTCACAACCTTGGTTGACGCAATAAACCTAGGAAAAATACACTTACATCATACATATATTTATTAAAATACATACATACATACATAAATACATAAACAACCAACAACTCAAATTTACTTGATTTCTTTCGCATTAATTTTTAAAAACATATAGAAAATATCAAAATATCACCTTACAAAGCTGATAAATGAAGCTGATTCACTTTTTTTCATATGCTTGTATTCTGGAATTTATATCCGGAGCATATGAACTTCAATTCATCATAGTCACTTTAAAATTTCATCATGTTAAATACTCAATATTCTGAAAATACTTGAAAATTGAGGGGGTTCATTTATGAAAAGTCAGTTTCGAGCTAGACCCATTTTGTACAAGTGCGTTCAGCCTTTTCTTTATTCTATGGGATCATTTTGTATTACTTTTTACTTTGTTTAGATTTTAGTATGTTACTTGAAAATATAAAACCAAATAAATATTATAGAATTAAACAGAACAAAAATAGGCTCCTTAAAAATATAGGTATTTAACATGTATTCTATTTATATTATCAATTTTTTATTTTTTAACAAAATTAATATTCAAGAAGAATATAATGCAGTATATTATAGTTTATATTATTATAAAATATAAAATATTTATAAAATGTAAATTAATATGATCATTAACAAGAAAACCAAATAAAAATAAAGCCAAAAATAGGTATTACTGTATACCTTAAAAATACTACTAAAAACCAGACTTGTCATTCTTAGCCTAAAATGCCAAAATTTTGGTCTTGGAAGCTACACATCTTCGAATTTGAACGAATTTAAGTTTTTTTTATTTTGAGGTCATTTATTATCTATTTGGTCTTGGAAGCTACACATTCTTATCTATTTGATTGTGATTTTTAAGCAAATTACTCACATTGGTCCACGTCACCAGCTTCGACCTCTGCATTCCTTCCCTCTTTTGGTCAGCCAAGTCAATCCTTGATCCTATTGGACGAGGGGAGCGGATTTTCTGATGCACAGCAGACTCTGCTACAGTGTCAGAGCCGCTCGATCAAGATCGAGCGGTTCGCATGAATTCGCACGGTCGGGCCCACAAAAAGGTGTGAATTCATGCGAACCGCTCGATCTTGATCGAGCGGCTCCAGACACTACAGCAGAGTCTGCGGCCCGCAGACATCCACGCTCTTGGACGAGAACCTTTTCCTTTGTCGTGTAACTTCTCTGACGTACGCCCTCCTTGGTCCGCCTTCTTCCCCATCGATCCGCTCTGTTCTTCTTTCCATGATTCCATCAACTCTAGCAGTAGTCTACGTAATCCCCATTAATTAGCCTTTGATCTTCTTAGTTTTCCTTCTATTAGGAGTAGAACCCGTCTTGTTCCTTCCCCTGTATATTCCTTTGTTGCACCGCCACCTGCAGCTACCCATCGCATCTCAATACCTCCGCTTCGATCTCCACGAATGCCTCACACAGTCTCTCCAACTTGAGACCGAGCTGCGACCAGAGGAGTAGCTCCTCTCTTCCCTCGCCGACCAAAGAGTCCCATTTAACACACGGCCGAGCTACAGCTTGTCAGACCCTCATTTGCAGATCACTGCAACCGCTGCAGCTGCTATGATCCACCCGACCTTCGAGAGGACCACCGGAGCACAGTGCCACCGTCGAAGCTTCACCGCAGGCCCCGATATTCTCGCACCTCATACCTGTACAGTAGCAGCAAAAACAAGACAAGGGAGATGGCACATGCTCCGTAAGATCCCCTTCCTCATCTCAACCGCACACCAGATTATGGTCTCCAGCCATTGGATGCTCTTGAGCCCACGACATGAGTCTAGGGATGTAAACATGCCGATACCCATATTGGCGCGGATACGAATGTTGATATGGATTTTGATGGATATAAGAGGATATTTTATCATATCTTTAAAAAATGAATATATATTTAAAATAGATACTGACAGTATAAAAATAATATTGGAAATACCATATAGATTAGTTTAAATATACATATATTGCATAGAATACATGTCATGAATATATTAATTATGCTTATATGATGATAATTGTATCAAATATGATGAAAGAATATAGAAAATAATGTTATACATGATTTAAATTAAATTTACAATAATATTTATATACAAAAATGGATATAGATGTTAGTGGATATCAATGCAATATCCATATATGTATGTATTAATTTTAAAATGAATATAGATACATATGTCAAAATATCTGCAAAATAAATATTGTGACAAATCGCATACATATATACCCATATTGCATCCCCACTTGTGTGCCCAATGCACCACCCGATCAATAACCCAAGGCACGATCCGGACCGTCAACTTAAGATCCAGGCAAGTCTCCCCGCTCACGTGCTTGGAAACTTTGCAACATCAACCTTGATCCTTTCGTATTTTCCTACGAACCGTCGCCTTCCAACCAAACTGAAGCCTGGCACATGGCCCATGGGTATTTTGCAACTCGGTCCTTGAACTATCATTAACTATGGAGTACTTATTCTGCTATCTCGTGTTTTTGCAACTTTTAAATTATTTTCAGTTCTACCCCTGGATTCGAGGATGCATACCTCTCTCAATTTTGTCAAAAGTTACAACTTGAGATTCTAGTTCTACCATGCATTCAAGTTTCGTAATTATATGATGTGTAGTTAATTAATTATGAAACTTTGAAATCAAGGTACCGTTCAACGTGTTTAATACATAGTTAATTGTACACTTAGCATTTTTGCTTCATTTTTTGGTAAGTGGGATCCGTGATATAGATCTAATTGTATGCCAAATTTCTGTGAATAATATTACATTTTTTGGCATAAAGAATTTAGTTTGGGTACATAGTGCATTATCTCTAAATATGAAAATATCTGATGGTATTTCTTCATTTTCTCTACATCACCATTGTTTAAATACCTAAAAAATCAAAAAAAATATTTTAACCTCATTAAGTATGTTATTTTTAATTAATTCTATTAATTAATTTTGTCGTTAAAAATTATGAAAAAAATAGTGTAGATGCCTCTTACTATGTAGCATATCATATCCAAAATTTATTATCCAAAAATTCTTGGAGTTATTTTGTATATCTTATAAATCAAAAAAAGATTGAAAATTTTCTAAAGTCACTAAAAATCCATATAAGATCAAATTGAAATTTAACGGTGTGATGGATTTATTTTTGGGCAATTTTTCACGGAACCTACTCGTTGATTTTTATTTTACATTTTGACACAAAAGTCTATTTTCTAAGCTAGATAAATTTCCTTGCACTTCTTTTTTCTAATTTTTATTTTATTTGATTTTATGTTATAAAATCAAAATTTTTGAAAATATAAAAATCACAAATAAATATATAAATAAGTATTTAAATTTGTTTATTTTAAAACATATTTCTCAATTTCTTTATATAGTACTACTCTATTTAAATCTTTTCCTTTTATTTTTCTTTTATTTATTATCTTATTTACAAATTAAACTAATTAAAGATTATATATCCAAAGTAAAACTAACACACATTAAAAAATACAAAAGCACCTAAACAAGCGTAGCAATTGGACATATTATTGAATGTGTGTATCCTCGACCTAGCTCGTGAGTTGTCTGCTTATGTTCAACCTAGTGTACACTTACCTGATTAATATTAAGTATTGTTTAAAATTTGTTTGCTAAATATCTTTAGGTTGGTGCTATAGTTCGGCATATTTAAAATATCGCTGAAAAATAATATTCGGAGCCCAAAGTAAATTAAATTTGATTTCAAAGTCAATTAAAGATTGATTCAAGTTTAAATTCTTTTTTTTTAAATTGGTTTCAATTTGAATCTTGGTGTTTCAAATATAGTCAATTCAAATAACACCCCTAGCTACGATGGAATAGAATTGTATTGGAGGGGAATAAACTAGAAAATGGAAAATGTAGCAAAGGAAAGAAGTTGATTTTTCATTGATATGTTTTGATCTTCGATAGAAATAGAGTTGTTAATATCGATATTAATTTATTTATATGTTTGACATATTTAGTATATGATAACAATAGTCCACGAGATTTTCGCAGTCGCGGTGTAAAACTAGTAAGAACATGTATACCTTTTACATGGTTGATCTCAAAATTTCTTATGCCAACTTTAATTTGCAGACGTCTATGGATATATTAGTATTTGATTAACTTCTTATCTATAAACATCTGATGGAGACATATACTAATCAATTAGATATCCAGAATTATATCAACTGTATGCATATATCTATTTTTATAAGTTAATATAGTTCTATATTTAATTGTGTCATATTTAATATACCTATTATAAAATAAATATGTCTAATGCATATGTCATGTGTTAATTATAATCTACAAATTGGTGCAGTACCCTGTTTATGATCCGCTCCTATTCAACTAATACTTTTTTATATTTGTATTGATATCTATTTTAAATTGGATACTGATTTGGATTGTACTTCGATGTCTATAAATATTTGTATCAATAACTGTACAGTAACTTTTATATCTAAATATAATTATAGATTCTTTTTTAATCAATAATTGATATAACTATTATAAAATAAATATATTTAATTATATGTAATGCATACAATGCATGTATATTTAAGTTAATACACAATAATTTGCTATAATCCACATCCGATCCACAATAGTTTTATATGTATATGTTCTTAAGAATATGTTGACCTGTTTTTTTTTTATATTTGTCAAAATTAAAATATGTATTCAAATTTATATTTTAAAATAGATAAAAATATGGTAATACATATATTTTTACATGCATCGAATCGTTTGCATCCCTAGATGGATTTTTTGTGTGGCAATTGTCGAGGAATTAAAAGAGAATGGAATCCCAAGTTTGATGAAGGTATCTATGAATGATAGTTCCTATGTAAAGTGGAAATCTATTTTTTGAAAATAGTCTTTTGCAAGGTTTTCGAAACCTCATGATGGGATCTCATTGATCACACCTTGACTTTGGGTCAGGCTGCCCATACAAAATCCGATATTAGATCCAAGCTATCCCTTCATCCTTGGCTGTTTAAATGAAGATCGATTGTGCCTCTTGAACTCGCTAAACATCCTCGATGGTATGCTGAACATGCTCGTGATACGTGGCCTAGTTTGGAGGTTTAAGGTACAAAAGCTCGAAAATCAAATAATCGACATTGAAGTAGCATACGACCTACTGATCTTTTTTAAAATGAAATATGGGTCATCTAAATAATCTAGTAGGAACACTGAGAATCTTCTCAATCTCTGGATTGAGAATCGCTTCGTTCAAATCAACCACACTACCTTGACCACATAGTGGACGAAAAGGTATTCATAGCGAACTAGATTGACCATCAGTTGGATGAATTTCCCCTATGATTATCTGGATTCCAATTATCCGTGGACAGATAAATCAGATGGTTGGCATCAGATAGTTACAAAGTTCTAGAGCAAACTAAATGGATGCAGAACGCAAACTAAGCTCCAAAATCTGAATAGATATGTTTGACAAATTAGACAGGCAACGTGGTTGGCTCCAGAGGGCAGCCGCCGCAGACGATCGTGGCCCCCCATCTGCCCAACTAATTCCGGCACCGTCCAAAACAATACTAATAATTAACGCAGAGATCGATGATCATAGATCGCATTAGAGTCCTAACATAGAGACGATATATAATGCCAGACAGAGACGGGACGACCCAACTGATGTACGTAAGCATCTAGCCTCCCACCACTGTTGTTTCCGTCGACGAGTCTTGAGCTGATTGGGCTTGGTGTGGAGTTGGTCGCACCGACAGATGGACACTTTAATTTCAGCTGTATTCCACTCTCTGACCATGAATTATTTTTTATCATAAGCTCTTTATGTGACAAGCTTAAGCAACTGTTTCGATGAAGTACTGAAGTCGAGAAGGACGAGTTTTGTCCCTACGTTCTTGCCCTTACCAGTATTGTGTTCCTGGAAGTTGACCGTCTGATGAGTTTGACTTGCTCCCATGGCAGCAAAGGTGGCTGGCAATTTTTCGCATGGATTATTGAACTGCACGATGGGTGGTAGTCTTTGAGGAAGAGAAGGTTTCATTGCTTGATGCTCCGAGGAGGTGGGACTATCCTTAGCGATCAAGGTGTCGAGGACAAAGAAGGCTTCTCAGCTTTTGGATGGGGAGATGGTGCAAGCGATGAGGGTTTTGACGCAGTTCTGATGAGCTATTTTTTTTTCCAATTACATTTGTGCCATCTGCCTTTAACGTCGATTTAGAAAGGGGAGAGATGGCCACTAACCAGCAGCACAAGTGCTATTCTTTAATTTTGTTAGGAGCACAAGATTAATTGTAAAAAGATAGGGACACAAGTGTGAGCGGCAAAACAGGAATGTACACAAGTATACAAGTCCTCTGAAAAATTGTAAGAAGTACACGTATTCCTCATAGTCGATAAAATTTGATTTTTTTTCCTGTCACTTTAAATGCATTTCCATCCCAAGGATTTTTTTGCACCAAAATTGGGATCATAATAAAATCTCCCAATTATTCTTTCCTCTAAAAACCAGTGGATTTGAATGGTGAGTGGGAAGCTAGAGATGTTTCCAGGAAGCTTCCTATTTGAGAAGTGAATGGAATGGCTCAACAAAGCTCTTGTTCTGTATGAATATGTAATAGTTTTTCAACTTTGAAGAAAGATCCGAGAAATGGTTCAAAACATGAGATACAGTAACGCAAGCGAGAGTAGCAGTCAAGCAGCAACTTGACGTTCACGATGGAGAATATAGAAATCGTTTCAGGAAATGGAGTGTATATCATAATCAAGTAGGGATAAATGGCACCGTCAAGATCAGAGACATCCAGACGCAACCTCAAACGTCCTTTTGCCATAAATGGACACCCATCTGCGAGCATCATGGATAGTCAAACATAAACAATACACAAAGCTTTATTTAATTTATCAATGTGCCAAATCTCTTCAACACAATCCGATTTCCACTTAGGAAATTGTAGCACACACAGATGCACTACTCATCTCTCCGATCAAAACAAAGCATCGACAAGAAGCAAACATAAAAAACTCCAACTCCAAATTGGAGAAGAAGAAGTGAGGGGTTGGCGAAAACTGGACAAGTCCAGTGGGCAGCTCTCAAAACCCCACTAAACCCCAAAACCGAACCACCTGCAAAAACGTCTCTCAATCTACAAAGATACAACGCAGAATCCACTCTTTTGATTATATTAAGCTGCAAAGATCTGCTCTTTCATCATCGGCTGATCCATCATCCACGCCACAGACTCCCCGTCCATGTCGAAATCCAAGTCCTCCTCCAAGCCATTCAGATCATCCAGGAAGCACGGTGGCAGAGACTCCAACTCCCCCATCTCCATAATGGGGAAGAACTCGTCTACAAAGAAGGAACCAACGTCGATCGACTCGTCCATGGATACTGAGATTGGGCTCGCCTCCTTCTTGTCGGCTTCAGCCACCACCATCGGTGCGGCAACGGGATCCGTTTCTTTGGCCTTCTTCTCGGCCTCGAGCTTCATCCCCGCGTTGTGGTAGGCCCTCGGTGGCCTCCTCGGCGGTGTCAAAGGTGCCGAGCCACACGCGGGAACGCCGGATGGGTCGCGGATCTCCGCCGCCCACCGGCCCCACTTGCGCTGCCGGATGCCCCTGGTCCTGCTGCCGCTCGGCACCGTGGTCGGAAAAGACCGCTTCTTCCTCGCGATCTTGCCGGAATCTTTGCCCACAGATGGGATTGGCAGCCGAATCTCCACGGCCATCTTCTTTTTCTCTGCCCTTGCTGTCGCTTCGTCGCCGGAGGACTCGTCGGTGGCGTCGGGGTCGTCGCACACCACTCGAACCCTTCTAAAAGACTGGCCGTGGGCACCCATCTTCAGGATTGCTGAAGAACTACGAGAACTGAGAGAAAAATCGGAAGGACTACAAAAAAATTGGATGTTTTCTATATCAAAAAGGGGGGAGGTTCCTATCAGGGAAGATGTTTTCTGAGGAAAAGGAAGAGGAAGAAACAGCTTCTCATGTGTAAGAAAAATCCTCGATTCCCACAGCACCTGCAGCAGGAAGATCGATTTTTTAAAGGAAACCCACTAAGGGAAATCGATCATAGAAGCTAAAAAGAGGGAAAAGGAACAACCTCGGGGAGTTGGCACACATGGGTCCCTTGTTCTTGACCTGCAGTTGCATAAGAGGGGAGGCAGGGGGAGACGAGCAGAGGAGGAGATACGCAGAGGAGAGAGGTAGATGGAGGGAGCCAGCCGACATAAATCTAGGCTTTTGTCAGTATCGATCCTTCTCCAGCCCCTTCTGATCTTCCGGTCTCCACTCTCTCCTCTGCTATGCTCAGTCCTCTGCTTTTCTCTCCTCCCTAAAACCCCCCACAGGGGAGGAGAGCAGAGAGAAGAGAGAAGAGGAGAGGAGAAGGTGAGGAAAGGATGATAAAGGAGATGGGGGTAGGGAGGGGAGATAAAGGGTTGTAGACAGAGAAAAGGATGGAGGAGATGGGGAATCAAAGGCTGCGATTGTTCTCGTTTTTCCACTGGTTGCAGGAAGGGGACAGCCCTTCCCCTACCTATTATATTTCTTCCTCCCTCTTGGTCTCCTGATGTGGTACGGCACCTTTGGCCTTTTTGTATCTTGCACTTTTCGGTGGAAAATCATTTTTTAAAGACTTGTGCATATGTTCTTCTTGACCATCGTACCTTCCATTTAATTTTTGAAACCATGGTCACGTGAATGTACTTTACCCAAGGTTGATTTTCCATATTTAAACCTCAATGGGACTTCTCAAACAAGAAACCCAATGTCTTTGGCTCCTCTTCTTCTGTAAGTCCACATCCTCGCTTCTCGCGGTTGCCAATGTCCTTGATGAATTTGGAAATATATCCGGGCTTCGGATGAACGCCCGCAAAAGTAAGCTTTTCCGATCTAAACATGCGCCCGAACTTTGCTTGTACACTTAGGCTCGGCGGGTTTACGCGTGCTTTGCCTACTTCCTACCTCGGGCTGCCGCTTACTTCCTCGCAGGGCAGAGGCTCCCCTACGCGCAATCTTGAGGACAGAATCAAAGCAACGATTGGTGGATGGAAGGCTAATACTCTCTCCATGGCTGGGAGGCAGCTTCTTCGCTCGGTCATTAATGGAATCTCCTTATATTGGATTGGCGGGACCCTTATATCTCGGGAGGTTGCTTCTAAAGTTGATTAATTGTGTGCTAGCTTCCTTGGGTTTTGGGAGGCACTATGTCTGTTGGGACACGATCTGCCTCCCAAAGTCTGAAGGTGGGCTGGGGCTTCGGTCTACGTTGACTTTGCGTAACGCCGCGCTCCTTATGTGGACCTGGAGGCTCCTCTATGCGGATAACTCTCTCTGGGCGGATTACATGAGGTCCAAGTATCTTTCTGGTTGCTCCTTCAGGGAGGCTACGGCCAAACGTGGGGACTCGACAGTTTGGAAGGCGCTGCTTCGTGGTAGAGACTCTTTCTGGGGTTGTTTCCCACCCTCCTCTACCTCCCTTCTCTCCTGCTACTGTTCCTGCTACTGGTTCCTCATGGTCTGCATTTCTCGTCGGCTGTGGATGCGATCAGGCCACGGGGCTCGCTTGCTCCTTGGGCGTGCGTTGTGTGGTGCAAGGGTGTGGTGCCTAGGCACTCCTGCACGTTGTATCGGGCCCTTCTCAATAGGCTTCCAACATTGGACAGATTAGAGAAGATCGGGATTAATCTTCCCGCTTCTTGCTACTTGTGCCAGAATGCCAATGAATCTTGCGAGCATGTTTTTTTGGAGTGCAGCTTCGTGGCGGATGCGTGGGATTTGGTTCTGCATGGGCTGGGTCTTCCGCAGTCGCCCTCTGTTCACTCATCAACAACGTTCAGTGGATTGGCCTATTCACTTCTGTCACCCACCGGAGGTTGGGGTGTTGTGCTCTTGCGGCCACTGTTTGGGAGATATGGAAAGAACGAAATAGCCGTTGGAACTCCGGGCGCAGCTCCGATGCGGTTATGCTTGCAAGGAATATTATCTCCACCGTGAGGATTTCACTTACAATTTGACTGGATTTGGTCCCACCTTTTTTGGGGTTTACACGTAACTGCTGAAATTTGCTGTGGTTAATTTTTCAGTGCCCTCCCTACTGCCCTGTTGGCTGTGGAGGCCTAGAAATTTTTGATTAGCTACATACTGGGAACTGTCTCCCACTGTAATTTTTGTTCAGTTAACCAGGAATACAAAGTTTTATTACCTATCAAAAAAAAAACAAGAAACCCAAAGCAAAACCCATCATTTAATGGGGCGGCATTTGATTCGGAATAAATAGAAATAAAAAAGTTATTCTCTGTCCAATTGAAAAGATAGGAATAAAGAGAATAATGTAAAGTAAAATAAAGATAAGAATAAGGTGGAATAGTCGTACTTTTAGGAACCAAGCCAAGCGGGGAACTAACCCTTTATTCCAATGTTTATTTTCCAAATAAACATGGCTGAATGTTGGAGCAAAAATAGGATTAAAGTTCTTCTCTCTCCCTCTCTCACACATTATAATTAAAAAATTCATTGCAATAGTCATTGAGACAAGGATGCTAGCATGGAGGAGATATAGCACTACCAAGAAACTATTATGACATTTTTACTCTAAGGTAATCCACTTGCTTTAGTTACATTAATCGTTGCTAGCAATATTTATGAAATCAGATTTGACAGGGTTAAATAAAGCTTGTCCATAGAAATTATATCAGTTTAATCAGATGACCATGCCGAGAAATATTTGAATAGGATTAATTTGAGTTGATAAAGTGAGGATGGTCAAATCATTTAGCCAAATCGAATTTATTCGAAAAAAATAAATATACATAAAATATATTATAAAGATTTTTGTTCAATTATATCCCTCTTAAATTATGCAATATTAGTTATGCCCCTCTCTTTTTTGCAATATCAGATGTGTCCCTACCTTCGTAGCAGTTTTATTACATGTGCCCTTGTGTTAGTTGATGTCCATCCACTTCCAAAACAAACGTTAAAAAAAACCTATGATACAAATTTTTTTCATCACCTTCTTACTTATCTTCTTCTTCCACCTCCTCATCCTTCTTCGTGGGATGCAATTAATAGATAGGTTGCCGGATGGAATTGACAGAGGCATGTACACAGTTCTCTGGGCATGTGGACATTGAGTGCTCCCCTCCATGATGCCCTAACCCACCCACATTGAGTGCTCCCCTCCTATGCAGGTGGGCAACGGCTCGACCTCCGACAAGGGCTCCCCTCTTGTGTGCAAGTGCATTGCGGGACGATCCCCCTTCACGCATCATGCCCTACTCCCACTCTCTTCTAATGCAGCAGCACCAGCAACCTTGCAGGAGCAGCACATCCCAAGTCGCACCCCCTTCGCGTAACACCCCCCTACCCTTCACGCAACACCCCCTCTACGGCCTCTTATAATGCCACACTGACATCCCCCCATCCCGACTACACCTCCTACGTACGCGTCGCCATTGAACGCCTCCCCATCCTCTACCCCACCTCCTCCTCCATCGTCCTCTCCATGACTGCCTCCTTCGCTACGACATCCACAACTTCATCAACCAACCAGACGAGTCCCTCCAGTACAAGAAGTGTCTGCAGATCGACGAGGATGGCCCTGTCCCGTGGGAGATGAGGTATACGGTGCTGCAGAGATGGAAGCATGAAATTTTCTACTTGGGGGCGACTATTGAGACATTTTTTGCCTCTTTTTTGCCAATGTAAATCATTTTAGTTTTAGCGTTTATTGAATTTTATTGGTTGTATAATTATGGAGAAATCATTCTAAATAATTTTCACTAAAATTTACATGGAACTTTACAAAAATACACATATAAACTTATGATTTTATACAAGTATTTATGCAGATATGTATAACTAACCATACAAAAATCTTTTTTAACAGAGTTATACTTCCATTATTGTGGTGTTAAGTAATGATATCAATTTAACACTTCTAAGTAAGAAATATTATACAGTGCTTTGTGTATATCAATACAAATATGTATGTGTGAGTGTGTATTTTTGTATCCGATTTCCAACCAAGTCATATTTATACATATTCTGTTTTTTATATCTATATATGTATAGATTTTCAAATAGGTAAGGTTAGAGTTGTCAATTCAATATGTGTAGCAAACGTTTATGCCATTTTTCATTATATTTGATATATTTTCCATGAAATAAATGCAGTACATCTAAATCATTATATGTATAAGTTGATCTATAAAGTATTTGTGTGATTTATACACATACATATTTGAGTTGTATCTACTTTATATCCAAAATACCACAAATTATATAACATATACCGATTGATATATGTCCATACAATTTACTTATATAGATTCAATATTATAGATATTCATTTCTATTATATAAATAAAGGATTTTTATACCTATACCCTTTCAATATTACATACATAACCCTCCATAATCATGAACTATACCCAGATCTCTAAATAGTGCTTAAGTCTTAGAGATTTTTACACCCATTACCATATATGATTTTGCGAGAGGAAGGTTATGGTTGTATAATTAGCTGAGTTGAGCACTATGTAAGGTTTTGGGTGTAATTCGTGATTATGTGGGGTTATATACGCAATATCGAAAGTATACATGGTTATAGATGTAAAAATCTATATAAATAAATGATAATTCTTTCTCCCACTTTAACTGGGATAGGCTACATGGATTTTTATCAAATCTATGTTGAAAAATCTGATTATTTTGAATACCTGTTATTGACTACCTAACGCAACCCTCTAAAGAGAGATTTGAACCCCAAATATCCATATTTATATCTGAAATATCATGTTCATATCCATATCCTTAAAAAGTGAAAAGGTATATGTAACTACATACATATCCACAGAAAAGCAATTCACATATCTTGTTTGTCTCCATATTCATCCAAATCAGAATACATATCAATAACTCCATAAATACAAATAAGATAGTGGATGGATAAAACACGCATGCATACACGCAACACACCGTTGCACGTTGCACCCCACCGTCTACACTCACACACATGTGCATGCACCTGCACGCACGCACACGCATGCACACTCACACCCACATACACATATTCGTATCTGATTGCATCCCTAATATAGTAACACATACATTTCATTTATAACATGATTCTTTCATCTTTTTTTGGCATCTTATGGCATGTAATTTATCTATCATATTATAAATTATGATGATTATTAACCTTAGAAATCATGTTTAAAATGATATTATTTTCAAACTTAGGGAAATAAAATATCTACAAATGTAAATTATAATAAAAATTATGCATATTCTATTATATCTAAAATATATGTATAAGAATCTAGAGACTTTGGGGGGCCAAGCCTCCTCTCGCCCCCACTTGTCTCTGTCCCTGCCGTGTTGTCGGCTCTCGCAACAGAAGAGGGGTTGTACAAGGAGAAGAAAATAATATCGGCGAGATAGAAGGGGAGAAACGGTATGGCGTCGGGAATGGGTGGTGATGGCGTCCTGCAGTGGCGTTAGAGGCTGTCTTGGTCGGCTGATGGAGAAGGTGGACTTGCATATTTGATTAAATAGATTAATCGTATATGGTAAGAGAGATAGAAGGGGAGAAACGGTATTGGAAAAACATTTTGTTCCATGATGAGCTTTTTCATTTGTAAGGGCACATCATTTTATTATTCTCTAAATGGTCTTGGGTCATGTTTGTTATAAATTAAAGATGGAGACCATTCTAGTACTTGTCCAGTTCAAAGCACTGACGCTAACTAGAGGTGATTTTTTATCCAAATTTTCGAAAATATCGAGTGTATTCATTGGAGAAATAAGGATAAGATAGAAACACGTCAAAACCTCGGCCAACGCATCAAAAGGGGTTTAATAGACCCCTTCTGCGCCAGCCCTTTTTGCGCAACCCTTACCGTCTCGTCCCCTTCCGCCCCTGACCTCCCTTCCGTCCCGATCCCCGCCCCCTTCCGCCCCGACCCCTTCTACCCTGACCCTTGCCGAACCCCTGTCATTGACTTCTGGCTGACCCCCTATCGCCCCGACCGCCTATCGAAGCCCCGGCCTCCTTCCGCCCCCGACGGCCTGCCGCTATGCCCCCATGTAGTCCTATCCTGCCCCTCCCTAGTACAACCCTTCTTTGCCGCAACCCTCCCCTCCCTACTGCAGGCATACCATGTCACAGCCCTCCCTACTACAACTCTACCCTACTGCAACCCCTCCTTATTGTTGCCCCTCCTTACTGCAACCCTACCCTGCTGCAGCCCTCCCATACCGCAGCGCTTCTCTCCGCAGTCTTACGTCCCCTTCCCTCCCGACATCCGGAGGCTGAACTACCGCACCATCTAAATCCTCGATCCCTACTCCGCTGTATTTGTTGTAGATTGTTCTGCTCCTCTAGCACCAACAATTTCTCCACCACCATGCATCCTGGCAGGCAACGACATCTCCTTGCCTATGCCTCCTTCTCCCCTTGAGACGGCAACCAGTGGCTTGATGTGTCCTTTTTGAAATTTTCATTGTTGCCCCGGATGATAGGGAAGGAAGTAAAGGTTTTACACGCTTAATCTCCCATATCAAAACGGTGCATCTTTCCAGCGATGAGCGTACTTCTGTTTATGCGACACCATCAAGAATAATCTTGATCTATATCTTACTTTAGAAGGGACCTTGAAGACATTTGATCAGTGGATGTGTGGGAGGTGCATGAAGATACAAGCGGTGACTTGAGCTTGCCATCATGACAACGGCCTTGTTTCAGTTACAGATGACACTGGGGAGGCTCAAAGGCACATTATCGGCACCTTGAAACATCTTCTACCAGTCGTACATGCTGTCACATATGGGTTAGTTGTTGATGCTTTGCTGCTTGATCGTATTTTCAAAGTTCTTTCACCATAGTTAAAAGTTTCCCTCCCAGTTGTCGTCTTGCTTTCTTTCAAGCTCTGAAGATAGCTTTGCACCAAGTTGTCATGGGGCTGAGATCCATATATGCTTGGGTGAAATTACTACTTTTTCCACTTGCACACTACATGTATTCAGGCCTATGAATGGGCAGGATAGAAGATCTAGTAACAGAAAGTCTTTACAACAACAATTTATTCTAATCTCACTCACTACTTGGGGCAGTATAGACGGTTTCATCAAGTTAGTGGGAAATTTGAAAGATGATATACTAGGGATGTCGGGTCCTAATCAGAACAATTCCTTGATGGAGAATCAACACTCCAATATTAGACAATGCCTTCGTATAGTGTCAGATGGACCCTTTTCAGCTGCCTTAAGGGTTTTATGCTTTTTCAGGAGTGGGCGGCTCCTTGTAATGAAGACACTATGAAAGCTTTAGAGGCTAAACATCCGTATAAGTCGCCTCCTTCCTTGACAAATATCTTGATTTCAGAGACTCCTCTTACAACTGATGCAAACATTATCTTACAATCTATCAAATCCTTTCCTAAAGGGACATCATGTGGCAGGGATGACCTGAGAGCTCAATACCTTTTAGATATCCTTTTGTGGGAGGGGTTTGCAATTGCCACTGATCTTTTACATGTGATCACCATGGTGGTTAACTTATGGCTATGTGGGAGATGCCTCTTGAGTTTGTCTGAGTTTGTAGCCTCTACACCTCTTACTCCACTACTCAAACTTGACAACGACATACGCCCTATTGTAGTGGGCACTATCTGGAGATGGCTAGTATCCAAAGTTGTTATGACAGGGTGAGCAAAGAGATGTCTAATTATCTACATAACTTTCTATTTGGAGTTGGTGTATATGGAGGAGAGGAAACTATTTTACACAACACCAATCGATTTTTGAGCAAGCTTCATGGTGATGGGTCTCTCTCCATGCTTACTATAGATTTTTCTAATACTTTCAACATGATAGATAGATCTTCGATGCTCTGTGAAGTTAGGAGGTGGTGTCCATATATTTCTTAATGTATGGAGTTTTTGTATGCTCAAGCTTCCAGATTATATATTGGAGACAGTCACATATGGTCGACCATCGGAGTGCAGTAAGGTGATCCTCTGGGTCCACTTCTATTTTCTCTTGCATTGCACTCACTTATTCATAAGATCAGAGATAATTGTAAACTCCTTCTCCATGCTTGGTTATTGATGACGGGACTATCATCGGAGACATATTAGAGGTGGCCAAGATGCTTGACATTATACAACGCAGAGGCCTCAAGTTGGGACTTGTTCTGAATATCAAAAAATTTAAGCTTTTCTGGCCTTCATGTGATGGACAAAAGGTCCGCAAAGGGTGGTTTCCTACTGATATTGGGAGTCTTGTGCCAAGAGTGAAACTTCTTGGAGGTGCAGTGAGTATGAACAAAGGTTTTGTTGAAGAATTGGTGATGAGAAGGGCAACCAAAGCTGTTGAATTACTGTAATTACTTCCTCAGTTGGATGATCCATGAAGTGAACTTCTTTTGCTACGATCTTGTATGGTTTAACCAAGCTCATGTTTGGCTTAAGGACATGTCAACACACATGCATGGAGCAAGCCACTACAATTTTTGACAAAGGACCACGTGGAGCTATTGAGGACATTGGGGTTTGTGGAGGCCCTTTCTTTGGCGACCTTCAATGGTGGATGGCATCCCTATGAATCAAGCTCAGTGGCTTAGGCATGTACTCTGCTATTTAGGTTTCTTCATATGCTTTTGTGGCCTCTTGATCTCAATCTTGGGTGCTCCAAGACCACATTTTACGAGAAAGTGGGGTATGTGATATGGATTCTGATTTTTTAGATGTCTTGGAGGGTCCACGTGTCAAACTTCTATCTCTAGATCTTACATGTTTTGCTATTAAGGAGACCATCCCCCTAAAGCTTAGAATGCTTTGGCGAGTTCCCTTTTTGGCAAAATTGTCAAAGAAATTGAGGTTGAGTTGAAATGACTACTAGACAAAAGGTAATTTTTCGATGTTGTAATCTGATCATGCTCAAGATTTTTTTCTAGTTGTTCCTATTAATAGTTTTGGAATGCATATGTCACATATTGAGCATCGTACTATTCTCAGATATTGCCTTATGATTCTTCTATTCTCAACTAATGAGGCATGTCCAGTATGCCACAAATCTTGTGTAGACGTCTTTGGGGAGCATGCAGTTCATTGCTGTAAACTCCCACGTTTTAAATATAGACATGATCTTGTCAGAGATGTCCACTATGATGTACTTAAGAAGGTTGTGTTCCGTCAAAGAAAAAAGCACTTGTGAATTTTTTGACTGATCCACAAGAGAGGAGATCCACACTCAGACCAACAGATGTTTTAATTTTTGGATGGGCTGGAGGAAAACATGCATGTATTGATTTGACTGGAGTGTCTCCGTGTAAAGCCTTGAACTTGGCATATCTCGGATCCTATATAATAAGATCCGCTCGTCAAGAGGAAACCAACGGAATTTGTTTCGTGTGAATCGGACTCTGTTTCGATTTGTTATGAATTTTGGAAGAAAGAGAAGTAAGGAAGGCTAAGATGTCATTAACCCATAATGACTGTCATTAAGACTAATTGAACATGATTAAAAAACCAATGATCGATTAAAAAGCTAATGATCATTAGCAAACACTAATCAATAGTTAGCAAAAGATAAGCGTAAGCCGCGAAAGTTAAATCGCGATTAGTGAAAGTTAATCACGATTAGTGTTAATTAAGCGTCATTAGCGAATCTAGAATCCTCTAGAATGTTCTAACTTAAGCCCAAAGTTTGGGATAAGTTTTGGCTAAAACCATGGGCCGCTAAACCATGGTTAAGGTCTAAACCATGATTTTCTAACCATGGTTAGTGGTTTTCCGGGAGCCTATAAATAGACCCCCCTACCCATTCATTCTCTACGATTTCCACCACCACCCCAAGGGCTAGGGTCGAGAGGTCGGGAGGAGGAGTGGGAGGCGAGGAAAGAGCGGCTAGCGAAGCGCTGCCGGGAGAACGAGGAGGAGAAAGGTATGATCCCTTTTAGTTTGCTTCGTAAACTAGGCTTTCAATTCATACTCTTGTTCTTCCAAGTTTTGTTCTTGAATCATCTTTCTTTCCGATTCGTTTTCCTGTTGTGGTTCGAGGAGAAATCTGTGTAACACCCTACTTAGGTGCGGACGGCTATGCACGTCAGTGACCTTGTGATTCGTCACACGTTCACTCATCTAAGACGCGTGGTGTCTACCGATTCTCCATCGTTTATGTTTCTATTCTTCGTATTATGCTTTTATAGTTATTTTGATGGAGAAATCTGTGTAATACCCTACTTAGGTGCGGGCGGCTATGCACGTCAGTGTCCCTGTGATTCGTCACACGTTCACTCACCTAAGATTTGTGTTGTCTACCGGTTCTTCATCTCTTGTTGTTGAGTATATTCTTTCAGTTTCGTTGTTATTTTCCTCTCGATTGATTTTATAGAGGAAACTCTTTTCGCTTTTATTTTGAAATATGTCCCGATATAAGGGAAACTCTGCCAAATTTTCCGAGAAATATGTCCCGATATAAGGGGAAACTCTGCCAAAATTTTAAGAGAAAATATGTTCTTGACGTTCTTCGTGTTTTTCGTGTTCTTCGTTCGTTCTTCGCGTTCTTGACATGTTCTTAGCATTTTGATACAGAAATGAAATTCGATCTTTTCAGGAGCCTTAAAATAGTCTTTCTAAAAACGAAAAACGATAAATCATTGCATACACGAGAGAGGAGAGAGAGCTCGATTAGGTAACGAAATCCTTCCTTTTACTGTTGGGTTTTCATAAGAAATTATTGAAATTCTTGATTTTGTGTTCTTTGCTACGAAGAACCCTAATTTTGGTTATTTTTAAAAAAGTCTGAAAAATTGTTTTCTGATTCCCACTAAAATAAGGTTACACATCAAATTGATGCGTTGGCTCTGAAAGTTAGAGTTTGGGAATTAAAATAGGCATAAATACGAGTATATATATGGTTATGAATAATATATATGTGAGTTTATACTAAGTATTGTTGATTATGCAAATCGAAAAATTAACGAAAGAATTATATCATGTTAATTGATGTGGTTTGAGTTGGATCCTGAAAAGGATCATGTGTCACGTTAAGGATGACTGGGAGTAGAACTACAGGTCGGGCATGCAACCTTTAGGTTTGTCGGAAGGAACCCGTATTGACGTTTCCCTACCTGGGTGGTACACGGTTGTCCTGTTGTGACAAGTACGTACGAAATGAATGTTTTGCAACGCGTGGTACCGGGAGCCAATATATTCGGGTTGGAACGACGGAAGATTTGGTCGTGCCATGTGGAGGCACGGGTGGTTCAATAGCAGCTGGATTACGATAATATGTATTTAAAGTCGCTAGGTTATATGATTAAATGCTAGCCTGAGGTTTTAAGCAACTGAGTCCTCGAGGACGGTGTGCTCATTTGTTTTTCAGGCTGAGGGTTGAGACCCTATTTAATAAAATAGAAGAAAATTATCAGGGTAGTATTGGAGGATTGGTTGAGGCGACGTGCGACGGCATAAGCTTACAAAGATCAACGCAATCTCTAATCCCGAAGTGTCCACAGTTTCGGAGTCCTTATAGTGGTGAGGTAATTCCCTGGACTAATCCTTGACGTGGAATAGAAAAGAATAGGACTTAAATTAATGAGAAGGAATGAAACTTTTCGTGATAACAAGTTTTGAAAAAAATACCCATTTGTTTGCTTTTCCCTTCTTCGTTACTTAACATTCGCTAATTTTTATCCTATGATTTATGGAAAATCCAACAGGTATCGGTGAGCCAACGCAAGGACCTTAGTAGACATCCAGCCAGCCACAATAGCTTTACTTTGTAAGGTAGTTAGTAATCTTTGTATATTTTCCTTTCAAGCTGATGTAAATGTAAATGGTTATAGTGGGATAATGTATCATCTGAACTTTATTTTGTGAATGGAAAAGTGTTGAAATACTTTCTTCTGAATATACTTTATTAGCAGTCTGTTTCTGAATGTTAGTTGTGATTGCTGATTAAATTATTGCTGAGTAACCAGATCCGATTATGGGAGGATCCGATGGCCCGGAATTGGGGTCACGACACTCCGTTAGTTGGTCTGATAAAAAGTGATTTAACCGCGGGATACGTTGCACAGAAAGCTGCCTTAATTAAAGTTGCTAAACATGAGAAGGTTTGTATTGACAATCAACATGTTTTCATCCCTTTTTGGTTTTTGATATCTTTGGGTTCTTGGCGACTAAATCTGTTGAGCTCGTTAAGAGGGTTCAGAAAATTATGCATAGCAATGTTATGTATTTCAGGTATATGGATGTTGTGTTTTGAAGAATTGGATTTGTCATCCAAAAGGGATTGGTGGCGCATCTTCTTGCCCATCTCCCACCAATCTCTTCTTAAGACGTCATTTTAATTATAATGTAAACTAGTTTTTCGATCTAATAGAAAAACCTCATAATAAGATAATATTAATTTTCTCTCATCATTTCGAGTGTTTTTATTTTAATGATTTTTAAAATAAATCAAGTTTGAAATAAACAATTAAATCACTGTTTTTACCAAAATTAAAACTTTTTACGAATGGTAAACCAATTCACTGATCAAACCGATCGGTCCGATCTTGTTTTGAAAACATTAAGGCTAACCGAGGTTGGATTCATTATCTTATCTTGACAATAAGGAGTAGGTTTGTTTGGGAAATAAGAATAAGATCTTACAAATTCTCTCATCATTCACAGTGTTTCTTATTTTAAACAACCTTTCAAATAAATCATGCTAAAAAAAATTAAACTGACGATTTGACTAACATCTTGGCTTTTGAACTTAACTAGTTCTAATTTGCTGGTTGATTTGGCCTTCCTGATCCGATTATCAAGACTCCGACGCTAACCAGCGACACATATACTAGGTGTGTAATAAGAGCAAGATAATATGATTTTTCTCTCATCATTTTGGGTGTTTCTTACTTTAACAATTTTTAAAATAATTATCCCCCTTTCATTAAACAATCATAACTATTTCTTCCTTGAATTCGTACTAACTATTCTAAAATAAGTAGAACTTATTTCACATTTTCAACAACAAGGAACAAACACGAATATAAATAAATATCTTTATTCCATCTTTACCCCCACTGAGAGTATTCAAAAGAACATGAATTTGAAATAAACCACCGTGGACACGTGATGAAAGGCACGAAAATGACCACTTGCACGTAAAGACATGGGTATAATTGTCAGCGAGGAAAAAATGGAGGGTCAAAGGATGCAAAATCCCCAAAGATTAAGATCAAAGGCACGGGATGGGAATGAGTCATGACCAATAACATGAATATCATATCATCGAGGTTCCATTTCGGAGGAGATTCTGGGCCGAGAGAAGGAGATGAGCATCCGGTTGAGTATAGCCCAGCCCGAGCTCCTACATGATCGCAGGTGATCCGGGCCAGGCTTGGGTCCGGTAATTTTAATGTATTGCAGCCGAAGCTTGGACCCGACCCACTAGGAAATGGGCTGATCCTGGGTCGGCCCGGCCCATGACCACTCTAATTTCTGGCCAGCAAGCTTTAGCATGGATTGGTTTCCTTCCTGCAATTCATCGCCAATTACAATGACCGTTGTTGCTGCATACAAGTATTAATACTTGAAGGATATCTGCAGGGTTTTTAATAAGTTAAAGATGTTTTGTGGTATCTGTTGGATACAGGAGCTTTGTTTCTGTCCTTGAAGAGGGTATTGTGGTGCCGAGGGAGAGAAGTGCTCTGGTCCTTTTTTGGGGGTACATTCAATCTTCACAGAATGTTGTCACACCTTATGACAAAGCCTTTATTGTTATTATGTTCGGGCTGATTTTGATTCCGAACTAATTGTTGCAGTAGCTAGATATTATACAATACAGTTGCCACATAAACAGAAAATATATAAATTCTAGTTTCTGCATTGTAGCAATTAATGGACATATGAATAGAGCACTTTCTTCAAAGAGCAATCACAACCGCTCCCCCCCCCTCCCCCCCCCACACACACCAATATATCTGTCAATCGAAATGGCATCGTCTAGAGCATCCACGTTTCATACAGGAGCACTCATAGTTTGCTCTATGATATTGTCTTTGCGCTTGACTCAAATTACTGCTGGAGTAAGGAGATGGAGCGACAAAATCGTACAAATCCTAGACAGAATCAACTTCTTCCAAGAAATCCACAACTTGGTCCATAGTCATCTTTTTATATCCCAAGGTGAATCAAAAAACGAACTTGATCTATACCCATCTTCCCCGGAATCCCAAACAGAATCAACTATTACCAACAAAACGGCAACTTGAACCCAACCCATCTCTCCAAATTGGAAATAGAACTGCTTATAAATCCACAAAATGGTCTGAACCCGTCTCTGAGAACTAAAAAATGAACCATTGCCAAGAAAAAATGCACCTTGTCCACCAAAGTAAAGATCGGAAGTTCTTGGAGGGATCTCGTTTATGAGGAGAGAGATGTAGGAGTTCGTGTGCTTCTCGAAGGCCTTGAGACTACGAGAGTCGATGATGTGGATCAAGATGCCGACGTCGACGCCGGCTTCGAGGGAGGTGAAGCTGAGAGCCGGCGAAGAGGGTCTGGGTGTAGGGTTGAGGCACGAGTTGATCAAAGGAGGGAACAGAGACATCAAAGGAGGGAACAGAGACAGAAGGGTGGTTCCGTCTTGAACTTCGGGTTTAGATTTGGCATACACGTAAATGCCAGGTCCGACCGGCCTAAGTAGGGCGGTTCAAAATATCAAGGTCAAATGGGTACCGGCCCGACCCGCCTATTTCGACCCTAAGTTCACTGGTACTCGAGAAATATGATCGGTTCAGCTACCCACTCTACCCGATGGAAAACCCCATGGGTAGTTCCGGGTACTCGGTTGGCAAAAACCATCCACCAATCTAGTTACAACACATAAGTTATTTACCATGCATGCATGCATCTTGTTACACGTAAAAAGTAATCTTAGTTTTGCAGATGATGAGTCCTCTAACCATAAATAACTTATGCATTATTTGCACGTAAATGTTATTTTTTCTGGAGGTGACTCATCTAATCTTAGTTCCTTCTAAACTTATTCGATATACCTGATATGACGCAAGCATCTCCAGAAATGAGGACACATTTGTTCATCACAAGAGAGTATGAAAGAACAAAACATGAAATGTAAATAATGAGAAGTATTCACATGTTGATTATGTATTCACGTGGTTATATGTTTGGGATGTTGTGATCAACAAGTTCATTATGTGCTCGAAGTATGTCTTACGGTCTTTCATTTTTTAATATTAGAGATCTAAGTCGACTTTAGATTTATAATGGAAAAATCTCAATTTCATGTTATTGGAGAGTTCTTTGCTTTTTTATATGTGTCTTGGCAAGGGTGTTCAAAATATCCAGGTCAAACCTGCACCCGACCCGGTTCGGGTATTTCGACTATAAGTTTGCAGGCACTCGAGAAAGATGTTCGGATCCACGCAAAGTTGACTCGGTCGACCTGATGGAAAACCCCTGTGATTTTCCGAGTACCCAGGCTGGAAATCAAACCCGCAACCTCTGATTCCACGACTAGGGATTCTTCGGTTCCTCCCACCTTCTTGGTCATCCTCAAACTCTTGCCACAACCCCTTGGCCACCTTGGGCACCTCCGACTTCACGGCTAGGGCTCTCACATCAGGATCAAATTCGTCACTATCATACGCTATGAGGAGGAAATCACATTACTTATCCTCCGTTTTCGATGCTTTCTTCTTCTTCTTCGAATATGGGGTCGGGAGCAATTGATTTGATTTGATGGGGCTCGGGTTTTATACCTTTAGCGTTATGTAAAACATCTATGTCATGTGGTGCTCTAATTATCGTTAATCATTTGAATGGACTATAAGATTGCAAATAATATATGATCTTGGAAGAAATACTAACATATATAAGAGTGTTTATATATATATATATATATATATATATATATATATATGATTTCACATTTTTTGCAATGCTCTATTGTGGTTAATTTGATGTGTAATTTGTGACTGTAGAGACTCAAGGGTACCCGCGGGTACCCGTTACCCATTCAAATTATTCGGGGTACCCGTTAGAATTGGGTACTCGTTGAAATAGATCGGTCGACCCATTGACCCGGTAGACATGGGTCGGGGCGGGTCATGATTGAATGGATCGGGTTCCCGCCCCATAAACATCCCTAGCCCTACTAAGTGAAACCAGAGCCCGGCTTGATAGATGGAATGGGCCGAATTTAAGGCCAAGCCTGCCCATTAGAAGATGGGGGCTTGGGAATGGCTGGAGTATTATCGGGCCAAGTATTGGATCGAGCCACCCTATCCAATTGGTGAGAATTCCCAAAGCTCGATCTGGTGCGAATTCCCTCCCTCGGAACCAGAAAAAATAGGAAAACAAGGAATAAATTTTCAAAAAATGGCGGGTCCCATGTGGGGAGATGATATTCTCTTCCCAGCTCTTCGCCCCTTCTTCTCGTCAGAACAGAAACAACCACTACAGAGAGGACAGTCCTCTCTCTGGCGATTACCAATGAAAATGGCGGATCTGCTCAGGAGTACGGGGAGATCGTTGCCCTGCGGTGGTCGTCAATCAGAGGAGGAGGAGGAGCTGCAGCATATCTCCGGTCTGCTCTAGCTCAGGGTCGTCCGAGGCGTCCGATTGGCCGTGCGCGACCGCTTCCGGGGCAGCAGCGATCCCTACGTCATCGTCTCCATGGGACCTCGTGTACACTCTCCTCATCCCTCTTTACCCTTTATCCGGATTGCATCTTCTGATTATGGATCATTACACACCCCATGCCGACAACGATTTGTATTGTTTGCTTTGCTGAACCCTTTCGGAGACTTCAGAACGTCCCGTAGCTCCCAAAAAGATATTTTTATAATCATGTCAAATATGCGCTCTTCTTTTAAGATATTATAGAGTTCGCATAGGGGCATCTATGTTCAACTTTGTGTGTTTGTTTTTAATTAGTAAAAAGTTAATCGTCGAGATTGCGGAGGGAATCACAACCTTCCATTCGCAGGTGCTGCACAGGGTTGCGATCAACGACCCGATATCGATCGTTGTCTGTTCATTTCATTCCCAAACCATATACAATTTGCATTTTCTGTACCGTTCGATCACGATGGGACGGTTCCCTTGGCCCTAAACCCTTTTCTTCCAGCAGGGTATACATTTGTGTTTCAGATTCGTTTGATCACACGATCTGACGGCCTTTTGTTGCCACACAGAAGAAGATCCAATCCCCAGAAGTGGGTGGGTGGTACAACACGCTGGAGTGGAGATGGCTGTCATGTGAGGGTGGTTTATCTGTCTCAAAGTCAGAGGGGGATTGGATTCTTTAAAAATACCATATCAAGCGCGTAATATATATTAGGACATGAGCATCGAACTTGATTACGTCGCAAGACAGCTCAGCCACATTTCATGGTACCTATAAAAAAACGACTTTCGTGCGGTCTGAATGGAAGGGAAGGAGAGGAGATCTATAGAAACAAGAAGAGAATAGTATTATTTAGCAGGTAGGTGTTGGTTTTTTGGTAGGCAAGGTGGAAGACAGTACAATCGATGGGATCTTCCACACCATGGTGATTGATGAGCAGCCTCCATGGATGCTGGGTTAGATCAAGCTCAGGGTGCTGAGCGGCATCCAGTTGACGGCTCACAATCGATCGGCATCCAGTTGGCTCGCAGTTGACTTCGACAAAGCGGCGACCTTTATATCTTAAGACATCATGCACGTTATACTATTTAATGTTCATCTTATTCAAAGTCTGTTAATTGCTGTATTGATTGTCCTATTGGTGTAATAGTGGCAGATGGTGTCCACCTCGACTCTACTGTAATGGTTACACCCACTATTTCTAAGTATTTTTTAATGTGCAAATCGATACACGGGGACGCTTAGAAGTAAGTTGGAATCCTTTTTTATTTTGAATTCAGAGGGGTCCACTCTGTTTTTTGGGAGAAACATATCTTCGTTATAAGCCATGAAAAGAATATCTGCATAGATGTTTTTTTCTCATGAATTTCTGCTAAATTTTTGTTCATTCGACAAGGGATAAAAACCAAGATGAGATAAGAGATATGCCAGGTCTATCAATCGGTCTTGTTTGATTGGTCGTTTAACAAATGGCTTGCTTTCTTTCTTAAAACTAAAAACAGAATATCCATAATCCCCTCCTTACAGAATATTAACCGAGTAGAAAATGATTTTTTTGGAACGTTGACATGTCAAAGTGGCACAGGCCCATTTCCCAGGGAATTGGAAAAATTGTCTACATCCATTTTTCCAATAAAGCGCGTCCTCCCCCTTTTTTCTACGTACTCTAATATTCCTTTTGGCCTTAACTTTGTGGAGAAGAAAAGGATCCACTATCCTTGTTTCCTTATTATTTCTCCGATTTTACAACGCACCCTTCCAAAAGCTTACTCATCCCATCTTAATCACGTCATACAGGTACTTGCATTGGTTATTACTAGGGTTGTGTATGGTTCACGGATTTCACGGTTATCCGATCCGATCCGTATGGATCGACTCTAAATCAATTGTTATCCAAATAATCACATCGGATCGGGTATCCAACCCTATTTGACCCGTGACATACGGGGCTCCGATCCAATGGTCCGCGGATAACCATGGGTCAACCCATCTCATAACTCCTTCAATCGGGACGATGTCTATGGTTCTACCTGAATGGTATTCATTAGGAATGCAATGGACGGATACGGATATGAGTATAGATGTTACCATATACATTATTATATATTTTGCAACGTCACTTTGATATATCTGTTTAATTTTGTAGGCCTTTGTGGACCGTTAATTATTGGTTGTTTGAGTCGAATTGTCAAGGATAGTGTAATAATGATAATCAATTTAATAATCATCATTAGTTAATATACTTTATTTCGGATGTCGTAATACGATCAAATGCTAAATTTCACAACAATATTTACTAGTACTAAGATGAAAATATAGCAAAGAATATTTTTTTGTTCATTTTCATATCTTCGACAGTAAGATATATAATAATTGAATATTATTTGTTACTTGATTTTTTTAAAATCATATGAACATTGAAAAAAATAAATCCTATTCGTGTGTAGTCTTTATTCGACATGAATTTAAATTCTATGTTTATTGGATCCATATTTGGATTTCAATTTTTATTCGATTCATATTTGGATTAGCTCTTTATCCGATATGTGGTTGGACACGCTCTTTATTCGATCCGTATTTGGATTCGATAAATATCCAATTCGGATTCGTATCCTTATTTTTAAGGATATAGTTTCCTTATTGCGTATCCGAATCATATCCGTATCTGATTCGTGTTCTATAGAGATGAAGCGAATATGGATATGCAAATAGGCATATCCGATCCGTATCCGATCCATTTTTATCCCTAGTCTTAGGCGCAATAAAACAGTTAGATTTATGTCTGATCCGTTACCATATCCGACCTGCAAGTAATCGATAACAGTGCATGTTTCGGCAGCGATGTTTGGGGTGGGGTGGGGCTCCTTCGCCCACTGCTTTATTTCTATATTTTATACGGAATTACCGTTGAAGAAAAGGATTAAAAAATACAAATTTAATTATTATGAGATAAATAGGAACGCAGAATTCATGATTAAGAGAAATTTTATGTTGAATCATTGGAGAAGTCGAAATAGAAGCCCTTGCCAAAGCGGTATCAATATGAAATTATCCCGTTCTATATCACTATGTAAGTATCAAATTGATATATCCACGAGTCATCTGACATATTCATTTCATACATATTTTGACTTCGGATATTTAAATTTTAAAATATAATCGTAAATTTTGTAGTGTTTGACTTTTTTGTCATTTATATCTTTACACGAAATCCTATTTTGGAAGCTTTAACAAATTTTGTTTGGCTTGCATCTAATTCTTTTAGATCCACGGATATCCACGGGTAATCCGATATCCAATGGGTATCCGATCTAATGGATAACTATTTTGATTGGAGCGGGTTGATCCGTTGATCTAATATCATGGATCGGATCGGGTCAACTCCAAATGGAGCGGGTTTTCGCCCTACGAACACCCCTAGTTATTACGATGAAAATGTATCTCCATACATGACAGATTGGTTCAGAAAATCTTCTCTCATCATCTCACAAAAATCTTATTTTCCAAGATCACTCCTATATATATCTATATAAAGTCGATCATTAGAGATAGGATTTTTATGCTATATATATCTATATAAAGTCGATCATTAGAGATAGGATTTTTATGAGAGGGTGAGATGAAAACTACCATCTCACAAAATCTCCTCTCTCTTTATCACTGGAAACACAAGTTTGATGGGAAGAGTCAAATTGCCGGACACATCACACAGAAAAAGCCCACTTTCCTAAATTGTAGATGGAAACAGAGGAGAGGCTGTCCTAGTAAGAATAAGAACGTCCTCCCTCGGCTCTTCGCCTTCCCTTCCTACCACTGCGGCCTCCCTTCTCCTCATCCTCCCCTCTAGGCCCTCCCTCGATCTGTAGGCGATTCAATCTCATCTAAGCATTTGTGGGTTCACTTACAGATTGGATTTTGTTGCCGTAAACAGCAGAGGAGAGAGAGGTTGCTTTAAAAACAGGGGAAGAGAACGGTTTCTGATTGAAAATAACAGCCGTTCGAGAGGCCAAGTAAGGGTGATGGAGCGGATGTTGGGTCTCCTCAAGGTCAGGGTGGTCAGGGGCGTCAACCTCGCCGTTCGTGATGTGAAGGCCAGCGATCCATATGTTGTCGTCAGACATGGGAAGCATGTAATTATTCGATTTTCCTTTTATCTTCCTTTTTGCATGCAAGCTTCCATCCTGTAGCGTCTGTTTTCCTTTGTTCAATCTTGATTTGTGGGTTCTGTAGCTTTCCTTGTTTCTGTCCACCACTTGATGGATTGTTGATTTCGTCGTTAGTTTTATAATATTGTACCTTTCTTGTTCGATTATTTTTCTTGAAAAGGAAAAAAACATGATCCCTCGAGGTTTGTAATTGTTCATCGTGTAGTGATGAATATTCTTATTGATTATAGTATGTATTTGTTGCTTAACATATGGTCATTATGTATAAAAACCGTCCCTAGATTCATTGATATGCAGCAGCCAACATCCTTGCTATATGGAGCACTTCCAACCTCTGACTGAACAAAATCAGGTCTCCAAGTCTTCTGCTGAGGTCCGCTTGATGCCGAGTAGGATGTTCTGATGTGGATATAACCATGTCCTTGTATCTTTTATAAGGAATTTGGGTCGTTGGCTTTAGAAAGGAATCAAGATATTGAGTGCAACTCATTTTTTTTATCATGGATCTCTTTTTGTCCGTGGGTTTTTAACCTTCTCTGGATGGGGTTTTCCATGTAAATCATAGTGTCTCTTGTGCGATTGCTATGTTAATTGTTTTGTGTGAGTCGATTGCCAAACACAAGATCCTCGTTGTTCATTTTGACCGGTTCATGTGCACTGTTGTCACTGTATTTGTAGATTTCAAGACTTACAAGTGTCACCATTCTGAAATTGTTTCCCTTAATTTGGTGCCGGCTTTGTTGATCTTCTTCTTGTGTAATTTCAAGCCCTTGCACCTTTCACCGGATACCGTGTTAGTTTCTCCTGCATGGAAAGTGTGATTTTGATGAATGCACTTCTCGATCTGCCTGTGCTCATCTTCTCTTGTTTTTTTCTGAGTACTCATGCTTCATTTAATGGCCTGATTATTATATATATATATATTTGCTTATTTAGTGTTATTCGTAACTGAACACTTTTTCTAACAGTCTGGGGTGTTGGTAAAATCAATTGTCTTGATCCCCTGTCCCTTGCTCATTGCAGTCCGACCACAGTAAAAAAATGTGAAGATCTGTTTGTATTTGTAGTTAACTTTGGCCATCACTGTGAATTTAAAATATATTAATACTGCTTTTGTTAATTGTTGTAAAAGACTCATGGTAAAATGGTGCAAGGTCACCTTAGATATCACTTGTTTATTTTCTCTTTTTTAAAATAAAAAACCATAAGAAATCATATTAAAAAATCAACCCTTATATGGATATGATGGATTGATTTTCAGTTGTTTCTGTTGTGATTCTAGGTGCACAACATTTTTCAGATTTTGGTAACTCTGCATATTTTGCATATATTAATACATGTTTTGATCGAATTTGTTGATGCATTTCAGATTGCAAAATGACAAACGTCCATCTCTGGGAGGATATAAAGGGAGGAAATATCAAACACCAAATTTCTGTTTTTATCCTATCCTGAGATGGGCGTGGGCTTAACTGATTCCTTGTTCTTTTTGTCAATCTCGTGGTGGCAGTCTTAACTGAGGCCTTGTTCTCTCTGCCAATCTCCTACTCATTTTTTCAGTCTTTGATCACTGATTTTCAGTAACAGTTGTAAAGACAGAAAACAATATATGTTGAAGTGAGAGATTATCTGATCTATCTAGACAGTTCTGCATAAGTCCAATTTATCGTGCTCTGTCTATGTAGTTCGAATATTGGCTTGGAATTTGACCAACCTTGACTCATCTGTATTGTTATTTATGGAACTGAAAACATGTGTCCGAAATGACTCCATGCAAGGAAAAGGCTGGAGAGGTGCAGGCTGGGTTTAGTGGCCCTGTGTTTCCTCCAATAACGTGTCGGTTGCAATAACTCAGAGCTAACTCGACCTTTTCTCAAATGATTGTGTGGGAGTAATCACCACATACAATGTTTATGTTGGACTTCGAACATAATCTAATCATCTGATGGACTCAACGCTTCATTCTCAGCTTCATTTTTTTAATGTTCTAATTCCTTAACAACTGATGTCATTGGAGAGTCTTCTTGATTGCAGAAACTGAAGACACATGTAATAAAGAAAAATGTGAATCCTGAGTGGAACGAAGAGTTAACTCTTTCCGTTCATGATCCTTCCCAGCCAATTCGAGTTGTAAGTTTTATTGCTTTAGCACACATCCATTGTTTGAATCTTCATTAAAAATACATAACTGCATTAATGATTTATGCATAAAGTTGTAAATTATTTTGATATTCTTATTTCATGGATGCATAAGGCGGTTTATAGTCTATGTTGACAAAAAACTTTGGGTGTTAGAATTGTACATTTTTTTCTTCTAAAAGTAGCCGATTTTGATAAGCCATTTCTTGATTGAGGTCCAATAGGCCCTTGGTTAAAGCACTGTTTTTTTTTAACTTCAACTGAATATAACAGCATGGTTTCAGTCGTATAAATTTTATTGTAGTGCCTATTATTTGATCTGCAAGAGTGTGGTAATTTGGCAATACATCAGTAGTCAATTCATAGGAGTGAAATACTATTAAACATATCTTTTCTGCATTTGTGTTGTATATCAAAGGCTACCCATTTGATTTTTACTGGGAAACATATTTGCAAGATGGGCATGAATAAAAAAATGACCTGTTAGATTGAATTATGTGATAATCACAGAGGAGAAAATAGGGCTGTAAACTAGCTTCAATGCTCCTAATTTATAAGAAGATATTTTGGCAAATGATAACTGAAGTACCAACCAACATGTACACTGTCAGTAATCAAACAGAGACTGCTGATAGCCCTGAGAATATTACTTATACCAATGAAAATAGCTACTGGATTCCTCGTCATATTCTGATCTTGCTGTCGATCACCTTTCTTGGTTTTGGTTTTAATAATATTGTCTTTTGATCTACTTGTTTTATCCGGGGCTACATATTTGTTAGCAAATTCTGTAGCGGAGATCAACCCCAATATTGTCTACCTTCTTCAATCTCCTTTTCGAATTTTGTCATTTTCTCTTAACTGCTTTCATACAATTTTATCTTTCTAGGATCAATATTTTTACGCGTCTTCACCTAAAATCAAGAGCTCTGTTATTTACGAGCTGAGATGAATTCAAATTAACCACAATGTAACAAGCCAATAATATAAGACAAATTCAATGCTGACTTAAAAAAAAAAGACAAATTCAATGCATTTCCATTTATTATATCACGAATTTGAATTAAATAAAGATTGTCAAAATCTATTATTAAGAATGTTAATTGGAAAGCAAAAATCAGAAGTAAAAGTTGTAATAAAATCATGGTCAAACCACAAAGTAGATTACACAAAGGACCAAATAAATGCGAATTAGAATTGGTCATTGAAACATTCTAGAGAAACAACATCCCCAAAGTACTAGTGAAAGGCTCCTGTCTTGATGCTCTCAGGGTCCAGCAAAATGCTTTGCGGTGGTTATCCTCTGCTGCCACCTTAAATAACAAAATCAAGACATCAAGACCTCGACAGAGGTTTCAGAGAGGAAACTTGAGACAAAGGAGAGAAAAGCTGCTACGCTTTGGTATATCTGCACCCTTGGTCACATCTCGTTTATATAGAAATGAGGACACTTGATGGTGACAAAATGATAAATTAAAAAGGGCAGTGACCTGAGAATTTAAGAGCACTTAGTTGTCAACCTTTTTCGAGATTCTATAGTAGCATGATAATCTTTCGTGTCGATTAATGTATGTACGCAAGCCACATTGCAGTTGTAACCTATACCAACATCACCTGCTATACACCATACACATCATAAACGAGCTCGACCCGGCATGCATATGCGTGAACACGTGTTTTTAGCACATTATCCTTAGTTTTTCAACTCTACCCATATTGCAACATCATATAAGGCCCTTAGAATATCATCTCTCTATAATTTGGGATGAAATCCCACAGCCATAATGTTAAGAAAATGCAACATTTAATTTCATTGCATTCACTAGATGATTTTATTGTTTCGATTAAATTCAAGTCCTGCCAAATCTAATAACCCCCACGGATTCACTATTGGAATTAAGAACTCGATTGTCACTGTGTCAATAAAGATATTTTCTGATTTAAACTATTGCCTAATTTAAGCACTTTCACAAACACAAGAATGAAGTGAACTAGGTCGAACTTTAAATCGGTTTTGCAGGGTAGACAATGGTAGCAGCAGACTAACGTTCTGTGGCAATCTTCTAATTGTGGTGCTAATGACCATTCGCCCATGACCATTAACCTATCTTTATTTTGTGAGTATTATTAAGAAAAGATCCTGTTTCTTATTCGCTATCTCATAGAGAAAGTTGCAGACATGGCATTCTCTATGATATTTAGATGCACTGCCCAACCCACATCCGACCACGAAAGTTAGAGCCTATTTAGAGCCCTAAGCTATTCCTAAATTTGTAGCTTCTCAACATTTAGGCTCCTAATGATTGGAGATAGATGTGATACAGTTGGAGTATGCGCTGTGTGTAGGTGGGTAATTGGATCCCTCCAGGGTCCAATTACCACACCTACTTATGTTTAGTCCCACATCTACCATTCGTGGGATGTGGAGAGTCAGTAGGGGTTATATAAGAATCCCCACATCACATGTATCAGATGAAAGAAACTTCAATAGAAGAATCAACCCTTTGAGGCGTCCTCCCGTGATTTCATCCCACTCCTCACGGAGTAAGGGGTAAATACATATCCAGTAACATCATTACTCTCATAGTACTTCATTTGAACTATTTGGCTTGTATCACAATATACATTTAAGGTTGGAGGATATTTATCATAATGTAGTCAAGGGTTATGATTTATTTCAAGTACTTCAAAACCCACTCCAAGGCCATCAAATGAGTATAATTTGATCAACTTCAGTGTTGTAAAAGTCGCCCGACTGGCCCCACTACTATGTTCAACTAGTCTAGTTGGTGGGGTGACCGACTGAGTATAGACTAATTCCGGCTAGGAGTTCTAGTCGATCAATTTTTGCTTGTAGATACCCTACTTTTTTTAATTTTTTTGCCTTTTTAAAAGTAAACTTATTCTAATAAGCTCAATGTTTTATTTAAATTCAATTACTTCTTTTCTTTCATTGTGATATTATAAAAAATGTATAAATCTATGTAATATATAAGAATACATGTACAAAAATGATTTTCCCTTCTCTCATGTAGGGTTTCCACATAAATCATCGTCTCTTTGTGTGCTTGTTTTCCTATACTTAGGTCTGTTTATTTTTCATGAAACTAACATTAGAATTGTCAGCATTTGACCCTTCAAATATAATATTTAAATCAGTATTCCTCCAGAGACATCTTTTTGGGTGGTACATTGTGCTAGATCGTAGGCGTTGTACTTCATTTCATGGATTCTTAGGCGTGAAAATAAATCTCTTCTTCTAGGAGCTGAACTTTGTTTCATGGATTTTGATTGTCAGTTCTAAGATGATTCCTACTATTATGCTTTGACAGGAAAGAGAAACTTGCAAGAATGTGAAATATTTATTTCAGTTACGACATGTACGATTTCCGTAGTGTTTAGAGTAGCTAATGCAAACTACTTTCTCCTCATGCCCTTTCAAGAACGATGAATTTGTTTTTGTCAAAGCATATACATAAAAGCCATTTCCAAATGCCTTCAACAAACTAAATTTCTGTCTGCTCTTCTTCGTGAAATAATCTGCATATCACTGCTACTATTGTGTTTTACCAGGAAGTGTATGACAAGGACACATTCAGCCACGACGATCCGATGGGCGATGCAGAGTTGAGCATTGAACCATTCATAGAAGTAGTTCAATTGGAGCTCGAAAACGTCCCCGATCGCACAATCATCAAGAAGCTCACTCCAAGCAGACAGAATTGCCTAGCCGATGAGAGCACCATCTACTGGTGTGATGGGAAGGTTGTCCAAGATGCCATTCTCAGGCTCCGGAATGTCGAATGTGGCGAGGTGGAGTTGCAGCTGCAATGGGTCTCCATAACTATCCATTGACTGCAAACTGCTGTCGCCAAGGTTGAGCTGATCGAACGCTCGATAGTGACCACCATATATATATGAATGCATATAGTTGTGGAGTCCATTTTGGGGATGACTGGAGTTAGTTGTAAGAAGCAGATGGTATGGCCTTTTTAACTTTAAATCTGGTTCAGAAACTTTTCAAGTTAAGTGATACTTGCTCCATTTTCCTGACCTGTTCCTTCAATGTTCTTGGCTTTGAAAGATGGTTGATATCAGAAGGAAAGATAAATCATACAAGTAGCTCTAGACCATATGCAAAATTATACGACAAAATTTGTCTAAAGTATTCCTAACCACTTACAATATACTCTCACACTTCGCAAGGATTTCATGTGAAACTATGATAGCGTATTTTGTATCACCTCCACTTTTTGTTTATTGCCCTCGACATGATGCGTATCTTCTTACGTTGATGAGAAGATTTCATGCATCATTGTAAGTACGATGTCTGATCGATGACCCTCGTGTGCAGGTAGACAACTCAGATGAGTATGAGTCCAGACTTAATAATAGGGATAAGTCAGGCTATAGTACGGATAGTAGTTAGATCTGTTTGGAAGCAATGAATCCATGTAGCTGGTGCATAAGTCTGGAGCACGTAAAATCTAAATGATCTAGAATCACCGCTAAAATGGAATCATGGAAAATATATGGTAATTATCAATAATGATTATTATTAAGAGGCTGCCGGCAGAGAGAGAAATGTGATCGGAAACAATCAGGATTGAACTTCGATACAAGTTCATGCTTATCTCCCATGGAGACAAACTCGAGAAATCGCATATATACTGTCAAAGAAGGTGTCAAATTCCGTTGCCATTTTAAGGTCTCAGTGATAAATCGAATTGTTTTTTTTATCGATTATGCTGTATGTTTACAAACAGACTACACATCCTATACAATTATACGACGAATTTTGAACATGATCAAATCAATTCGATGTAAGTTAATTAAGCGTAGCTGCACATCCCATATCTGCAAAGAGCCCCCTTGCTGCAACTTCTCCCGCACCACCCACAATGATCCTTGTTGAACATGACATCAACGCACCCGCCCCCGCAGCACATCTGCCCGAACCGGCACATCCGTCCGCACCTCCCGCAGTGGAAGAAGTCTGTCTTCGTGTTCACGCACATGTTCCGGCAGCAATCCGGGCCAGCACTCCACTGTGCGTTGCACATCTTCGGATAGTTGGTGCACGTCAACGGTACCCTAGGATCGAAGGGCCTCCCGTACACGTAACCGAAACGGTAGTTGTCGTTGTTGTTTGCCGATGAGGCAGGGACAGAGACGATGAACATGAGGAAGAAGAAGATCCTTATTGTTTTCATGTTGAATGTGCAACATTAATATTAGAAGTTATGGAACGAGGGGAGGTTTGAGGGTTTTAATAGAGGTAAATATAGTTGACTGCGCGGGAGATAGGATTTGACTTTGTAGCGATGTTCGATCTATTTAACTTTGGATCATTTCGGGTCAAACAAGTACATATGTTTGGGAGAGTTAGGCTCATTTCGGACCCGATAGGGAAGACAAACGTAGAGACGTATTCCATGTGAATTGTATTCATACCTTAATATACGTTAACTTATTTCGTAAAGTGTTCTATAATTAGCGGCGCCCATCAAATGGTCTTATAATTAATGGTACGATGTTGTTTGGTACAATGCGATGGCTCCCCTTTGATTTGCCTTTCGACCATTGTGGATAAGAACGGTAGATCAATCAAATGGCTCCAGCAGATTTTCGGTTCGGTTTGATAGATTTTGGAGGATATATAATTAACGTATGATGCATTGCATATATTTAAAGATTACAACGTACAGAAATGAGCGCGTAGAATGGTCCTCCGGAGAAACGCCGACGCTGCTTCGGATGGGCATAGATTTCCTCGGAACGGAGTCAAGATGGATCATATATATATTTTGACTAAAAATTAGGTATCGGATCACTTGCACTCCATCTATGGCTATGGCTATGGAGATTGGACTGGTTCTGGTAAGAAGCATTGGACTTTGCAAGTAAACGAGGGAGAACAATGGACGCTAACCCTAAACCCGTTCTCATTAGGACGACGTTCTGTGCACTCAAAGGAGAGGTTTGATTCGACCTAATGAATAAATAATCAACGAAGGCCTCCGCAAGTTGGTTGGTTCCATGACAGGGTTTCGCTTTCTTTGCATCTTCCTATTTAATTATCTGCTTCTCTCCATCCATTTGCGTACCTAACTCTCACGGCTTTGAATCGGAGAACTGACTATGCAATTAATCCTTCTCACGTAATTGTGTGTGGATCTCTTCCAAATAAATTCCATTCGAAGGTAAGCAGATACGCAATAATCTCTTTATAATTACAGATAAACACGCTTCACAATTAGTTATTCTTCCATGACTTTAGTTTCCCTCCGGAAATTCGGGAATTGTTCTTGCAACTCGCATTTTCTTTTCTTTTTTCTTTTTTATAGTCAATGACTCTTTCGGGACCATGTTATAAATTCGATAATAGTTCGTTTACAATTTCATAGTATATGCAAACATCTCCGATAAATACGTGCTAAATCTAATTCAAATTAATATAGAATTATACGATCCTTATCTCTATATGAGTTTGGGAAGAAATTAATAACACTAACAGAATTTATCTGTAATTTTAGTTTTTATTATTTTATCATATGCTTTAGAAATTATAAGGAGCATATTAATAATATATATGAGCGAGGATGCAAACCTGTAAATTTTCCAAGACATTAATTTTCTCAGAAATCTTATGACAATCACAAATGTATACAGGATCACGTCGATGATCGCCAACTTCGGCTCATGCACAGGATATCGGGAATATTCGTTTGTTCTTTTGTACGTACCAAATTGGTACTGCTGATGGGAAATTTAAGTGTGAAAACCCAATTTTCCCACGACATTCAAAGCTGCGCCTAACTCATCACTTCTCTTTTCCCGCCCAATTCAATATCAATGTTCGTTTCCAAGAATATCCATTGCATCCTATTTTAGCTTAATACATATCCAATCCAAAATTAATGGATTCGAACTCTTCAATCCAATCCGATCCTTTCGATTATGAGATGCAATGGATTCCCCCATTGTGTATATATTTTTAAAAATAGGACTATGCTCTTATATTTGTAGCCCACAATATTTGGACTATTGTTTGATCGAGATAGTTGTAAATAAAGAAATATTTACTACAGTCGATCGAGGTTTTAAAAATCAGACCAAAGTTGAATTGCTAATTTTTTGGTTTTATGTCTAACCAGGTTGGACCGTCGGTTAAAATCGATCAGATAGAAAATGATGTCAATATGACATCATCACTCCTATCGATCTAGAAAAAATCGGATTGGGATGAATTTACTGGTTGGACAGATCAAACTGGTTTTTTGAACCGACAACATCATATGCAATATATATGTACGTGTGTGTTAATAAAAACCACCGATCAAAATTTAGTAAAGTGGAATGTTAACAAAGTAACATGGCAAGGAAATAGTAATCTAGTCAAATGATAGAGCCCACCTTATTGTCTGGTGGTAGAAACAGTGAGTTCCAACTCTAAGGACAACTGAATAGATCAAACCATATCAAAGGATATGACATATTATTTGTCCAAAGTCCAACCATGAATGAGTTGTGTAGGTGAGTCCCATTCAGCCATATATACATCAAGACGTTATTAAAACTTTTTATATTTTTTACGAATTCTGTAAATGAAGATAGGAAGTAATATAATAATATACAAATTGTTATTCTCTGACGCATTAGATGATACTAAAATCTAGTATAATCTCGTATTAAAACAATACGGATGAAATGGTTTTTTTATACTTGAAATTAGTGACGAGTTTCGTAACCGTCACCATACCATCGCAACAAGAAAACTAACCTAAGATAACAAAGAATTTAGTGTTCGTTGCTATATCTTCTGTAGTTACATATATAACAACAAATATTATCCGCCGCTTGCTTCTTTAAATTCGCAACGAATAATGATATTCATTGTCATGTTCCTTGCAACGAATCATACAACAACAATCACTCGTTGGTTTTTTTCTATTCGCTGCTAAATTTAGCAATGACATGTATGAAATTTAACGAATAAGTTAACAGAAAAATCATCATTATATTGACCTTTAACAATGAATATAATACTTGTTGCTAATTATAAGTACAAAAGATGATCTGCCAACAAATAATATTCATTGTTATATCTTTAACATCAAAAAATATGGCAACGAATATTCAAATTATCCGTTGTCTTAGGTCCAATTTCCTGTAGTGCATGCATTAGTGACTGCCCGTATAGCGACACTTATCCGTTGCTATATTTCAAAATTTTAACTAATAGTCACTAATTTATTTAACTTTAAATTTAGCGAATCTAATTAAAATTGAAATAACAATAAGTTATTATCATTATATGGACAGTCTATTTGTTATAACGAAGCATATGACATTCGTCACTAATTTCATGTATAAAAAAATCATTTCCAATGAAGAGCATTCATTGTTGTATATTTAGCAACATGCGATTTAGTGACGGATTTTGAAAAAATGTATCACTATAACCTCATTTTGATGTAGTGACACCCACGTAAACATATAAACAAAATCGAGAAGATCGGACTTCAGCCATTATCCGAATCAACCAATATTAATCCCGTGGATCACTGAAATGACAAAATTAAATTAATTCGATAAAAATCGAGTCCATTCAGATTGCAGAATTTATGCGATCCATCTACACCGTCCTCAGAATCATCAAAAAAGGACAAAAGAAGAAAAGCCCGCCTACACCGGGCCCCATCCCCAAAATGGAACCCCACCTATAATCCTATATACAACTGCTCCTATTTTCCAAATAAAAATGCTCAAAGATAAATAGATGAGGAACCTCTAATCGAGAATATTAACATCAGATCATCCGGGCTAATTAGTCCTTAAATAAAAAAATATATATAAGCAAAGAGTTGGAAAGTCTAGATGCAATGGGTAAGGTCCATTAGATCAGATGATGGAGATCACACCAACACCAACACGCTTTCGTTTCGTGTGCTGCACAGATCCAGTCAGCATATGCCAATTGTTTGACTCCATGCAAGTTGATCACTAGTCCCCCTCCCCCCACAAAGGTCAAACCCATCCCCCCTTCCTCCTCCTCCTCCTCCTCTATAAATCCTCTCCTCCCCTCCCAATCCTATCCATTCCATCTCCAACACAACCCCTCTCACCATCCCGACACAACTCCTCGCAACTCGATATCGTCCGACACTCAACATGAAGCCAACGCAGACCTTCGTCGCCTTGCTCTTAACTTCATTCTTTCTCCTCTCTGTCGCCACCGCCGTCGTCGACTTTCATGTTCAAAATAACCACCACCACCATCACCATCACCACCACCACCACCGACACCACCACCATCATCGTCATCACCACCACCATCACCGAAAGGTGCCTTCACCGCCGTCCAACTTCTTCGGGAGACGCTTCAACCCGAGGGCAGCATTGACGTGCGCCAACTACCCCAAGATGTGCAACTCACCGTGGAGCGCCGGACCCGACTGCTGCGGGAACGCGTGCGTGAACACGAAGACGGACTTCTTCCACTGCGGGCGGTGCGGGCGGATGTGCCGGTTCGGGCAGATGTGCTGCGGGGGCCGGTGCGTGGACGTGATATTCAGCAAGCACCATTGCGGAAGGTGTGGGAACAGCTGCGGCAAGGGCTCCCTTTGCCGATATGGGATGTGCAACTATGCTTAGCTTAATCACTTGATTAAGCTAAGTGTCCATTTGGATGGACTTGTAGTTAATTAGTTTCCTTGATTTCATTGTAAATCGTATAGCATTTGTTTCTGAGAATTTCAGAATCAATTTTGGCTTAAGGGGAGAACGAGATACAGAGATTAATTGTTTCCTTTTATACACAGGACATTTCTATTCCAGAGAAATTTTTTATACGTGATCTTAAATATTTGTGATGCATGGAAAGGTTATGTTAACTGTATGATTGTTCCTCGGGGGTCGACCGGAACGACGATGGAAGATAATCACAAACATTGTAATAGCACTGATAGTATATGTTTCTTATGAAAAGATCGATGTGCAATATTGGTGTTCAATCCAATCCAATCCCACGACAGCGAATGGCCAAAAAGATTTGACCTTTACGTTCATGTATTGCACTTTGTATTCAGATTTGTATATTGACTGATGTCAATTCAAATTGCCGATACAGCGAAAGTTCCACAAGAATTTCGAAGAAAATCGGGTTGATGCCACTATTTCTAGTTGACTTTTGCTGAAGAAAATGGAAATTAATCGAAGCACTAGTACCATCTTCCGGAACAGGTATTTTCTATATTCTTAAAATGAAACCATCCCACTGCAACCCGAATACAAATAATTATTATTAAGATAAAGGACGTACTGCAATTAACCTAAATTCGACGGATGATTAATATACCTTGTTTATTGAGAGCATTGGATTCTCATGAATCCGACCCACTAGCTTGGTCCGAATTCGAGTCCAATATATTGGGTCCGGCTTGAGCAAAAAAGTTGGCCCTTTATCTAAACGGGCTAAGTTGACCCAAACCCATGAACCAATTGGTCTAATTTCAAATGATGCCAATAAGATGCCCCATATAACAACTCATGATCACATACAATTTCAAATCTTAAAATTTCCGGTGAAGCTCTAAATATTCATATACGCACACTAATGCCCACTTTCTTCTTTTGTAACAAACCAATGGTAAGTAATGTTCTCCTTGTCCTCATTGCTATATCACTTTTCTTACTATATGACAACTATCGCTCATCTCCTTGTTCTTCCTATGCATCTATCACACAATATACTTTTTTTATCCGTGAGTCGTTAATTTCAGATCTTTGCTTCCTGTACCTATAGTCTTCGTAATATCTATTCATCCTCATTCTTCCGTCAGTAACTTATGCACCTCCGGTTATTTTTTCTCCAAGCTTCCATCCTAAGAAATATTAAATGGGTTAGCCAGATCCAAACTAAAGTCCATGTTAATTTGGCCAGGTCGGATGGGATGACCACTATAAAAAATAGGGATATTTACACCCATAAGTCTGAGTAATTTCGTAATTACCCCAGAAATCCTCTATAATCACGACTTATACCTATGATCCACAATAATGCTCCGTTTACACCCATAACAGAAAAAGATGAGATGGAACCGAAGTCGGCTAATCTCATGCTTCCGAAAGTAGATGATCAAGATGCTCAAAAGGATTATAGGAAGACATAACACACATCTCGCCATAATCAGTCTTGGCAAATGTCCGAAGGTGAAAGCTAAAGGAGATCTGACTCAGGCTAGAAAGCTCGGATGATCATGACAAGCTTTGGCATCTTGCAAAAGAAACCGCGGCTGAAAGCTAATACAAGATCTGACATCCTGCGTGCAAGTAGGTTCAAGGAGGTGCACGAGTCGGCGAGGTTCACGTCTCGTAGGGTTTGCCTCCCTCCATTAGTTTTGTTCATTAACTCAAACATATGAGTGAGTTAATCTAACAAATCTATGATCTAATGGCTAGGATAAATCAAATTAAAAAAAAATAAACCCTCCCCTCCCCCTTCCTCCTGCAGCCCCCTCCCCTCACGCCGACAACCTCCTCCTTCCCTCCTCCCGTCGCTGACCACCTCCCCCAACATCTCCACCGCACTTCGACTTGTCGAGGAACCTGCATGTGTGCACGACATGCCTATGGTGGCGAGCATCGCAAGAATCTGTAAGGTCGATGCGAACTGGAGGTGGGTGCCGAAGGTGGTTGGCGGGGATGTTGGGTGATAATGATGGAGGGCGGGTGAGAGGCGCTGCGAACTGGAGGGGGAAGGGGGGCTGGAGGTGGTCGATGAGCAGAGGAAGGGGAGGATGTGGTGGGTGTTGGAGGAGGAAGGGGGGTTGGAGGTGGTCAACGGGGGAGGAAGGGATGGAGGTGGCCGGCGAGCAGAGGAAGGGGAGGAGGGGGGAGGGTGCTGGAGGAGGAAGTGGGGTTGGAGGTTGTCGGTGGAGGAAGGGGAGGAAGGGGGTGTGTGCTGGAGGAGGAAGTGGGGCTGGAGGTGGTCGACGGAGGAGGAAGGGGAGGAGGGGGTGTGTGCAGTAGGAGGAAGGGGGTTGGAGGTGGTCGGCGGAGGAGGAAGGGGAGGAAGGGGTAGGTGCTGGAGGAGGAAGGGGGTCGGAGGTGATCAACGGACATGGGAGGGGGAGGAGGGGGTGGTTGCTGGAGGAGGAAGGGGGCTGGAGGTGGGTTGACGGGTGGAGGAAGGGGAGGAGGGGTGGGTGGTGGAGGAGGAAGGGGGCTGGAGGTGGTCGACGGACGGAGGAGGGGGTGGTTGCCGGAGGAGGAAGGGGGCTGGAGGTGGTCGGCGAACGGAGGAATGAGAGGAGGGGGTGGGTGCGATATGAGGAGGGGGGATTGGAGGAGGAAAGGGACTCATTTGTAAATAATGAAATCTAAAGGGTAGAAAATGTAAAATATTTGACGGATACTGTTATAATTAATGGGAAATTAGATGGAAGTTAACACGAGGGTTATGGGTGTAAGAGTTGAGCATTATTGAGAGTCATTGTAATTCATGATTATAGAGATTTTTTGAGGTAATTACGAAATTACTCAAAGTTATGTGTATAAATATCCTTAAAAAATAATGGATCATGAGCATTGGGCCGGGTCACCTCCGACTTGAAGGAACCCGAGAGCCTTTTCCTAATTATGGACGTACAGATAACCGAAATTGGAAATTAATGTTGTATGTTGAAACTCTCTCGAAATCGATTCAACAAATAAAATTACTGAATAGTTTGACGATGATAATTAAGTTGATCCACAACGAGATTACGGGTCTATGTTGGTTATTCAGTGTATTGGAATTTTAGTCTTATTTTGCATATTGTTTTGGATTTTTTAAAACATATTTCAAAGTATTTGAATATTTTTTGTTATATTTTTCTATGATTATTACATGCATAAATAAATACGTACATATACAATATCGGTACATTTACTTATTTATAAGTATACATATTTATTTTTTGTATTTTATATTTTATGATTTTTACTTGAAATTTATGTAAATATTATAAAACAAGGAGAAAATACAAAAAAAAAACAAAACAAGATAAAATAGAAAGAATAAAAATTTTAGCATATAATGTACAATTATATAGATACCACTAGTACCCAAAAATCGAAATTTCACATCTTAACTATGATTTCAGTAAAATCACCTTCATTTTAAAGACGACTTTTAAAAGGTGAGTTTGATTCAATAAATCTTTATATAGAGTAGATATGAAAGTTTGAATTCATGTGAGCTTTATAGCCTTTTATTTTTCTTGTATCATGATACCTATACAATATAATCTAAAGTATATTTATCTTATTATTATAAACATATTTAACGAAGAAAATAAATTAATTTGAAGTGATCTTAATGATGAATAAAATATTACAATTTCTACTTAATGATGAATATGATATTATGTATACGATGCTATTTATTTTTCTGGATTATCATACATTATGGATCATATTTTCCCCTAAATTATTTTCTTATTGACTAGATTAGCACTGGCCTAATCTGGGGTTAGGGTTAGTATATATTTATGTTACCAATATATGTATATATATATATATATATATATATATGGGAAAAGGGAGCCTACACCCATGTGTAGGTAACTTACCTACACCCAACTCTTTTTCCCTCAATTTTTTTTATTTTTTTGAATTAATTCCTTGGGGAATTTAGATAACAATATATCACTATATCATCATTCAAATTTCAACTTATTTCGAGACTTCTAACTTATCCATCGTGACAGTCAAATTTTAACGGTCTGAGATTTGCTGAAATCGGCCCCTTCCGATGGAGCTGTTAGGAATGTCTGTTTTACATGAAATTTGAAACACATATTTCATTTAATATTCTAAGTAAATCCCCTAAATATCCATTTCAAAAAAGATCAAAAAAAATAAGAAACAAGAGGTGGGTGTAGGTAAGTTACCTACACATGGGTGTAGGCTCCCCAATCCCTATATATATATATATATATATATATATATATATATATATATATATGGGTTTGGGGATGCTAAACTCAGGTGTAGGTAACTTTCCTACACCCACCTTTTTTTCTGTCAATTTTTTTTTATTTTTTTTTGAAGTGGATCCTTGGGAGATTTGCTTATAATATTTAGTAGAATATGTGTTTCAAATTTCACGTAAAATAGACATTCCTAACATGTCCATCGGACATGGTTGATTTCAGCAAATCTGAGACCGTTAAAATTTGACTGTCTTGATGGATAAGTTATAAGTATCAAAATAAGTTGAAATTTGAATGACACGACGGTGACATATAGTGATCTAAATTCCCCAAATATCCATTTCAAAAAAAAATAAAAAATGAGAGAAAATGGGGTGGGTGTAGGAAAATTACCTACACCTCGGTTTAGGCTCCCTTTTCCCTATATATATACATCATTCTTTCTTTTCTTTTTCTCACTTTATTCTTTTATTTTGGTATAAATAAGTGTTAGTTATATATTATTAAAAAATATGCTATATTGTTAAGAGATGAGAATTGCTGACTATTTAAATGTATTTCATCAAAGATATTAGCCAGAATGAAAGGATAAAAGTGATGGAATCATGGAATTGCTTACTATTACATGTATTTTAGCCGCAAGACAAATTCAAGTTTATTAGTTACTATTATCTTGAATCTTTTTTTCTTTCAAATTTTCATGAAATCTTAATTGAATTCGAATGGTCCAAATCAATTAGCACCCCTTAATTCCTTGATTTGAATTGGAATCCCGTCAAATTCAATGATATCCCAATATTATCACATGAAATAATATCCGAATTTCCGCAACCAATCTAATTTTTAATCTAAAAAAACGAAATCCTTGAAATTGTTCTACTAAACCTAGCAAGTTCATTTAACAAGGAAAGGTCATTCTTTTTTCTGCTCAATACTTTTCCTATGCTTGTCCCAAAGTAGAATTTGGATAAAATATATTAAATAGAGTCCACATAATCAAGGTATCCAAAATAGTGGACTTTGATCAAAACATTAAGCAATATAAGGAGAACCAACCAAATCATTACTCAACTTAGGATAACAACAAGTATCCATTCATTCACATGGCTATGCTTATTCGTGGAGCCATCACCACCTCTCTTCTATTTCAACACACACCTTTACAACTATGACTGACATGGGATTTATTTTATTATTGCACTTCAGAACTCGGAATTCTTCGGAGATCTCTTTTTGGAAATTAAAGAGAGTGATCAACAACTGTTGCTTTAGAGCTACTGCATGTTCTACGGTTCATGGTCTCCTTCACCATCACTCCCCAGATATAAAATACTACGTTTATATTAGAAGACTCTATATAGACTCCACAGCCAACGTTCCTGATGCATCCTGTGTTTAATTAAAGTGTCAGATATAATTAGAAGGTCGCATTCCTAAGTTTTCTTGCAACTTGCCTTTTTGCTCACAAAGCGTATTAAAGTTTGGCCAAAGTCTATTATTTCAATTTCTAATATGTAGGTCTAATAAAGGTTGGGGGACTATGAAATGGATAGGGATTTGTGTTTGAACTCATCTAGGCTTCTACATGAAAAAATGATAGTTTAAGCAATAAATTATAAATTGGTGTATGTTTTAATTACTATTGATATGTCTTGAATCCTAACCGTCTAACTAAGGTTGAAGATATATCGTACGCACTCCTGCCATACCAAATCCCAACAAGTCGGGGTTCTTTTCCCAGTTAACGAGTCTGTAGGGGGAACGGTTCCTCTGCAGTACTGCAGAGCAGGCTATAAAAAAGGTGGTGGCGTGAACCGTTCGATCGTGATCGAACGGTTCGCACGAAACCAGAGTTTTTTTCAGCTCTTACCATGTGAACTGCTTGATCGAGCAGTTCACGTCGCATCCTACCTTTATAGTCGACATCTGCAGTACTGCAGAGGATCCGTACTAGTATGTAGGGAGGGGGGTCTAGGGGGAAGCATCTGCGCTCCCAATGTGGAGATTTTGGAGGCACGGCGATTTTTTTTATTAATAGTTTTTTTTTGTGTTTGAGTTTTTGGATTCGTTTATATCAGGATATGAACTATATATCCAATTTCAATATCGGTATCTGATTTTTAAAAGGTAAAATGTGGTGCCCAATCTCAAATCACGTTAATTAGCTCCAAATCACAAATGTTAAAAATTAGATACCGCATTATATATAATGAATATTAATTATATATTGCAAATGTACTTTTTATAATTTGAAGTTCACTTGATCAAGTCTGGAACAGTGTTTAATTACATCGTTATACTAAGTTTTGTATTAACCATTACTTATTTACCAATGATTGGAAAAAAATAATTTCAAACTATGATAATTCAGATATAAAATGTTGGTGGCAATATACAAATTAACATATTACTTGTTGTTTTTCAGAGTATAAAAGATAATTTTATATTAAAATTAATTGTTATGATATCAAACTTGTGAGTATATGTCATGTAGAAAATAAGGGATGACATGAAATATGCTCATAAGTACCGTTTTATATCGATCTAATGTTTGGATTTAGGTCTTCGGAACACGATGAAGATCAACACTGACAATTTGTTGACTTCGGAATTAAATGAACATATTGACAACCAGCCAAAATGCTTAAGGTTAAGTTATCAAGTAGTAGTCATCCTCTCTTATAGCCCCTCTCGTATATATGTTTGAACTTCTAATGTGGGACCATATTTGAGTTGGGGTGTTACAATTGATGTGATAATTAATATTCGTTATTATATTAAAAAATTGACTTACTGTCAATTGTATTGAGTAATGTACATATCAATATCATCACTAAATTTCTTCTAATGGTGTTGACTTTGTAGAGAACACGATATTATGTATACTTTTAGAAAGCTCTTGGCCGCATACTTTACTAAAAAAGAAAGTAACTAAAAGAAGAGACTATGCATTCCAATCCTAACCCTAAAAGTCAACCCAAAGGATCCCTACATTCAACTAGACTAATCTGAGAGCTTATGACCTCATAAATATAGTCCTAATAAAAATAAAAACAATTAAACACACCTTCCAAAAAGACCACTTTATTTTCCATGCACTTCACCAAATAAGAACGTACTCATTCGAATCTTAACACGTAAACCCCAACGTACTCGACGTACGTTCGATTAAATAGATACATTTGATATCTTCCAAGATTATAGACGGCAAGCTTTGCGATTCTGGACAACTAAGCGTAGCCTTATTAAAGCCTTCATTTCCAAGTAATTAATCAATTCTAAGAAGAGGTAATTAAAAAGTCGATAATACAAAACTTAACCCTACAAGCAAGTCACCCTGGGGCTTATATTAAACCACCACCATTCCACCACCACCTCCTCCCTCGCACCCTTATTGCAAATTAAATAAGAGATTAGAGGCCACTGCCATCCTTAAGCTTAAGCGCACGTACGCACGCACACACACCATGAAGCCTATGTGGTACTTCATGCTTCTGAAACCCTTCCTCATCGTCGTCCTCTTCGCCTCTGCCGCCACCTCCCAACGTCCGAGCTTCCTTCCTCCTCTGCCGCCGATCCCAATGCTTCCATCCGTGCCGAAGCTTCCACCCATCCCCAAGTTCCCTCCCTTTCCGCAACCGCCTCCGTTCCAGTTCCCACCGGGCTTCCCAGGCTTAGGGCCTCCGATCGATCCGCGGAAACCGATGACGTGCAGCAACAACCCTCAGATATGCAGTGGACCGTGGAGCGTCGGTCCCGACTGCTGCCAGAACATGTGCATCAACACGAAGACAGACTTCAACAACTGCGGCGGCTGCGGCCGGACGTGCCGGTTCGGGGAGATGTGCTGCGGAGGACGGTGCGTGGACGTCATGGTTAGCACAGATCACTGCGGGTGGTGCTGATGAATCCGTGATTCATCGCCTTTATTCTTTCATTTTGGCTAAAATCCTTGGTAAAATACATGTAAATATCCACTAATTTCATTTAATTAACATTCTAACCACAAATATTAATATTATATATTTAACACTTATTTTCACCAAAATAAAAGAATAAAGAGAAAAAGGAAAATAAAAATAAAAAAAGAAGGTTGTATATGTGATATACAAACTGATCCTAACCCCGAGACCAGGTCAATATTGACCGGGTCGACAAAGAAATAAGTAGGGGGAGATAAGGATCATAACTTATAAAAATATTCAGAAAATAAAGACCAAAAATATAATTTATCCATTTTTCACCTTGTAAATATTTCACCTATTTTATTTATCATCAAAACCACTCCAAACCAAAACACTTCTTTTATAAAAATTGTTCATAAAATATGTAATATTTTATAAAAATATTAGAAAATTATTTCGACACAAAAATAAAATAACCGCAATGAACCGGAAAAGCCGTAAAAGCTGACTTCCGAGGTTCATATCTATTTATAGAAAACTCCAAATTGACCAAACTCACTTTTAAAATCCGTTTTGTATATAGTACTATTTATTAAAAATATCAGAAAAATATTCGGATAAAACCGGTGAGTTTCGGCTTTTTAGACTCGTTGTATATATATACCATATGTACAAACTTCAAGGATTTTTAATTAAATAACCGTAAATCGTATTAACTTAATTCTTTTTCCTAAAATCATCTAAAATTGTATATAAAAATATAAAAATAAAAATAAATTAAAATGTCGAAAAAATCCGGAGGTCCGAAGCCGCTACTTTTTTTCGTCCGGGCCTCATAACTCGACCGTATGAGCTCCGAAATTAGCAAACTCGGTCCCTAAAATTATATTATTCAATTATCAACAAAATGACACTAGTTTCGCTAAAATCGGAGTTAATGCGAAAAATGCGGTTTTCGGGGTCCGTATGTGGTATATTGTACAATAAGTCGTACTTTATATTATTATTTAATGTATTAATCCTTTAGTTTTTATATAAATAATACTTTACTTATTTATTTATTTTATTTATTTAATTAATTACAATTTATATCCTTTTTATATATTTATTTATGTATGAGGTATTTATTTGGTATTCTTATACATGTATATAACTCTTTTGTCTTTTTCTTATTTTGTCTTTTTCTTTCTTTTTCTTTCCCCCGCCACATGGCGGCCTCTCATTGGCTGCCATTTTTTTCCCTCTCTCTCTTTCTCTTCCCTCTTTCTTTCCCTTTCTATCTCTTCCTTTCCCTTTCCCCATCTTCCTCCTCGTTATCTTCTTCCCCACCACCCAACCGCCCGCCTCCGTCTCTCCATCTCTTCCTCAACTGACTGGCCGTTAGGCTGGTATTCTACCGACCTCGACGGTGACGCCATCGCCGGCGGTGATCAGAACCACCTTGCTTGCGCCCCAAGGAACTTCACCTTCCCCATTTTCCGTCCAGGTTCATCTCCTTCTTCCCTATATAAGGACCCCAACTCCTCTGGAGAGAATCGATCCGCCATTTTCGACTTTCCTCTGCAAGCTCCGAGAGAGAGAGAGTAGAGTGACAGCTCTCGTCCACCGTCGAGCGAGGAGGGTGAAGTTCGGCGCGATCATCCATCGTCGGCGTCGAAGCTCTGCTCCGCCGCGCGAGAAATCTCCGCGTCCGCCGCGCGTTGAGGTCATTCCCACGAAGCTCCGCTGCGAGCTTTGTCCCAGGCGACATCATCCGCAACCAACTGCATCACGTTCGTCTTCAATCCAAGTAGGCTCCTTCCAATCCCTTTCCTCCTCTCTATTTTCTTCTCCCCTTTTTTCTCTCTCGCTCTATTCTCCTCATCTATTCTCTCCTTAATCTCTCTATTCTCTTCGATTTGCTCTATCATTTTGCAAATCACAGTCCGAAACCATCACTGATCATCTCATCAGAATTCGATTCGTTTCTCCATCATTCCTTCCAGACTCTATTCATCTTAGATCATCCAGATCTAAGCTTCATCGATCCGAATCCTTCATTCCACTGAGGATCGATCCATTCAACCCCTTGTGTTTAACATTCAGCCGAGGTACTGTTCCTCGAGCCTCATTTGACTTTTGCAGGTTCTATGTTTCGTTGATCAAGCGAGATCAGAGAAATTTTCGTCTCGGAGTACTTGCAGAAATCTGTTATATGGAGACGCACAACAGCAGTACCTGAAGCTCCGGGAATCCATCTGATAGCTACGGATATGCACATGGAGTTGAGCACCTACAGGTGTTCGTCGTGGGATTGAAACACTTCTGAGTGCCTGAATAACATCGGAGCACCGCCGCTCGAGAATTTCAATCTGTGACAGAAACTCCATCGCCGTGTTCACAGAACTGCACGAATTTAAATATCTTCGATTGAAACCTGCAACCGCCTTGAGAACGGCTTTATCGAAATATTGTTGTGAGCAGAGGACATATTTAGACGAGTGCTATTGTTAGAGCCATTGCCGGAGAATCGAGATCTCTGCTTGGAGGTCGTTGCCGTGCTCGTCAAAGTTGGAGGAATAGTGCCCTCTTGCTGGATAGATTAGCACTGGTCAAAGTTGGAGGAAGACCATTCCAACCGTTCAAATTTCCATACAAAGCTCCAGGTTCATATGCATCTCTCCATCATCCGATTACTTGATCAATTGCGTTGAAGTGCCTCCACACGTCAGCACCCGAGAGACCTGCCCCACCGCTTAAGACGTCTCGTGCGTTGCGGTTTCTGCTATTAGCATCGACGGTCGAAGGATCAACCACGAGGCAAGGCCCAGCTTGAGCCGTCCGTGCAGCTCCGATAGAATGGTTTAAAACCATAAACGTGATCGGGTGGAATACAGTCTAACACGCGCCGTTAGCGAATTGTCCCACCGCCCGCCGATGAGTCTTTTAAGCGGCGCAACACACGATCGTCACGTGCTTAGCCAGATATTGTGGGTAATTTGTTAATTAATTCTCGAAACTTTGATTTTTGTTACTCGCAGGTCCAGGACAGATAGCAAAGAGAGCACGTGAGCAGCATAATTTTTCCTGAGGATTTTTGCACGCTACACCCCAACTTCTGCGGATTTTGCGAACAGTCTTCCGATTCACAGCAATTTACATAAGCCACCACGTGATTTGAAATTATTGCACTCTATACCCTTCCATCTTGCACATTACGCACATACACCTAACATTCTACCATATTACATGTGCATTCCAGATTCCAGGCTATTTTCACTTTTACACTCATACCCTTGAAACTATATATAAGTACCACATATATCCTACACATATTAGAACAAAAAAAATGTCAAAATACTTTTAAAAATCCTATAAACATTAGTTACAGTATGCTTCTCCATATTTTGCAAAATAACCTCAAAATAAAATAAAAATCGGATATAAAAATCAATAAAAAAATCAAAATTGATAAAAACTTAAAAAATCATAACTAACTCAAGAAAAATCCTAAAAAAACGCACAATATATTGTTTTGAAGGGAATTTCATCTACTTTCTACAGAAAATATAATAAAAAGATTTCGTCACTGATTTCAACATTAAAAATCATAAAAACGTCACAGTTTGTAATAAAGACTTCCTTTTTTTACCTTAAAAATAAACCAAACACCATAAAAATCAGAAAAACTCTTTAAAAATTCATAAAAACAGTAAAATAAAATTAAACCATAAAAATAACAAAATAAAAATCAAATAAAAATTGAAATATTTTCTAATAATAAAAAAATCACAAAATACATAAAAATACAAAAATAATATAAAATTCAGAAAATTCAAATAAAAATCCAGAAAAATCTTTAAAAATAAAATAAAAAGTATGAAACCCTTAGCCTAAGTTTTCTACCGATTTCCCCTAGTTTAACAACAGTTTGCCTCCCTGAGTTCGACACTCCCGTACGAATCCACTATACACATTTGTTTAGGAGTATAAATAAAAATAAAAGAGATTAATTAACCTTAATCTCTTCTGACAAAACACACTTGGTCGACAACGACCGTGATACTTTTTCTCTGTTTTCTCTTTTGCAGGGATCCGAGAAGCTGATCAGGTGGTGTTTTTCAGATGGCGCCGTTGCCGGGGAGGCAGCACTAGGAGGATCGCGAAGACCTTAGGATAGATTTTCTTTTTCGCGATTTTAGGTGCTCAAACGCTTGCGCCAAAGGCACTCCTTGCAGGTTCGGGATGTGCAGCTATGCGTAGAAATTTATTACATCTGCATGTTCTTTGGAGCCCAAATTAGGGTTTTCCAATGTCCGAGATGGGTTGCTGGTGAACTATCTCTTTGCTACTCCTTAATTACGCGTGTCGCATACATATCTTCTTTCTGTTGTATATGTGGAGAATTTATTGCTCAAGGGGTTGGGATTCATTTTTGTTTAAAAGTTGGACGATGGAGGTGTTCATAAATCATATATACCGTGTTTAAGTCATAATAAACAGTATGCCATTTTGTATAATTTGTGTTCATGTTAAAAAGACATTGTTCTATTATATATGTGCTACAAATTCCTTGCAGTATGAGCCAATGGATTTAAGGATAATCTCATGCATATCAGCAACAAGTTGAGATTAAACACGTAGATTAATTTATTGATTGAGACTCTTCTTTCTATCCGTAATATTAGGTTTTGAATTGTATTCTATATATGGCTACAAGATAAAATTTCTGACGCAAGGTTCTGATTACTCAATCTATAAAAATATCAAAACCACATGCAGATCCTCTGCATGTTGTTTATGTTGACGTGAGAGAATCCTCAAAATTGAAGACCTAATTGGCGAAGATCGAAGTCTGTCTTTGATTTAATTTTTTTAATTATATATGCTAACGTGAAATTCTAGATTGCGTAAGCATGCTTAAAAGTTAAACATTTGAAAAGTCAGTGCCAATTACAAGGAAAGTGCACATGAATAAAGAATATAAGACTTAGGTGCCATGTTATCGATGACAAACAGAACCAGATTACGCCAATTATGAATCTATTTCGATGACTTGACGTTGGATTAATGTTTCTTCCAAACAAAATAAACTCCAACAGGAAAATGATACCCTGTAGTGGCGAAAACGTTGGAAATCTTCGTTGTATCCCTATACACGGTATATACTTATATTTACTTATATACTTATTATTATTACTATTTTTAATTATAAATACTTAATATATATTTAAACCCTTTAAAAAATAAAAAGAACTGTTTATGTATATATTCCCTAGAGATCTCATCTTACAACATATATTATCCATGGAGAACGAGGGGTTGAGAGTGATGGCGAGGGAGCCAGAGCGAGGGAGAACGAGGGAGCCAGAGCGAAGGAGAAGGAGGGGGCGAGGGCGAACTGAGAAAGATGAGGAATGGAGGGAGGGAGGGGAAGAGAGGTGGGAGTGGAGGGAGGGAGGCATCTGAGGATGGCGAAGGAAGTGTTGCGAAAGGCGCTGAGGTGGGTAGGGATATGGATATGGCCGAGGCTGATGTCGAGGTGGGCTGGTCCTCGGTCGTGGCAAAGGGTGTCCGAAGGAAGAAGCATTTGGGTTCTAGCCGTTGCTTTCGGTGTGGTGGTTTCGACCATTTTCCTAGGTCGTGTTCCAAGGCTATCGTGTGCTTCAAGTGTAATGGAGTGGGGCATCGGATCAATGTCTACCATAGTCGAGGACCTGGTGGCCAAAGATTCAGGATTCGGAACAGGTTTTGACGATCAGAAATCAACTTCTTGTCTCGGATGCATATGTCGGTAACTCGCTAAGGGCGGTGGCTGACCTTTTATCGTTGATGGATTCGAATTTCGAAGGTGACGTCGTGGGCTTTCGGAGGCAGGGTCGTGTGCGCCCGTGGGGCTTTCTGAGCAGGAGGAGGCGAGCCTGCTGAAAGGGGGCACCGACCCCTTGGTGGTTCATCCGTGGTGAAGGGCTCGGTTTCGTGATGGGGCTGAGCCGACGGTAGGGCCACTGTCGAGGGAGGGTTCTGATTTCCGGAGTTCGGTTGAGGTGTAGGAGTCTTAACGCTATCCGGGATTGCCTGATACCGTTTGGGAAGGTTGTTGCTATCCTCTCGGATGGTCTCAAGGCTGGAGGTGGTACTGAAGTTTTGGTGGAGTTATCGGGGACGTCTTGTCCTTTGCCGGAGAAGACAACCATGGTTGTCGGTCGAACCTCTTTCATTCTCGGCCGGTGGTGAACGGTGCTTCTTCATCTCTATCTGGTAAGTCTGGGGTCGTTGACGTTCCTGTTCACGGGGGAGAAGGGAAGGTGGATGAGGCGGCAGCACATGGGCTTTCGTCGCCAGTGGTGGTGGAGGAGGCCGTCGGTTGCGCGTCGTTTTCTCTACCCGGTGGGGTTGTTACACCGCAAATCCGGGTGCCATTCATGAGAGGAGTTAATACATGTAATAAATCTTGGGAGCCAAATATGGAAGCATTTCAGAATCAAACGTTCATTGATTTGGCGAGGTGTGCCCTTCCTAAAAAAGGCACCTTTTCATGCACGAGTCCAGAGAGTACCATGCAGAGGGATGTGATTGAGGGGTTTGATTTAGAAAAAGCTGGAATTAATTTTCCTGTGGCTGGTGATGTGGGACCTGCGGTGACATGGCTTTCACGGTTGACTTCTCATGCTACTTGGGCCTCGATGGCAGTTGAGTCAAGCAAGGATGCACATCCAGCCGGGGGACGAGGTCTGTTTACTTTCGTGAGCACGGAGAAGGTGGCTAGAGGGTGATGGGCGTGTGCTGGGAAATGGGAGAGGAGAAGGGGTTTGGGCAGGGGAGTTGCAATGGAAGGGCTGGAGAGGTCACCGTGCTCGGATGTGTGCTCACTTATTTCCAGAAAGCGATGTCGTGTGGAGGGTGGGTCGGGGCCTCTAAATGGCGTCGAGGGGGAGTCGAACCTTGTGCCTCGAGGGAGAAGCTTCTGTTAGAGATTAATGCATTAGTAGAAGGTGGAGAGTTAGTTGAAAAGAGGTCAGTGGATTGTTTGTGACTACAAGTGGCTCAATGCATTCTAGTGGAGTTGGCGGGGATGCCCCCTCTGTTGATAAATGAAGATCGTCTCGTGGAATGTGCGTAGCCTGGGACAGCTAGAGAAGAGACGAGATGTCGGTTCTTTGATAGATGAGTGGTGAGCGGATGTGGTCTACTTGCAAGAGATGAAGATTGAGATGTGGAACCTTCCTCGATGGAGATCGTTGTCTGGGGTTAGACTTTCTGAGTTCAAAGCGGTCCTTCAAATGGTACATCAGGAGGCATCCTTGTTGGCTGGAATGGTGACTTTCTGGAGTTGAGTGATTCGGTGGATGCTCAGCACTCGTTGTCGGTGGTTTTGGTGCGTAAGGTCGATGGTGTCCGCTTCCTTTTTTCTGCAGTATATGGGCCTTCAGGTGCGCATGCTGGCTCAGGATTTTGGAAAGAGCTTTGTTTAATGCAGACGAGGTATGAGGACCTCCCTTGGCTCATTGATGGTGATTTCAATGTCACCTTATTGTCCTTGGATCAGCCCCGAGGTCGGGTGGGTTGGATCCTGACTCACATGCTTTTATGGAGTTTGTTGAGGAGCACTCATTGGAAGTTTTGGATGCTTTGAACACCCGTAATACATGGCGGAATACTTCCTCAAGATCTAGATTGGATCGGTTTCTGTGTTCGATGGAGCTGCTGGAGGCCTTTCCACTGGCATGTACTAACTCTTTGCCATGTTGTCATTCTGATCATACACCTATCTTTTGGGACTCTGGTGAGTCAATTCAGTTGGGAAGCATTTTTCGGTTCGAGCGTTCTTGGCTCTTCGAGGAGGATCTTAGGGTTCGTGTTGCCCAATGCTGGAGAGGGGTTGATTCTTCTAGATCGGCTTCCAGAGATATGGCGACTCGTTTGAAAGCAATTCAATCGATGTTGGTGCTTTTCTGTAGGGAGCTTATATCACATCGTAACGAGAGAAGAGACCTGGCTCAGGCTGAAGTGGCTAAACTTGATAGAATTGAGGATGCTAGGGAACTATATATATGAGGAGGAGAAGTTGACGAGGTCGGTCTAACACATGGTGCTTTTGGAGGATGACAATAAAAGAGAGGTTGAGTGGAGACAACGTTCGCGTCAAATGTGGTTAAGGAAAGATGACGCAAATACAATATTTTTTCATGCCATGATAAATGGAAGGAGGCGACGAAATTTTATCCATCATTGGAGGTTAGGGGAGTGCGTGTTAAAAGAGAAAGGGAGATCGGGGCTGCAGTGGTTGAGCATTTCAGGGAGATGAGTAGGAGGGACCACCTCAATGGGGTTTGTTGGCATCATAGAGAGGTACCACAAGTTTCTCAGGTCCCAGGCGGCCCAGTTGATTTCCCCCTTCACCATTCGGGAGGTTCATGCAGCTGTGTTGGATTTGAATGCAGATGGCTCTCCGGACCGGATGGATTTCTGTTTTCTTCTTCCATGAGTTCTGGGGTTTGGTGGGACAGGATGTGTTGGCTGTGATGGAAGAGCTGAGAGGAGAGAATTGTGGTTTTGATCGTCTAAACGGTTCTTTAATTTTACTCATGTCCAATAGGGAGGCGATGGATCGAATAGAGGACGACATGCCTATTATCATTTCAAATGCCATCTATCTCATTATTGCGAAAGTTCTTGCAAACATATTGTGGGTAGTTTTGGGTGATATTATTAATGAATCGCATATGGCTTTTGTCCCTGGCAGGCTTAGGATGGATGGTGTGGTCATTGATTCAAAAATTGTTGTTGATTGGAAGAGAAGGAAGGTCAAAGATTTTCTTTGAAAGATTGACTTCTCAAAGGGTATGATTGTGTTAGCTGGAAATTCATTTGGGCATATCTTTCCAGATGTGGCTTCCCAGATGAGTGGATCTCTTGGATGAAGAGGTGTGTGACGACAACTCCCTGCTCGGTGTTGGTTAATGGTAGACATGGGGGGGGGGGGGGTTCAGCTGCAAAGGGGGGTTAGGTAGGGATGCCTGCTAGCTCCTCTTCTTTTTGTTATTGTGGCAAATGCATATCGAGGATGGTTACTCGTGCGGTGAAGGGAAATTTCTTCCAGGGTTACACCTTAAATGGCTTATCTATCCCATTACTAGAGTATGTTGATGGCACGATCCTGTTTGTGGAAGGTGGTTCTCGTGAAGCTGAGCGAATTGCTACAGTTTTGGAGTTATTCGGGAGAGTCTCAGGGCTGAAACTCAACAAGGAGAAATCAGTTTTTATTCCATTTAGTCTTTCAGAGGGGGAGATCAAGGCTTGTGGAGCATTCCTACGCTAGCAGCGTGGAGCTCTCCCATTCACCTACTTGGGGTTACTGATGAATCCATGATTCATCATCTTTATTCTTTGGGATTTTATCACTTGTGCCCCTCCGAGATCTCGCAATATCAGTTATGCCCCTATCTTTGTGGTAATATCAGTTGTGCCCCTCACTTCTTGCTATTTTATCACTTGTGCCCTCGGGTTAGTGACCGTCCATCTACAGTGCAAACGGACGTTAACTTTGAGGACATAAGCGGTATTAATTTTAAAAAAGGGTTATAGGGTCATTTTACCCTCTTCCTCATCATCTTCTTCTTCCTCCTCTTCCCACATCCTCTTCTTCCTCCTCCAACCTCCTCCTCCCTCTCCGCCCGAGCTCGCCGCACCTCCTCCCAGCCCGCTGCCCCTGCCCCTGCCCCGTGCCGCCCAGCTCCGCCCCGTCCCCCTCCCCCCTCCCCCGCACGTGCCGCCCAGCTCTGCCCCGTCCACCGCCCCCTCCCCCCTCCCCCCTTCCCCGCGCCGCCGAGTAGACGATTGTGATGAGCCTCATGTCCCATCCTATGGCCCATGGCTTCCTTCCCTCGGAGACCAAGGTCACTGCCGTGGTCTCGACCACACCCATTCCACATATCAATGCCGTCAACGACAGCTCCGCTGGGTAATGTTTCAGCGTGTGCGACTGCATGGAAAGAATATTCTAATTATACTAATATTCATAAATCTTCCCTTATTGATTGTTATATGGAATACTCTATTAGTATTAGAGCGGATAAGAATTTTCCGAAAGGGACTTAATCACCTGCAAGACGAAGAAAGAGGACCAGCAAACGCAAGCTGTGATTATCATGAAGGTGCCCTTGAGGAAGTCACCGTTCTGTTGGGTGGAATCACGGGCGTGTGGGTTCTCCCTTTGGTCCACACAAACTCCAATACGGGACCTTTACAGGATCATCAACAAGGCACCGGCTATGGTTATCAATGTCCCTGCGATTTCGCTTGTGTGTGCATCGTCTTTAGCTTAATCTTCTCCATCCTGCAAACTCCCCGCAGGCGCCGGCCCTACTCCCCCTCCCCGCTGCCTCGAACCTGCTCCCCCTCCCCCCTTCCCCGCACCGCCCCCCTCCCCCTTCCCCCCTTCCCCGCACCGGCTCCCCCTTCCCCGCACGCGCCGCCCTGCTCCCCCTCCCCCTTGCCCGCACCGACTCCCCCTCCCCCCGCACGCGCCGCCCCTGCTCCCCCTCCCCCCTTCCCCGCACCGGCTCCCCCTCCCCCGCACGCGCCACCCTGCTCCCCCTCCCCCTCCCCCTGCCTTGCACCTGCTCCCCCTCCCCGCACGCGCCGCCCCTGCTCCCCCTTCCCCGCACCCCCCTCCCCCTCCCCGCACGCGTCGCCCCCGGCCCCCGCCGCCCGTGTGATAACACAGGGTTTCCGCAAGGGTCACCATGAATAATATATATAAGGTGTCGCTGCGGCGACCGCTCGCAGAATACCCATGTTAATCAGCCATTAACCCACAACAAAAGAATAAAACAATTGAGTCCCAAGAATGTGAATTAATATTTATTACTCTACCATAAAATGCATAGTGAACAAGCATGTAGAGGTCGAACCACAGAGAGCAATACAAAAGTGCAATGGCCTAAGATGTGCATGTACACAGAGTCATTCTTGTGTGAGTTCTATTTTTGTGGGTTTTTAATTTTTTTTTCTTTTTTAATATTTTTTTATTTTTATGATATGTAATATATATATAAAAACATTTTATATAATATAAATATATGAAGATATGTATCTATCCCCTAGAGGGTAAGTATATAGCATGTAATACATACATCATATATATATATATAATATATGTTTTTTTTACTTTTAGAATTTTAGACATTAATAAATATGTATATATTTATATATATAGATAGATATATATACATTTTCTTTTTCAATAGATATATAAAGGGGGAAAGGAGTGATACAATGCTTATAAAATATATAAAAAACACTCAAAAATAGAGAAATAAAATCTTTTTGGCATTTTTATAATTTTTTACTTTTTTGGTGATTTTTGGGTATTTTTCGAATTATTTTTGGTATTTTTAAATGCTGAAATAAAGGGAAACAGTGAAATAGGGACTGGCTGTAAGTAAAATAGGAATCAAAAATAGCAAACAACCACAAAATTCTTCCACACTATTTTTCTTATAGAGATAATAAAATATAGAAGAAATAGGAACTGAGTTTATATTTTTCTGATTTTTCTTTGAATTTATATATTTTTTTGAAGTTTTTGTGTATTTTTGAATTTTTAAGATTTTCCTTTTGAGATTTTTAGGGATTTTTGGACTGGCTCTAAAATAAGTCAAACTACACACTAAGGAATTTTTTGGAATTTTTCGAGGTCTTTTAATATTTTTTTGGTATTTTGTAAGATAGACAATAAATAAAAGGCATGTTTTTAATTTTTAATAAATGCAAAAATGCAACCAAATTAAAAACTAAAAATATGGCGTATGAGAGCATGTTAACAAGAGCTTATGTTCATTTTTGCAAGATTTTTCAAATTAAAACAAGGCGTGAAATAAATGGACAAAGCATACAAGAATATATGGCCTGGCAGGGGCATTTTTGCAATTAAAATATTTCTCAGGGGCATTCATGCAAAAATTACAACATAAATAATATTTACTTTTATTTTCGGGGCCATTTTACAATTAATAAAACCCGACGGAGTTTAAGTTCAAAAATCGCGCGCCTCACGTGGGTGCTGCATGGGAGGCACGGAGGGACTAATATGCAAATACTTAAACTACAGGGGGCCTTTCATAAATTTTACAATTTATTTACAATGGAGATTTTTATTTATAGCATTAAAATATAAATACAAAAAGCAGGGGGAAGTGTCTGAAATTTACCCCCAACATGCGCTTGATCCGATGGTTGGTCTTCGTCCACTTGACACGTGGCGTGCATCCGTCGGCTGATACCGGTTCGCAGATGATGGCTGAGATTAGATCAGCCTCGCTGATCGGACGGTGAGTGCGGGGCTTCATCTGACGATCCACGTGCGATCTGGGCCGAGCCTCCTGATCTGACGGTGCTGGAGGTCCCAGGAAGAACAGGGAAGAAGCTCGCCCCCGGCGAGCTTCGATCGTGCAGCGTAGGCTTCTTCGGGCATCTCCCTCACATCTGAAGTGCTCTGGACGTAGCTGGAGTTCTTCCGCGTCGATTGATGGCCTTGCCATGGCTCCTGGAGGTCTGAAGGGCTCGGACGAGGTCGATGAAGGACCAGACCTGCAGGAACCTCTTCCTGGTTCGATTCGAGCCCAGATGGGCTTCTTTCTTCGTTGGACCTGCATAGGAAGAACCGGGGGAGCGAGGGCTACCTCCTCGACCCCGGGTTTTGAAGCTCTACAGCAAGATGAGGTGTGGCGGAGGAGCTCCGGCGTAAGGCGGAGGTGGAGCTCCGATTCGCCAAGACCAGAGGTCCTGGGTTTAACAAAGATGTGCGATCGATGGAGAAAACGATGGGGAATGAAATGGGAGGTGAAAGGCGGTCGAATACAGTCGAGGTCACCGTGAAGAAGTCGCCGGAGATGAGCTCTGGCGAACTTCGAATTTTGGATTCTAAGCTACACTGATTAACTAAACACTAAACTAACGACTAGAATCAAAAGCTAATATTAAAACATAACTAAAAAGCGATAAAGAAACAACTCTTATACCTGGGGGCCACCAGGAAGCAGGACGGACGCCGGAACTCCGCCGCGTCAAAATCGTCCTTCCTCCGGCCGATTCGAGATGCTAGAGCACTCCCCCTGTCACGAGGAATGTCCCAGGAACGAAATCAGGGCTTTTGGATGGATTAAAATTGGCCACATTTGAGGAAAGGAGCGGAGCTTCTTATTTATAGACAATGGCCTGGAGCCTTATTGACCGGCGATTATTGCTTGATCCAATGAGTATCAAATTGATCCAAGTTATCGGCGGGTATCAGTGATCATCAGAGATCATTTCTTGTTAAGGAAGCGAGCTCGATCGATGGATGAGATGGCCGTAAAAAAGGGACAAAATCCGGGGAAAAATGGTTCAGAGACGCCAGGTCCCAGATGGGACAGTTGACCAGGCGGTCAACAAGGGCCGGCGCTCCATTGGTCCACGTCAGCCGCAAGAAGACAAAACAGGAAATTTTGCTCGAAATTTGTTTATTTGACATTGTAAATGATTTTATTAGAAATTACTCATAAAATAAAAAATGTGTATTATTTCGTGTAGTATTTATTTACGATTTTTATTGAATTTTTTGAAGTATTTTATTATAGTTTTATTTTAATAAAGTGTATATGTGTGTATTTACATGTATTTTGTATCTTTTAATTTTTTATTTGTTTATTTTATTTTATTCTTTTATTGTCTTAGTTTATAAATTTATAATTTATTTTTGTGAGTATAAAGGTATTTTTATTTAATTTTTATGAGTTTATTTTCATTTTTAAATAAATAGGGGTAGGTATATGTAGGTATAATTATAGGTCTTTTACCTATATATTGTACATACTTTATTTATTTAATGTATTTTCTTGATTTTTATTTTGGATTTACATTTTTAATAAGTTTTATGTAATATTTACATTAGTATAAAAATATAAAAGAAGAAAATAATTAAAGAATGTTTTCCCCTTTTATTTATGTACATACTTGATCATAGGTCTTTTGCCTAATAACTTGCATAGGCTTATGTTATTTTATTTATCCTTTTTAGTTTTAGTCTAATTTTAGTATGTACATGTATTATATACATTATTCATAAAATTCTAAAAATATAATATAATTTGATAAAAATAATAAACAAGGAATATATTGAATATTTTAATCAGGCAGGCTGCACAATGGGGACCAAAAACCTAACTTTTTCAGATGGACTCCAAAAATTATGAAACCAATTTTACTAAATAGTTCTTGGAAAGCTATATGCAATTAAAGGTGAGTTTGGGTGATTTGGAGTTTTTATTTGCAAGATATGGGTCTGTGAAGTTGAGATTTTGGCTTTTTATTCTGTATATAAAATGTACACTGGGTATTATTTTTACACAAACTCAATTTTGTATTTTTATTTACATTACTATTCACAACTTTCATGAACAAAGTTTCTTTATTTAATGAATGAATAATTATGTACAAAAGAGGTGTCAAACATGCATAAATAAATGCATGAATAAATGAGGTATTTATTGTGCACTGGCCCTTATCTCCCCCTACTTTATTCCTTGTCGACCAATTCCATGCTGGCCTTGGTCTCGGGGTTCGGGTAATAAAATATTTGCAATATTTTACTCCTTTTTCTTTTCTTCTCTTTATTCTATAATTTTGGCATTAAACACCTTATTTGATGTATAATTAATTCAATGAATGATGAATGCTATTATGTACAATTTGATGCTATTTACATGCATTTGCTGAGGTTTTTGAGGCCAAAATGATAGAATAAAGGTGATGAAATGGGGATTCATCACCGTGCTCCTCCCGCAGCCACGCACCTCCCCCGGCCCCTGCCGCCCACGCTTCAGCCCGCACCTCCTCCGCAGCCTCGCACCTCTTCCCCAACCCTCCTCCTCATTTGATTTTATTTTGACCATAATACCCCTCTTAACCACACCATGGTTTGAGTAAACTATGGTTATTTTAATTTTTTGACGGTCAGTCTGACGGAAGGGCACAACTGATGACGGAGAAAGAAGTGAGGGGCACAACTGATATTACCAAAAAGATAGGGGCATAACTGATATTGCAAGATCTCGGAGGGGCACAAGTGATAAAATCCCTTATTCTTTTATTTTAGCTCCATTTTCTTAAACAAATACAAGTAAATACCTACTAATTTCATGAAATTATCATTTTGCATGCATTTGTTAAATATTCATTTTTAACACTTTTTATACTCAAATAAAAGAATAAAGAAGAAAATAAAAAGAAAAGAAAAATAAAAGATGTATTTATGAAATAAATGCAGACCGACCCGAACCCCAAGAGAATGTTAAGACTTGACCTGATCGACCAGGAATAAATGAGGGAGAGATAAGGTCTTCAATCTAAAAAGTCAAAAATAATTTGTAACATTTTTTCCAATATATTTATACAAAACTTACACTATTTTATTTGAATATAAATTGACCTCAAATTAAATATTTTTCTAAATAAAAATATGTTGCAAATAGTAAAAATAATTGTAAAATAAAATAGTGTACAGATTACATAAAATCACACTCAGAAAAAGCTGTAAAGCGATAATTGAAATACCAATTCCGTCTCCATCCGGGCTCAAATTGAATCAAACTCACTTCCATTATACTTTTAATTAAATTATCTTTCAAATGGTTGTGATTTCATAATTTTTGGAATTACGGTTGAAAAGTCGATTTTCTGGGGGTGGTTTATGTAGTTTTACCACTTACCTATTGTATATATTTATTCATATTTTTTATACATAATGTATATAATTGTAAATTATTTTTTTATTAAAAATAAAAAAAATTAAAAATAAAATTAAAAAATCATCATTTAAAATTAATTTCCTTATTTGTACATGTATATATTATACTATATGTACATAATACTTATATTAATTAATTTTCGTAAATAAAAATCACCAAAAATAAATATCTAACATTTATAAATTAAATTAATTTAATTACAAAGTATGGATTTAATCATTTAATTATTTAAGTTATTCATTTATTTGATTTGAAAACTTACCTTGTATATAAAGATTTGATTTTATGCCTTAATGGTGGCTAATTAATTTTTTTTAAATTAATTATTTTATTTATTTTATTTAAATCCGAATTTTGTTTTTAAGTAAACATCCACCATTAAGGGGGGTGTTGAACGAAGTATGTACTCCAGATTAACCTGTCTCCATCCGATCGTTTCTTCATCAAACGGTTAGGACCGCAACACACGTCAAGCCTAGAGCGTCTCACCGCTTTTATTGGAGCATGCACTACGCGCATGCGATTCCAAATCGTTCGGTGATATTGCTACATCTCTCCTCCAATTTTAATTACTCACGTGCAGGTGCACAGGACTTGTTGAACAATTGCACATAAGCATATGCAAATCCGGAATCTTTACGCACACACCCTCGACGTTTCGTGAATTTTCCAACAGGCCCTTGACAAGAGCAGATAATCACGTGCTCTTCCACTTGTGAATTTTTTATACATTTTCAAACACACCCTTTAGTTTCCATAATATTGCATCTAAACCCCTTTTTGTATATAACTATCATACTATATACTCTACATTATAAATAAAAATACAAAATATAAAAATCCATTAAAATACGTAAAAATACCGTATTTTACATCAAATTCAGTATTAAATACGTTTAAAAAATAAAATACAATAAAAAATCAAATATAAAAACCAATAAAAACATAAAATTCACAAAAACTTGTAAAAATCATAACTCCATGAATACAAATCACCTAAAAATGCACAATATATCATTTTTAAGGGAATTTCATCTACTTTATACAGAAAATACAATAAAAATATTTTCACATTATAGTCACCCTTAAAAATTCAAAATACGTCCTTGTTTTCAATAAAAAAATACATTCTTCACATTAAAAATAAACAAAGTCCATAAAAAGCCTAAAAACCTTTTAAAAATTCATAAAAATAGTAAAATAAAATTAAACCATAAAAATAACAAAATAAAACCCAAATAAAAATTTAAATATTTTCTAAAATAATAAAAAATTACAAAATACTTAAAATCACAAAAATAATATAGAATTCATAAAATTCAAATAAAAATCACGAAAAATATCTAAAAACAAAATAAAAATTAGGAAGCCCTTTTGCCTAAGATTTTCTAATGATTTTCCCTAGTTTCAACAGTTTGTCTCCCTGAGTTCGACACTCCCGTACTTCACTATACATCAAAGTTTAGGAGTATAAAAAAATAAAAGATTAATTCATCTTAATCTTTTCTGGTAAAATTCACCTGGTCAATACAGCGACGACCGAAATCTTTTTCTCTGATTCTTTTACAGGTTCAGAAGACAAGTGATCAGGTGGTTTTTCATGACCTAACCAAGGTCTATACACTGGCGCGCTGGTGTGCATGCAAGGGCATATGAGTAATACGTTCTCTCGAAGGAATCATACATGTTCATTGCTGAACCGGAAGATATGAGATCAGTCATGAGATATTAGGAAGAATCAAATTCCATGTGTGGTCGTGTCGCTTTTGACGCTTGACTTAATTTGTAAGGTTTGATATAAGCTTTTGGAAAGTATATGATCAACACCTAGGTATGATATATGCTTTTGGAAATTTTATGATCGATACCGACTCACAATGATAAAATGAAAACCTTAATGATAAAACCCTGAAGGAGACAGTCTAAAAGAGATCTAAAACTTCGGGTTTGTTCTGGGTCTTCTAGTATGCAGGATGTACAAGTATTAGGAATGCATGAGGGTGATGTGATCATAAACAATTGTATAATCATGACGCTTCCATTCCGAGGGAGTGATGAAACAGGTCTGGATTTTAGTGACTCCTCTCATAGAGAAGTAATCTGATCTTAGTCCAACTGATGGACATTGATTTGAATGTGATTCAGATGTAATGAGAAGATTAGATTTGCGGTCTTGATTCAATCAAGCATCTATGGGAGGTCCGCAAGATCTGGATTTGAGATGTGATCTCAATATCTAAGTCACTATACATGGAATAATACAATCATCATGTCTTTATCTCCAAGTATCCGCAAAGAAAATGCATTATCCATGAAAGAGTTCATGGATAATTTCATTATTGATATATGTATCCGAGCATTGAGAAAATAGATAATTAAATGTGATTTAATTATTATCAATAATATGAATTTGATTCATATTATTAGGAGAGTTATCTGAGATAATTAAATGTGATTTAATTATCAAAGATGTGAATAATATGACTATGATTCATGTTATTTGGGCACATGAGAAAAGAGATCCAAGATGATTAAATGTGATTTAATTATATTGGATATGTATAATGTGGATACCACTATCCATATTAATCAGGTATATTATAAATGTGATTTATAATATATTAAAGGGAACATATTGTAATTTACAGTTGTTAATTAATTATTGATGTGAATTGGATTCACATTAGATGATTAATTGAAAATATAATTTACATTTTATTTTGGTATGTGAATGTGATTTACATTTTCCAATGGCATGATTACAATGTTAACAAGATAATTATAAATTATTATTATGAAATAATTTACAACAAATGGTGTTGTAAACCTTGAAGATGTCATGAGATAATGAGATCTCATGAGATAATGAGATCTCATGAGATTTTGAAGAGATAGACCCATTCTATCTCAAATGAGTAGCCGTTCCTCCTTCTTTAAGGGATATGGTCAATCTCCTCATTATCTCCAAGACTACTCAAAGTGATTTAATTTTGAATTGATTTATATTAATTTATCAATATATATTACTTTAAATTAAATCAATTATTATTGTGTTTTTACAACACCATGCCAATTGAAAGAAACACAAATCAATCTCATCCATTGATTGTGTGTTATCCATGGATTAAGATCCATGGACTCCAAAACTCTATATAAGAAGAGGCGCCCCTTGCTCTTCGAGTTACAAGTTTACGACATCAAATCAATTGCTCTCTCCCTCTTTCTCTACACGCCAAGAGTTCTCTCCGTCTCTCTCATTGTGGTCGTCCACCATGGAGCCATTAAGAGAGTTACCATCGCCGCAACATCGTCTTTATGCTGCCGGAGATCATCTTGTATGGTATAATAAATTTTAGCTCAATGTACTTACTGCTTGAGAATCATTATGGGTTAATTGTTGATTGGCACAGTAGATTATGGATATCTGAGAGACAAAAAAGTGGTCAATACAACGATTGTCAGACCCAACTTGTCGGACACCACAAACCCTCTAAGATTGGATGATAGGAACCCTCATCGATTTTGGTGGTCATCAGATACTATGAATAAGGCCCTTCTAACAAAGTGGGTGGTATGTCTATGGGGACATAAAACTCGTTTGGTCTTACTCACGGAAGATCTACAACATTTCAAAGGCTCGGTTGGAGATCTTTCTAGGTTACGACGCCCCTAACTTCTAGAAGGGGATCTACTCTCTCCTACATGAGATCTTATATTCGTTGAGGCCTTGTCTAGGTGATGGGGATATCCTCAGATTTTGGGTTGATAATCGGTTTGGAGACAAATCTCTTTAGGATTGTTTTTTCCCAATTGTTTGTTGTGGTTGTAGATCGTTGCTTATATGTGGGAGAGGTTTGGGACAATGTTGTTAGGTCACCATAGTTTTCGTTAGAGCTAATGGAGCAAAGACGAAAGATCTACTTGGCTAAGGGAGGCGCTCTCTAAGGTAGGGGTTCCTTTGATTGGTCAATACCATTGGGCATGGATGGATGGTTAGTTCTCGGTGAAGAAGGCATATAAGTTCTTAACGCCTCATTTATTTCTTATCCAGTAATAGTTATGCCCACCTTGGGGTAGACATGGACTTGAAGGATCCTACGATGGGTAAAGGTTTTCATGTGGCTACTAAGTAAAGAGCGAATCATGACTAGTGCATGAAGGGCCATACTATTCACCGGTCTCATGCTAGCGTTGCACGAAAGTTGTGGAAGATATTGATCATTTGTTATCTACTCAATACAAAGAGTGATTTGGCAAATATTGCTCTTGTCGGGGTCTCTATGGAGAGTTTTTGATCCTTTTGAGATTAGTTGGGACTTCGGGTAGTACGCATGTTTCAATGAATATCCATGCCATAACTACCATGTAGGGCAATCTGTCTTGCACGGAATGGGATTGTTTTTTGGTGGATAGATATTTTATATTGAGAACGTTCTTGATCATGCCCAAAATCCTTCTGAATTCATGGTCTTTGTAATTTTCAAACCCGGCCTATAAATATAAAGTGTTTGTGTGCTTGCCTTTATCACTTTGTACCCTTTTTCTTGTAAAAAAATATATTATTCAATGCAAAAAGATTTTTTAGACTTGAAATTGAAATTAGTAACAAATGTTATATATTTTATATATAATTAACCACAATCCATATAACAATGTTAATCCGTCGCTTTTTTAAAAAAAAATAACTAGTCATCACTAAATAGTGACAATTAGCTATCTTTTTTAAAAGTAACGACGATAAGTGTTGTCATATGCACCTTCACTAATGATATAACTGCTGAAATGATATACGCCGTTATATTCAAGTATAAAAAATATTCAAACTTGGCATCTTTGTTATTGGAAAATGTTAACTATTATTTATTCATCCTCGAGGGAACCAAACATGATATTTTTTCATCATGTGGCTCGAGCAAAAAAAATCATAAGAATAACAGAAATAGATCCATACAAAAACTATTTCATCTATATCCATGTATTTTTCTTTTATTGTTGTATTTCACAATGAATGCCATATTCATCTCTAAAGGTTATATAACAAAGATTCTCATTGGCTTTTTGCTTTAAGATATGTATTAATCATTGCTAATTTAATAAAGTTTATAAGAAAAAGTTGAGGGGTAATCGTTGTTATGTGATTTGTTGTTCGCAGTATAACAACAGATACAATATTCGTTGCAAATTTAAGCATCAAATATATTTCTCCGATGGATAATATTCGTTGTTATACAGTTAAACTATTAAAGATGTGACAACAAAGATTACAATATTTGTCGTCATCGGCCAAATTTCTTGTAGCAAGGCGTTGTTAGGTTTGAACAGTCAAAATCGCATTACCTTGACGATAACTTAACCAAGCTCGACTGCAGGAGGGAGTGAATAATCTTGTATAAACAGACCTACCAACTTGAACGTAACTTTCCTACTTTCAAGCAAATAGTACCCTATTAAACAGTACATTGTTCATCAATCTCAATGTCCATTTGTTTCCACAACATTCTTAACTATTTTATGTCACTAAAAGAGAGGAATAGTGGTTAGAAAAAGTCAACTGGGAGGCTGCGATGCCCTTTTTGAGAGAGCAAATAATATATCGGCAGAAAACAACAGGAAGTGAATAAAAGTAGTACTGATCGTCATTCCAAGTGTCAGTTGCGATCGATCGGGAATAATAAACAGCAAGTAGATTAATAAAGAAAGAGTTGCCGACTTGTATCAATCTGACCTACCAAAAGCCAGTCATTGACCTCAGCATGCAAATACTATTAATTTAGAGATCATATCATATCACCTCCAATTTCCATGCTATTCCAGGTTTTCAGGACCAACTGCAAGCCTGCAATACCAATTAAATAATATTAATATATATAAGAAGGCATCTTCTTCTATACATATATGGCAAACAAATCTGAATAAATATAGTGGATAAATAAAAAGAGAAGAAAACCAAGGCATCCCTTCCCTCGCATATTTGCGGCCAATCGATCAGGAGAATATGGAAGTCAAAGTCCAGGCAAGTACTGATATATACCCCCACAAGTACCAAGTTTCAGACGTCGATATATCCCACACATGTATTAATATAATTGTTGACTTTTCTTTCTGAAAGGGAGTCGGGAAAAGGAGATGGACCTCACAAGTAAAGGGATACCTCTTAATACTTTATGACGTGGATTCTACAGAGGTTGGGCACAGACCATTCATTGTATACACATATGCTTTACACATCTGTTATTGACTGCCTATTTTGTAGAAGATACAAGTCGGTGTACATCTGTTCGTATTTACGTGTGAAGTGGGGACAATATATTCTAGATATTGGCCAAATTGCACCCTAATAGTTCCTATACGTATGGAGAATGAGGGAACCACTGTTCCAGAGAAAGTTCTCCGCTTTTAGGTCCAACTAGTTCTTTTTTGATCCATCTCATGACTTCTCATAGTTGGCATCAACTTTCTATAATTTTATTTGTGTATACGAATTTAGGATCAAGTTATCAGTCACATATGCATGTCCGAGATGGGAAAAAGATATCTAATCAATGCGTAAAACTCCACATTAAAATTGCACAAAAAGCAGTAAGACACATGAAAACGGAAAGCAGTTGTAACGTTTCGAGCTTAGGTCTCCGATTCGTTATCAAGGAAAACTAACTCTGATAACTTGTTGGATTTGGTACAAATGAATCCGTTGACAACCACTCAAAATATCTAAGCTCAAGTTGTCAAGTAGTAATCCCTACTACTTATAACCCCTCTTATACTTTGTGAATTTTAGATGTCAGAAAATTTTTGGGAGTATGGGTGTTACAATACGTGACAACACGGTATCAAAGCATTTTGGGTGGACTGCTAACACCCATACCCCCCGAAGTGAGACTATTAAGGTTGTAACACTCATACCTCAAAAAATAGTCCCACATCTAAGACTCACAAAGTGTGAGAGTGAGTTATAAGTGGTGGGGATTGCTACTTGACAACCTAGGCTTAAGCATTTTGGGTGGTTATCAACGGATCCATTTGGACCCGAACCTAACCACTTATCAGAGCCAGGTTTCATCGATAACGGACCGAGGACCTAAGTCCGAGACGTTACAAATAATATCGGAGTCAATTTCCCTCTCCTCTGATAGTGAAAATGACTACCCCAGAGGTGGAGCCACCCTACAAAGAGATAGGAGGAAATGGCTACCTGGAGCGTGCAACCGTCATTGTCACTAGGAATAAGTGATGAGCCATGTCACAACGAGGATGCTGCGATAAGTGGGGGGGGTGGGTTGTAACTGTAACGTCCTAGGCTTAGGTCCCCGGTCCGTTATCGAGGAAAATTGGCCCTGACAACTTGTTGGGTATGGGCCCAAATGGACCCGTTGACAACCACCAAAAATGCTTAAGCCTAAGTTTTTAAGTAGTAATCCCCACCACTTATAAACCATACCCATACTTCGTGAGTTTTTAGGTACGACACTATGTTTGGGGTTGGGGTGTTACAACCTCCCCAACTTATATTCGCAACGTCCTATTTGCAACATGGCCCATACCTCTTGCAACATGGCCCATACCTCTTATTCCCAGTGATAGTGACGGCTGCACGCTCCGGGTAGCCATTTCCCCCAACTTCTTGTAGGGGCGGCTCCACCTCTCGGGTAGCCCTTTCCACTATCAGAGCGAAATTGGCTCTGGTACCATTTGTAATGTCTCGGGCTTAAGTCCCCGGTTCGTTATCGAGGAAAACTGGCCCTGACAACTTGTTGGGTTCGGGCTCAATTGGACCCGTTGACAACCACCCTGTTGCAAATCGCGGAAGCAAACACGCACAAACAAGATCAAGCAAGCAAGAACGCAAACACACAGATTTACAAGGTTCACCCGTAACTGGGCTACGTCCTTGGGCGACGGTGATCGGTTTCACTATGTGGAGAAAAGAATGAGTACAGAGGATACTTTAAAATCCTAACCCTAAGGAGTTTATATAGTACTCCCATACAGACGGATCCCTAAAAATAGAAGGATCCAAATAACCGAATACAAATAGAACCGCTCCAAAAAAAATTCGTCGGGGGCGCCGCCCCCACACCCCTGTAGGAGGGGGCGCACCTGCTCCCCCCCTATACCCCCCCCCCCCCCCAGGCTCGCTGACCGGGCAGCGAGACCCCCGTCTTGTTGGGGTATGGTACGGCAGGGGGATGCATATGCAGTTCATCAACCTGGGTCAGATGGTTAGGATTCAAGGTATATCAACAATCTCCACCTTGAATTGAATCCTCTGAGAAGCTTCGCTAAGCTTCGTCGTGCCGCCTCCAGCCCCTCCCTGGGGCTACTCCCAACTGTCGACATTGAGCAAGTCCAAACAATGTTTGAACTTACTCCCAGGAACTGCCTTCGTGAACATATCGGCTGGATTATCTGTTGTACCAACCTTCTTCACCTTGATCCTCTTCTCAGAATGAATGAAGTGATATCTGACATCTATGTGCTTGATTCTCTCATGATGAACATGATCCTTGGCTAAGCATATTGCACTAAGAGTGTCACAATATACTATAGCCTGATTTTGTTGCAGACCGAGGTCTCCAAGTAAGCCCTTCAGCCAAATGCCTTCCTTTGCAGCCCCTGTCAGTGCCATATATTCTGCCTCTGTAGTAGACAAAGTAACTGATGGCTATAAGGTAGCCTTCCAACTGATGACTGAATTCCCTAAAGTGAAGACGTAGCCTGTCATCGATCTCCTCCCATCAATATCTGCCGCATAGTCTGAATCCTAATATCCAGCAACCAAGCACTCTGAATCACTTCTATAAATGAGACCAATGTCTGTTGTTCCTTTCAGATAGCGGAAAATCCGCTTGACTGCCTGCCAATGCTCCTTTCCTGGGTTACCCATGAATCTACTAACAACGCTCACAGCATGAGCGATGTTAGGTCTTGTGCATACCATGACATACATAAGACTCCCAACTACGTTGGCATAGGGAACACGTGACATGTATTCCTTATCAGCATTTGATTGTGGTGCAAAAGAAACTGAGAGATGAATATTTGAAGCGGATGGAGTACTTAGAGGCTTGGCTGTAGACATCCCAAATCTCAGTAGAACTTTCTCAATGTAGTTCTTCTGAGATAAGAAAAGTTTCCCTTCTGCACGATCTCTAATGATCTCCATCCCTAAAATCTTCTTCGCTGCACCAAGATCCTTCATGTCAAATTCTGAACTAAGGAGCTTCTTCAGATCATCTATGGTACTCCTTTGTTTGGCAGCAATCAACATATCATCGACGTACAGTAACAAATAGATGAAGGATCCATCCTCCACCTTGTTGTGGTAAACACAACAGTCGTATGGGCTCCTGTTGAACCCATGATCAGTCATGAAACTATCAAACTTCTTGTACCACTGCCTGGGAGACTGCTTAAGCTCATACAAAGACTTCTTCAATCTAGATACATGATCTTCCTTGCCCTGAGATAGGAATCCCTCTGGTTGGCTCATAAGAATGTCTTCTTCGAGTTCACCATGTAAGAAGGTTGTCGTCACATCTAACTGCTCCAACTCCAAGTCTTGATGTGCTACAAGAGCTAGTAGCACCCTGATGGATGTATGTCTTACAACAGGAGAAAATATCTCGTTGTAATCCACACCTTCCTTCTGACTGTAACCCTTCGCAACTAGGCGTGCTTTGTATCTGATGCCTTCACTGTCTGAAATTCCTGTCTTTTTCTTGAAGTCCCATTTGCATCCAACGATCTTCCTCCCCTTTGTCAATTTGACAAGTTCCCATGTCTGATTCTTGTAAAGAGACTCCATCTCCTCACCCATAGCAGCAATCCACTGCTCAGATTCTGCCCCAGATATTGCCTCCCTGTAAGTGGAGGGTTCTGGTGACTCTGCCTCCTCCGCAACCTGCAGTGCAAATGCAACCATGTCTTCGAATCCGTATCTCTGCGGTGGATTGATTTAGCCAAAAAATAGGAGGTCTTAAGTTCAACACAAAGCGTGAACTCAGTCGGTGTATTGACCACTCTAAATCTGGACTAAAGTCAACAATTAACCCACACTAAAGATCAATAAATTAGAAATAATGTGGAGTTAAAATTTATTTTTAACTCTGCACAAATGATGTAAAGGGTAAGTATGCAGAGAGTTCGAACACGGGGAGCAAACATGGTAATTCAAACAAGAGTGCACAAGTGAGTGTGTGTGATGTCTACACTAAGCAAGCAAACAATGAAATTTTTGTGGGTTTTTAATTTTTAATTTTTTTTATTTTAATCTAATTTTTAATTTTGTATTTTGATTTTTAATTTTCTGATTTTTTTATAATTTTATATTTTATATTTTTTAATTCTTTTTCAATATTGGAAAATAGGGACAATGTAATAAAAGACAAGCTAAAGTATTTATAAAAATGTGCAAAAATAACCAAAAATTCAGAAATAAAATGTTTTTGATATTTTTAGGATTTTTTACTGTTTTAGTGATTTTTGGGTATTTTGCCAGGTATTTTTGGTATTTTTAAAGATTAAAATAAGGGAAAACAGTGAAAATTATGCTGCCTGTGAGTAAAACTGGAATTCAAAAAAGCAAATAGCCACAAAATTTGTCCACACTATTTTTCAAATAAAGAGAAGGAAATATAGAACAAACAGAAACTGGATTTGTAATTTTTGGAGTTTTCTTTGATTTTATATGATTTTTTGAAGTTTTTGCGTGTTTTAAATTTTTAGGGTTTTTCTTTTGAGATTTTTAGTGATTTTTGAATTGACACTAAAATATGGTAATATAGTCATTGGGGAATTTTTTGGAATTTTTCGAGGTATTTTAATATTTTTTTGGCATTTTCTAAGCTAGACAGTGAATAAAAAGCATGTTTTTGATTTTTAATAAATATAAAAATAAAATAAAATCAAAAACTAAAAACATGACGACAATGTACAAGCCAACAGGAGCTTAAGCCTATTTTTGTGGAATTTTTGGACTTAAAATGATAGTTTAAATAATTACAACAAGCATCCAAACCATTAACAGGCCTGGCAGGGGCATACATGCAATTTCCAAAACATCCAGGGGCTACTTGCAAAATTTCCACAAAGTTTTGAACTGCAACTTGAATTTACTGGACTAAAAGTAAATTGCGAAACCCGGAGGGGCCTTAGTACAAAATTCCCAAGCCAAACACGTGCGAAACACACGCCTGACAGGGACCTAAGTGCAATATTCAAAACTATCGGGGGGTTCGATGCAAAATACCCCAAAGTTTTACACTATATTACAAAATCTTGGGACTAAACTGAAATAACTAAACCCCAGGGGGGGTCCTTGCAAAAAGCCCACCCCCTCACGCGCACAGGCACGTGAGGTCACGTGGCACAGGACCTGAACGTAAATAAACTAAAAGCAAGGGGTTTACATGCAAATAACCCAAAGTTTTTATACTACAGACGAAAGTTTAAATACCAAAGAGTAAACACAAAATGTGCGAGGGTTAATGTGCAAAATACCCTTGGCGCGTGATCCAACGGCGGATGGGGGGCCACTTAAACACGTGGCGCACTCTGGACGGCCGATGACGCATCGTGGATGTGCGGCTGAGATCAGATCTCCAAGGACAATCGACGGTAGAGGCGCGGGGAGATCCAACGGCTGGCGTGCTATCTGGGCGAGCTCCAAGATCCGACGGCTGGGGCGGAAGGTGGAAGAACACGGAGGAGCTCCGACGGGGCGAAGTTCCTCGAGTTCCTCGACGGGGCGGTGCCAAAACCACCACTCTTGGCAACATGTCCTGCTCCTTCACCAGCACCTTTGGTTTCAGTAGCAGCTTGTCCCCCATCACCAACAGCAGCAGCAGCTTCAAATGCAGGAATACGGGCGCCATAGGCTCCACTACTGCTCATCACTACCACCAACGCCACAATCATCGCAAAAGCGTAGCACTTGCCAACCCTAGACTCCATCTTCTCCATCCTTGGATAAGGATTACGCAGTTGACATCAGTGGCGGACCCAACATTCCAGTATTTAGATGCAAAAAAAGGGCGGACCCAAGATTTTATCATAGGCGGTGCACTTGTCAATTTATCATTTGTTAAACATATAGCATCGATCGCACCGATCTATCTCAAATCTCATTCTAGTATTGTAATTGGAAGGCGATGACTTGTGGTATTTCAGCTATCCGTCAACTATCGGTATGATTGGAACACGTCAACACAGTGGTGGAACCCAGAGATTTTATGATAGTTAATTTAGTGGTTGGATTTGGCTCCATTCTAATTGAACAACTGGGATGACGTGCTCACAATATGCGCCACTAATCTAAAAAAACCATATTCGTGCATTTGTGACGTAATCCACGACGTTTTCTCAGCTTAATACGACGACTTATTATATTTATCTATCTGTTAACTATCCCCTTGTAATGTTAGTTGGAGAAATTTATCGCATAATATAATATAAGAATTGAAATCATATGAGCACACGAAAAAAATTCAAAAATGTTATACCCATATATATAAATCTTGATATCTATAAATCAAATTGAAAATCAGAATCTAATTGGGAATTAATCAGAATAATTGAGCAAATATATCTTCTGTTGTTAAATTTATAACATAGAATACCGCTACTAAATTACTTTAAATTCTTGAATCGATTGTCGTATTTGTTGCTACATATAAGTTTGACGACCTTTTCAAGACTTTTCCTTCAAATATTTGCTAAATTCACAATGATTGATGCAAACTTTAATGAAAGAATCAAAAGGTAATCTTCCTTGTATATGCTATTAGCTATGAAACTGGCCTGCTAGTGAAGCTCTCGGCCTGTCATCTAAAAAAGATAGAACATCGTCGATGTGTCGATCGGGCGAATCAACCGGAAGAAGATTTATTTTGTATTTTATTTATACTCCTAACCTCAAGTGTTAGGAACTCGGAACTCGAACGATATCTGGAGTGAACGATCAGACCTAGAGCTCCTCCAGGTCTCTTGGAACTCGAACGACCTCTAGATCGAGCTAGAGGCCATCAAGACCTCATCTGAAGGGGCATGCATATGCGGAAGATCCCCACGAAGCTACTGGATCTGACACAGGAAGGATCCATCGTCGGAGAACAAAGAAAAGTCAGATCGAAGCTATCGGGCCCAAGTTCTTCGAGTGTTCTTCCTGGTGGAGCTTGTGTGGTTTCTCGGAGATGGAGAGATGAGGCGGAGGAAGGAGGTTGTACCTGGAGAGGAGGTGGGGGATCGACGACGACGGTCGGAGCGGAGCAGCAGCGCAACGACGGAGCTGCGACGAGGCACGAGACCCCGGATCACACCGTGAAGGTGGTGGCTGGAGTGTCACTCCTGGAGCTAACCTTGGGTTGAACGACAGATGAGGAGTTGGGGGGGGGGGGGGTCGAAGTCCTTTAAATAGGAAAGAGGGAAGGGGCCGGCACGAGATATGGGGGCGGCGGTTGGCCGTTGCGACGAAGGCGGTTGGGAGGATACGGGCGGAAGACGCGGGATGAAGACGATGCTCCGATCGTCCGATCAAGAACACAACCAAGATCAAATCTGGGTTGTCCAATTTTTATCGAAGCGGTACACGGTCTGAACCCTCAAATCAGACACATGGCGAGCGGAAAATGGAGGGGTTGTCAGGGTTTTAAGTGGGTAAATATCACAAACACCCCTCCGCCTTTTTGTTATTTGTAAAAAGTATTGTAATATTTTAATTTAGTTGAAAACTTTATGGGATATTTACATGTACCCCTGGAACGTTCTAATATTTCATTTATGTCTAGTGCCAAATCACCTCACGTGGACCCCACATGAGAGTACATTTTGCAGGTGTGCCCCTCCAATTCTTGTATTTATTATTTAGTCCATTAAAATCAAGTTGCAGTTTAAAACTTATGATTATTTTGCACTTGTGCCCTAGGAAGATATTTTATTTGCAATTATACCCCTGCTAAGATGGTTGGTCATTTGCAAAGAAAGTCAACTGATGCACCGGTTAGGAGATGCGAGTGTTGGGATGTTGAGCCAGCTAAGAGAGGGCGAGGAAGGCCCAAGAAGTGTTGGAAAGAGACTATACGAAGGGATCTTAGTTTTTTGGATATAAGTCCGAGATTGACCCAAGACAGATCCGAATGGAGGCAAAGAATCCATGTAGCCGACCCTACTTAATTGTGGGAAAAGGCTTTGTTGTTGTTTGTTGTTGTTGTATACCCCTGCTAGCTTGATTTAATTTTATTTAATGCATTTCTTTTTGTTAAAAATTATCTTATGTGCCCTAAGCATTTTGCAAAATAGGTGTATGTGCATGGTCAACTGCTTGTTCACGGTATAATTTTTATTTTTCATTTTACATGCATTTACTATTTATTAAAAATCATTTAGAGCTATTTTATTCCCTATTTGACTTGAAAAATGCAAAACAATTACAAAACCTTTCCTAAAAATTCTAAAAAAATACCTACTATTTATTATCTTATTTTATAACTCTGGAACAAAAATTTAAAAAAAATCTTAAAAGAAACCCTTAAAATTAGCAATCCCTTTCTAACCCTAAAAAATTATAAAATATTTTCAAAAATCTCAAAAATATTAACTTGTCTCATATTTTTATATTTACTTATATCTATGTATTAAAAATGATTTAGAGAAATTTTGAACTTGTTTCCTATTTTTAATTCTCAAATTAATTCAGACTATTTAAACATTCCCTACTTTGCTTTATTTATAATTTTAAAATAAAAAAATTTGCAAAAATCTCCTAAAATTCCATAAAAGGAAAAATATTTGAAAAAATAAAACGGATTTATTTGGACCTTTTTGCATATTTTTATATATATTTATAAATAGTATATCTTATATAGCCAATATATATCCATATATTATATTACTATTAAATATTATAAATATATTTTAGCCTTTAAAAAATAAAAATTAATGTTTTTTGGGATATTAACTTATTTTTTGGGTATTTATTATATATATTCTATTATATGTTACTTATCTTATATATATATACACCTTATATATCTATATATCCCTAAATATATATATTATTATTAAATTAAAAATAAATTAAAAATAGAAAATTTAAAAATTAATATATATATATATATATATAATTAAAAAGGATTATATTATTTAATTAAAAATCCATAAAACTTGATCAATATTATGCATACATATATACATACTTGCTTTATTTATTTATTTATTTAAATAACTCCTACTACATCCCATGTTCCCTGAGGTCCCCTACCTGCTTGTCCAAAAGTACACTTGTTGGTAGGGTATAATAAATTTTCATCCACGCGCTTGAGTTCATTGTTCGATTTGATTATTGTGGGTTGGTTGTTGAATTTACCGGAGAGATTTTTGGGCTGTCATCACAGTGACTTAGTGATGAATCTCCATTTCATTACCTTTATTCATTCTTTTGGCCTTTTATTTTTCATAAATTTACATTCACTAATTGTTGTATAAATATTGTATAAAATTCATGATTTAAAGCCAAAATAAAAGAATAAAGAAAAGAAAAGGAAAAGAAATAAAATGTCAAAGGTATTTTATGACCCTAAACCCTGAGATCTAGGAATCATGATAATTGGGTCGACAAGGAATAAAGTAGGGGAAGATAAGGAACGATAAACACAACAAAAATCCTAATTTTTTCCTTCAATAAGTCCAATTTGGGACCTATTTTATTCTGTATTATTTCTACATCAAATCAATAAACTATGTACATGAAATTATAGATAAAACACATAGAAAAATACAAAATTAGTAAAAATACAAAAATTATCTTAGCTACTATCTTACCTTATTTATTCAATTAAAAATACAAAAAAATAGTAGAAAATAAAAGAGAAATATCAAAAATAGAGAAGAATATAAAAACCCAAAAAAACATTTTATTTTGTAATTTTTTAGTATTTATAGCTATATTTATAAATATAAAATCTATCTCTATCCTTATATATATATACTTATGCTATAATTTTTAACTTTTATAAAAAGAACAAGAAACTAAAAATTAGAAGTTTTAAAAAGAAAATAAAAATATATCATTAATAAATCTAAAATTCCAAAAAAATAAATAATTAAAAACCCACAAAAATTCAAAATTCCCTAAAAACCCAAAGTCATTTATTATCTTCTTTTAGCCAATATTGAGTGTATATCCTCCGTTCTCCCTATGTTCGACCCCTGGTGTACTTGTCAATTATACATTTTATGTAGGGCATAATAAATTTTGACCCATTGCTTGATTGATTTATTTCTTGTGTGGGTTAATTGTTGATTGAACATGGTTATTGAGAGGTCGTCATAGCCATTGAGTCTTCGCCTGTGAGGCTCATTTTATATCCCTCAATTGTGTGCTCATCGCTTAGTGGTCCCGCCTTTTGTGGATCACAAGATAGTACTTAGGGATTCTTTTCTGGTATTTCAGGTGGTTAAATGATAGCATGCAAAGCACTGTCCTCAAGTAACACGGGTAGCCGCTTTACAATCCGTACTTACACCCATAGTGGCTGAAAGTAGAGGCAACTAGTCGTATGAATTCGAGATGGTCATTGCTTCATGTGTAGATCTATCTAGGATACATGCGTGCTTGATTTATTGAACATTGAAAATAAAAATCGTAAAGATAACTGCTTTGCGGTAACTTGTGTTGTGTTGGTGAATTTAACATTGTCTTATGTTTGAAATGGAAAATCTTAAGGATTTTGATCTGTCGGTTCCTCTTGAATTGTTAACTAAGTACATCTGTTCGAATACCTTGGTCAATATTTTGGCGGAAAGTATATTACAATCCCTCGTTTCCATAGTTATTGTAAATAAGGGATCTTGGATATGATACTTAATCCTTCTCTACTGAGCAAGCAAGGGCCCAAAATGATATGTTCAATGAAGAACGACATTAAGGAGATAACAATAGAATGGAAGAGTGAGAAATGAAGAAACTTGAGTCCAAGAAATCAATAAATTCTAGAGAAACTTCGTTCATCACAGATGATGAATAGCCATTCGTCTACCTTTATTCTTCCATTTGCAATTAAATCCCTATTAAAAACACATGTAAATACAGCTAACTTGTACAAATTAGCATTCATTATTCCTCTATATTTAGTCGCTAAATACTATATAAATATATGTATTTAAATCCAAAAGAAAAGAATAAATAAAAGAAAAGAAAAATAAATTAAGTATCGAAGATATTGAATGACCCTAAACCTCTAGATCAGGACAATATTGACTTGGTTGACAATGAATAAAGTAGAGAGAGATAAGGGTCAATAAATTGTACATAAAACCCTAATTTAAACCCTAAAATGGACATTTTCTCCATTTTATTCTTCAAATTATACACCTTAAATAATAAAATGATCTACATGAAAATTGTATACAAAAAATAGAAAATTATATAAAAAAATAATTACACATAAAAAATAATACACTGTACAATTGGGGCACGCAGATGAAAAAGGCGTAAAAGAACTTCACAGATCAATATCTTCTTCATATGAACTCAAAATTCACCAAACTCACCTCCATTATATTCTAAATTAAGCTATCTATCTAATGAAGGTGTTTCATTAAAAATAGAGTTAAGATACAAAAGCTGCCTTTCTTGGGTCCCATTGTACCTTTTACATGTATATTTTATTCATGTAATTGATTCTTTATATTTGTACTCTTATTATATTTTTAAATATTTTTATATATTATTTGAAATATATTAAAAATATAAATATAAAATGAAAATCATTAAAATACATTAAAATAAATAATACATTAAAATATGTAGGTATATATATTATACCTATAATGTATATACGTCTATTTATTTATGTAAATAAAACAATAAAAATAAAATAAAATAATGTAAATACATATTTAATTCTATATAAATATATAACGTGTATATAAGATAAATTAAAAATACAAAATATAAATAAAATACCTAAAATATAGATAAATATACATGTGTATATCTTGTAGAAATTGATAAATGAGGTTGTAAAAATAAATAAAAACACCAAAAATAGCTTATAAAATTAGAAACATGTTTTATGTTTTGATTTTTTATTTAAATAAATCATTTTATATTTTCTTCATATTTTCCCTCTGTTTTATCTTTTGGTGGGTTGAGCTAGCCCAATGGGAGCGTGTGGACAATTGACTTTGGGAGCGTGTGGACAATTGACTTCACAACACTAATCTACGTACATTAAAAAAGTTATTTATCTTAGCCTATTGCTATAGTTACATCACGTCAATTTATTGATTATGCTGCTAACATAAAGGAGATTAAGAGTCATGCCATAATTATTAAAAGCATTAAGGATAAGAAATGTTTTAATGATGGATATACTTTTATTCGTTTCCACTATAATACTAGACATGTCAACAAGATATGCATGGTCCTTTCTTGGGACAAGTTTATAGCCTCTAAATATTTTTGGATCGCATTATCCTATAATTAGTAGCACCACTATCAATTGTACGCTTTTTATACTCGATATTGTTTCATATTACCTTTATAATGATCAGTTGCAGTGAGAGCACTGTTGATCTCATTAGAGTCTCCTTCCAAAATTCTTATCATGTTATGATAAGCCTAAAGTTCTTAAATTTGGTTAGGAGTACATATCTTCATCTGCTTATTCAGTTACACTCGTAGCGACCTTCTAGTCTTTTGCTCATGTCGTCCTCTAAACGACTCCTTTTCTGAATGGAGCTCCCAACAAAGGTCAACGTAATGCTCACTTTTTTAGGCTGGGTGCATTTCAAGTTATTCCTCCTGAGATATGAGTGCAAATCCACAATCAAAAGAAGATTTTAATTTCACATGAAACGAATATATAATACCATGAATGTAGAGAACAACACAATCGTGAATGTGAGGATTTACGTCGAAAACCCTTTTCATTAACGGAAGGGAAAAATCATATAGGAGATTCCCTAGCGCACACAGTCAATTAATATTTATCTTCTCTCTTGATCAAAGAAAAAAGAGGGTGAATTACATATATAATTCCACAGTGTTAATGAATCCTCACCCATCACCCACAACCCATGACCCCGTGTAACAAAATAACTCAACTATTAGAAATCTTTACAACCATTTCTTAAATAACATAAAGTTTTTGATATCTGAATATTTATGTAGAAAAACAAGACTCCAATATATACATCTCAGATTCCCAACTGAGGAGAATTTTTCCAGCAAAACCACAATATCCTTAGTCCAACGAGCTTATTCATAGGTTCTTGATGGAGATACAGGTATAGAAAATGCAAAGACAATCACTCCTATTTCATCCATGCGGCGAATCGATGGCGAGAATACTGAAGGTCAGAGTCAGAAAAGCAGCAATCTGCACTCCAGAAGCACCACGATTTCCAACATATGATTCTCCACAAACGTCCAATACTCATGTTGATGTAAAAGTTTTTTTTTTTGAAGGGTATATAAGTATTTCAATAAGAAAAGGAGTTACAAAATTTACAAAAATTGGCACAAACGGCCTAAAACTCCAGCAGTAACACCCTATAGACATCACCGCCAAAAAATTCGTCCGGACTAAAATGACAAACAAACAACCGAGTGGAAAAACAAAAAACTCGGTCTAAGTATCTTTCAGAGCATTGAGCGACAAGTATTCACAATCTTGTCAACAATCCACTCCACGGTCCTATGAACGCCCAAGTTCCAGCGGGAGTTCCTTTCCTCCCAGGTGTAGGCGACCACAGCAGCGAGCGTGAGAGCCAGCAATTCACATGATGATTGAACCCGAGCGGAGGATAGCCAGGTGTATAGTTCGTTAAGGTGCTGCCGAGGAGGCGACGTCAAATTTAGGGAGGAGCAAGAGGTCTCCCAGATAGCGGAGGTGACTTTACACTCAAAGAACAGATGCTCATGAGATTCTGGGTGATTGAGGCACAGGTAACACAGCGAGGGGAGACCGTTCTGAAATCTTGCGAGACGGTCCAAGGTAGGCAGCCTCTCCTTCAGTGCCCTGAGCAGCGTGCAGGAGAACCTAGGTGGAATGCTCCTCCTCCAAATCCAAGGTGCCCAAGCTTTGAGCGATTCTTTGTGGCGGACAAGATCTACCGCACTTGCAAATGAGTAGCCTGATGTGGAGAGAGTCCACCGAGAAGTGGACGAAGAAGGTTGAACGGCGCTGGCAAACGATTCCCTCGCTCTTAGAATAGCCTTCCATATCAAACTGTGAGAGGGGGCTGATTGAGCGTCCCAGAAGGAGGAGGAGTGGAGAAATTTCTGCCTCAAGTAAGTCGCCCAAATAGAGGCATCTGAACTCACCAGCCTCCAAGACCATGACATTATCATTGCCCTTTGAAGAGTGTCCAGCGATCTAATACCTAGTCCCCCCTCAGATTTCGGGAGACAAATACAAGACCAAGAGATGTCATGGATCTTCTTATTCCATAAGAACTTTGCACATAGCATATCAATGGTTCGGATAGTGCAGCGACTAAGGACAGTGCTGGCTGTCCAGAATAGGAGAACGCCTGAAACAACTGACCTTAATAGCTGAGCTCGGCCGGCCATGGATAGGGTCGCTGCCTTCCAGCCCCCAAGCAGGACCCTAACCCTGTCAATCAAAGATCGTTGTGTAAACTTAGCCCGATTAGAGGTTACCAGTGGAATACCCAAATATGTGGTTGGCATGGTCTGCGAGAGTATGCCAATACGTAATGTAAGGGAGAAGTTGTCCCTGAAGGATTTAGGGCGGAACAGCTTGCTCTTCCTAGCATTCATGCGGAGCCCCGAGATGTTATAAAAATCATTGAGGATAGCCTTGATAGACTCAAGAGAGCGCAAAGTACCCTTGCAGAAGAAAAGAAGATCATCAGCATACATGAGATGTGTAGGCGCAAGGGAGCGACCTCTACCAAGGGGCTGAAACCGGCCCTCGAGCAGAGCTTTGTCCACAAGGCAAGTGAGGGATTCCATCCCAATAGTGAACAGCAATGGGCTAAGAGGGTCCCCTTGCCTCAAACCTCGAGAACCTTTGAAAAGCCCATGTGGGGACCCATTTAGAAGAATGGAGAATGATGTCGTCGCAATACAGTTTTGGATCCAACCAATCCAAATTCGATTGAAGCCCATAGCCTTAAGAGCTTCCAGAATGAATGAGTGTTCTATGGAATCGAAAGCTTTAGCTAGATCAATCTTGAGGCACGCTCTATTCAAGCTACGGCGACGATCAAATCCATTAAGCACTTCTTGAGCCAGTCTATGTTATCTCCAATAGACCGCCCTTTGATGAATGCAGACTGATTTGTAGAGATAAGGCTAGGTAGGGTCTCCGCCAATCGGGATGCTAACATCTTTGAGAATATCTTGTAAATAACATTGCAGCATGAAATGGGACGAAAGTCGCCCATACCCGTAACACTTGCAACCTTGGGAACCAATGTTAGAAAAGTGTGATTTATCTGCCTGACCATGTTCCCCCCCCCCCCCCATGAAGGAATCCATGGCCGAACATATCTCCCCTTTCATCATATTCCAGTGTGTTCTTGAAAAAATAGGCATTGAAACCATCGGGGCCCGGAGCCTTATTTGACGGGATGTCACAAGGGCCTTCCAAACTTCCTTTTCAGTGAACGGCCTTGTTAGCCAACTCGCAGCCTGCTCCGAAAGGGTAGATTTTGGCGAGGGTGGAGCCACCCTGGACGGACGGGGTAATTCGGGTCCAAGCAAAGCATGGAAGTACTCCACAGCAGCCCGCGCAATCTCTATGGGCCTATCAATGACCCGCCTTGGTCATCCAAAAGAGCTGAGATGGTGTTCTTATTTGTTCTAGCTTTTGCCGAAAGATGGAAAAATTTTGTGTTCCTGTCGCCGAGCCTTAGCCAATCCACACGGCTTTTTTGCTTCCAAGCCGATTCAAGATCCTTTTCAAGCCCCTCAATGTAACTTTTCGTGTCCTTATCCAACTGCGCGAGGATGTCGTCCATTGGATTGCCTTCCAGGACCACGTGCAATTTTTCTAGGAAGGAGTAAGCTCTTTTGGAGTTTAGGCAAACATTCGCCTCATCGCCAGCCCATGCTTTAAGCGCGAGTTTAACATTTTTTAATCTCGTTGCAAGGCGGAACAAGGGGTTACCCGCCACTGTGGGATTCCAACCTCTCGAAACTGCTTCCACGTAACCATCGCGATCCATCCAGTAGTCAAAATGACGAAAGGGCTTTGGCCAGGAAGGTAGGCGGGCGAGCTCGACCGATAGCAACTTGTGATCACTAGAAGGCAGAGGCGAGATGTTGCATTTGGCTTGGGGGAAGGTGCTGAGCCAGTCAGCATTAATGAGAGCCCTATCCAATTTGGCAGTGATTCTGTTATAACCAATGGAGCAGTTAGACCACGTCCAATTATTGCCAAGGGAGCACAAGTCAATAAGCTGACACTGGTCGATACAATCATTAAACTCGTCCATGGGATTCTGCAATGGAGGATGACCACCAGTCTTCTCACTGTTGAAACGCACCACATTAAAGTCTCCTATCACAAGCCACGGCTTATTCATTCTCGCTGATTCCAGGCTCAGTTGGTTCCAGAGCTCCCTACGTTCCACCGCAGAGTTGGAGCCATAAATGCACGAGATCACCAGCTCCAGGCCCCCACGATTAGTGCAATTCATAGTAACAGCTTGATCTGAGGAAGCCATCGGCGAGCAGTTCCAACACGCGCTCTTCCACAGAACGTAAATCCTTCCCAGTGGTGTGTCATTATGGAAGAAAGACCAGCCCATAGGTAACCTTTCAGCAAAAGTTGTTCTCGACTCCGGTCTAATTTTTGTTTCGAGTAGGCCAATTATCTCAGCCTGCTTATTAATGAGGCTCCCCAATAAGGCCTTAAGTTTGCGTGGCTTGTTCAGCCCACGCGTGTTGCACACAGCAATGGACATTAGGAACGAGAAGCAGAGGGCTTTTGAGGCCCGTTGAAGTTGATGCCGGCCTTCTGAGGCCTCTTCTTTTTGTGGTTAACAGTTGTCCATTCCGGGTTAGGGGAGGAGATGATCTCCGGCAGTGCGAAAGAGTCCCTCGCCTGATCCCCAGTAGGCTGTTCAGGAGGTTGCTGACCCTGGAAAACCATCTTCTTAGAGCTCCCCTGCTCGTTGGATGGGAAGTTCAAGTCTATGAACGAGGTGCTCCCCGACATATGAGTAGAATGTGGTTGCTTCCGAGCAGAAGCTATTTTTCTGTGCAGGAGGGATCTATGCCCATAAGGGAACGAGTTTCCAAGCTTACCTTGGGCATGAGCTCTCTTTGGTTGCTTCGGCGGCAAGGATTCTTTGCTGGCCTGTGGATTATCAGAGCTCTCCACATCTACAGGAAATTCGGATGGCTCTTTTCCAGGAGTGGGTGCACTGCTCTCCTTCTCCTTCTCGGTTGGAATAATTGGTGTGGACTCCTGGCCTTGGTCAATAATAATTGGTGTGGACTCCTGGCCTTGATCAATAATAACCATCTGAGGCCCCAACAACTTGTCCTTTCTAGCAAAAGGGCAGCTACTCGAGCTATGGCCAAACGAAACACAGCTCCTGCAACATGGCGGAAGCCATTCAACTTCCACCCCGATGCTCTCTCGCTTCCCAGTGAAGAAGACAAGGGGAACCGTAGGGGGGATGACCTTCGCAGCATGAACGGAGATACAACATCTAGCATAACCATCCCTTAACCCCGCAGCCGTAGCGGCATCCATGAACAGGGGCGTGCCGATAAGGCTTGCCAGCTTGTTCAAAATGTTGTCCGAACAGTGACCCAGACTTAGACCATGAAGACGGACCCAAATAGGTACCTCCGATAGAAGATCACGCTCGAGTGAAATACCAACCTCCCAGCGTCGAATAGCCATGAACCTTCCTTGGAAAAGCCACGGGCCGCCCTCTAGAATTCTCTGGCAATCTTCCTCCGAAGCCAACTTTAGGTAGAAGAATCCATTCGGGCGAGCGAGGAGCTTCGTCTCCCCCTTCGGCTTCCAAACCTTATCAATGAAGTTGTTTAGATGCGCCCTGTAGGGGCGTTTTCCCAACACATAGAACACGAGGGTGTGTTCCCAGACGTGGTCCAGAGCAACCGCTTCTTGAGCATCCACAAATGCGACCTCCTCCCCATTAACGAGATCAGGAGGGATGAACGCCATTCTTCGCGAGGGAAGTGGACCTTTAGGTAACACCCCGCAAATGTCTCTCCAGGAAGGTCGAGAAACCTCATCCGTGGATGTTGTCGGCGGAGGGCCAGGGGTCGGGTGGTTCTCCGCCAAGTTGAAAGCGACCTGTTCAGAGGAAAGGAAGTTGGAGAACAAAGGGGGTGGGGGTGGGGGAGGCGGGTTGGAAGACGTTGTGGGTGGCGGTGGTAAGGGCTTGTCGGGTGGCGGTGGTAAGGGTTTTTCGGGACGTTACATTACAGGCAAGCGATACCTCTCATTGCCACTTTCTGGCGTGGGTTCTGCAAAAGTTGGGCAGATACCATTTCATCACATGCATGCATCACATATATACGAATACTTTACAACTTCGTTGTTGCCGACGCCCTCCGTATACGTGTACATCTGTTCATATTTTACAGCCACCTGTTCCAGAGAAAGCTCTCTGCTTTTGGGTCCAACTACTTAGATGTTTCCGGTACGTTGACAATCCACCGATTTATTCGCTTGTGCTATATGTGCATATAGATCTTCTTTCTCCTTCTTCACCCTCTTGTGATCTCTGTCATATGTACAATCATTGACCACCCTTCTCTTTCTGCTGCAACTGGACCACTCTTCCACACAGTGCTCGTAAAGGAAAGATGGTTTCAACTTTGTATCGCAGAGACTGATGCCTAACTTTCCCTGTTTCAACGCAAATTGTAGACATCGATCGTAAGGTCCAGAGAGTTGAATATGATCATCCTCAACTCGTACAAGATGCCGCATCCAACCTTCACATCTTCCTTTCACCTTCCTTTTTTTAATATATGTATCTCTCTGTTCTAGTGTGAATTTTTTTGGTGCGCACGAACGTCTTTATCTGACCGCTGATTTCTACCAGTGTAAACTTAGTTTTGTGATTAGAATATGACTAAATGTCAATCTGTCATTTCTGCATACTGCAAATCATCATTTGACTTTCACGTATATGTTTTGTCCTTCAAGAAACTAAAGAGACCTGCGTTATCAGATCATTGCCTAGATTTTGTTAACGGCGAATTTCGGACATGGTAATCCCTCTATTTGTGTTATAATGGTCTCAGCATTTGCGAAGTGCTCTAATTTCAGAGAACACGGTTGGATACGTCAGAACCCAAGTATGTGCTTCCTATCTGCCATATCCGAATGCCCTATATTAGAAAAAAGATGAAAAATATTGGATATGTTGCCGCGAAAAACCTGCAAAATCTGAGGCTGTGAAGACACAGCCAAGGTTCAGTGGATTTTGACTTGATGTCAAGTCAAACCTTGTATGTGCAATGTATATGAAAGTTGACTAGCATACTACGACCGTTCTTTAAGTGGATGGCGTCCTTCCTCTTATACCTCCACAAATTAATCCAGGCTCAGTACTGTGATTTCCTTATTGATATTTGTACAGTCATCATGCGACAAGAGCAGGAACCTAATTTACATTCAGGCATGTCTCACCTAGAACAACGTCGATATCTCACGTTTAAAACCTCAATGATTACACGTAGAGTGCTAACTGTCACTGGCATAAGAACAGCTTACTGGTCACCATTTTCATCGGTTATGCAATAACCAGAGAAATGGTAGATTTCAAAATTGATGCAGAAGCCTGACTACGACAACAAGATTTTAAACAGCAATTGCAGCAGTTTTATATTGGGATTTTTACCCGGCAGACCCTGTAATCTTTTGCAATTACCGCTACGACCTCTGAAACATCCTAATTCCTCTCTCGACCCCGTAAACTTGTTCCGTCTTACCCCACGAACCCTACCGTTAAATTGACATATCTAAAGTTAACTTTCTTAGGTTAAAAACGAGTTAATCTAACCAATCCACGATCAGACGGTTAGAATTAATCAAAAGAATAAAAAATAATAAAAGGCATCAAGGGAGAGGGTGCTCCACGGAGGTGCTGGAGCAGGAGGAGGGAGGCTTCGTGCAAGGGAGGGCCCGCACAGGGGAGCCGACCTAAGAGCGGGCTTCTTGCAGGGAAAGCCCGCGCAGGGGACGCGACAGGGGTGGTGGGTGGGCTTCGTGCTCGCGCGTCGAGGGGGGTGGGCTTCGTGCTCGTGCGAGGGCGGGAGGGGCTTCGTGCCCGCGCAGGGGAGGCGACGGGGGGTGGGCTTCGTGCCCGCGCGGGGGCAGGAGGGGCTTCGTGCCCGCGCAGGGGACGCGACGGGGGGTGGGCTTCATGCCCGCGTAGAGGAGGCGACGGGGGTTGGGCTTCGTGCAGGGGAGGGTCGGTGGGTGTTGTTTCGAGTGGCGGGGACTTCCAATAGGGGCGGGAGGTGGGGAGGGTCGGGAGGCGGTTGGGTGGACCTTCCAACGGCAGGAGGGTCAGGGGGTCGCAGATGGGGCGGGCCTTCCAGGGTGGGTGGGCGTTGCTTCGAGTGGCGGGGGCTTCCAGTAGTGATGGGAGGTGGCGGGCCTTCCACTGGAGGCGGTTGGGTGGGCCTACCAGGGGCGCGCGGGTCGGGGAGTCGCAGATGGAGGTGGGGGGGGGGGGGGGGGCTTGAGCAGGGATGGCCAGGTCTTCGACCGGCAGTGGAAGGGGTGTCGATTAGGGGACAGGGGGAGGGTGTCGAGCAGGGGACGGGTTGCAGCTTCGAGCAGGCAGCGGTGGTCCGAGCATGGGAGGCCGGCCAGAGCTTCAAGCGGCAGCGGGGGATCGAGCGGCGACCAGGACGTGTTCAGGTGGAGGGTGGGAGGGAGGGGTACTTATAGTAAATTTTATAAATAAAATGGGTCTAATATAAAGAAAGATAACGGAATATGGTTACTTTTAACGGTCAAATGGATGGGGATTAACCACATGGTCTGTAGGGTAAAGGTTAACAAGTTTACAGGGTTGAGAGAGGAATTAGGATGTTTCAAAGGTCGTAGCGGTAATTGCAAAAGATTACAGGGTCTGCCGGGTAAAAATCCCTTTTATATTTATATACAGGGAAAATGGGGCTGACCACTGGGTTGCCCCCGCCCTCATTTTCTAGTGAATTTTTTTGTTTTTTTTCAAAAATACTATCATGTATTTTCATCACTATATCCCTCTAATATGTCATTTTAATTTCGTCAGAAACAGAGACTCTTATGCCCTCCATCTGAAACAGGAAGATTACAGTAATTCTTAGACCGTTAAAAATACATGTTCTAGATGGAGGTCATAGGAGTTTCTGTTTCTGATGAAATTGGAATGGCATATTAGAGGGATATAGTGATGAAAATACATGACGGTATTTTTGAAGAAAAAAATCACTAGAAAATGGGGCAACGGCAGTGGGGGCAGCCCCATTTTTTCCATATATATGTAGGGAAAATGGGGATGCCACGTGTCATAGTCGGCGATTTTTTTATTTTTTATTTTTGAAAAATACCATCATATATTTTCATCATTATATCCCTCTAATATGTCATTACAATTTCGTCAGAAACGGAGACTCATATACCCTCTATCTAGAACGGGTAATTTTAACGATCTTAGAATTGTTGTTATCGACTTTTCTAGATTGAGGACATATGAGCTTGTTTCTGACGAAATTGGAATGGCATATTAGAGGGTATAGTGATGGAAATACATGACAGTATTTTTCAAAAAAAATAAAAAAAAAACGTCGAAATATAGCACAGGGGAAACCCATTGGTTGCCCTCAGGGAGCAGCCACATTAAACTCTATATACAGAGAGAGAGCCCTTCCAATGAGGTGCATCTTTCCTAAGTCAATGGAAATTCTATCACGAGATTCGTTAGATCTCAATCTGACGGTTCTTTAATCAAAAGGGTATTATAGTCATTAGTTTTTGCTTTGAATTTGAATTTCATTTAATCCTTTTATTTTACCAATTTTAACCTATCTAATTTGACAATTTTATTGTTATTTATTCAATGAGGTTTCGTCAACGAGGGAGCATTTATGCGCATCATCGCCCTCCCCGTCCCCATGCGCAGCTTCGAGTGTTGCCGCCCTCCCCATCCCCGTGCACGGCCTCAAGTGTCGTCTCCTCCCCCATCCTCGTGTGTCGCACCCTCGAGCATTTCCGTTACCTCTGTCGCTAGTTTTGAGAGGAGAAAACCCTAACAAAGATCCCCCCGGAGAAGAATCCAAAAATAGAATGTGAGTTGTCACTTTTTATTTTTTGAATGAGACAAAATGACTAAAATAGGCTTTCACCATTAAAAAAATTAAGATAAAAAGCATTAATCAGATCCGTTGGATTAATTACATATGGATGAGATGGTGGACTTTCCATGCACCAAGGAAAGATGTATATGGTGGATACTTCACATTTCTATGCATTTGTGTTGTTGTTTCCTTCTTCCCATTTACCATTAATGAAGAGATTCAGCACAGAACATCCAGGTTTTGTTAGGGTTCAGTTAACCAGAGCTTTGACTTGCAAAAAAAAAGAGAAACAAAAAGAAGCAAAAGGGGCAGCCTTCATATCACATGATCGGACACCTAGCTCAAGTATCTTCCATGATGTATATTAATGTTCTAACAAGTAGAAACAATTTATTTACAGATAGTGGATACCTCTCTCTTATAACTCCATCGAATTGGTATGAAAAATAGATCTTCAAAATTCAAGGAACACCTTAAGCAAAATGATACATAAATTGAACTGGTGGTATGAATAATCCATCAACTGATACCTGAAAATCAGAAATCCTTTGCCTTCTTCCTCAACTCATTTAGTTCCCTCTCAACTTCCATGTCTCGAAAAGGGAATTCACTTTTAGCACTGGTGCTTATTGTTCTGCCTGCCGGAATCTCTCCTTTCTGTGGAGAAGTAAATGAAGAGATCATGCACGATGCATGTAGATGAATGCATTTCTATTTGCAGCTAAACATAAGATCAAAACCACTGCTACATATCATTAGAATAAATTGCACATTTTGAAGAGCCTACCACAAGCAAAAGAAATATATTATTGATGTAATCTTTGCCTTGTGCTAGTTACATTCTATGTTGGAAAAGAAAAGAGCAAGAAAAGAGCCCACCCATGTGTTTAGTAACACATGGAGGAGCGGTCACAATTGGGTCTGTTTATTGGGGCTATATAAGGAGCCCCACACCCCCTGTACTCATTGAGAACTTCAATAGAAGAAATGCCCAATTAAGGGGCTTCTCCCGTGGTTTCATCCCGCTCCTTCTGGAGTAGGGTTCCACGTTAAATCCCGATGTCCCCTAATGTTTTCTTTATCTTTATTCTCTGATACGCTTCCGCATTATGTTTTTTTACATGGTACCAAAGCCATACACATCCTACATCATTGACTGACTGACTGACCAAACACTCCGGATTTCACAGAATATCAAGCCATCTTCACTGTGCATCGATCTTCGTCGTGGTGTCTCTATCCTCGACATCGACTCCGCACTGGATTTGTTTTCTTCAAGGCACGACAGAGACAAAGTCCGGTGACCCGCAGGCACGACTGAGACAGAGATCCGGTGACCATGCAGGCACGACAGAGACAGTCCGGTGACCTTCCAAGCACGACAGAGATACGTTCCGGTGACCTGATATACCCGTCAGCAAGCGGGTTTGTCTACCAGTTGCGGATACATTTCAAGTGAAGATGTAATGATGTATATTTTTTCTTTATTGTTGCAAGTTGCAGCTGTCCCAGCTGCCAACTTGAGGGGGAGTGTTGGAAAAGAAAAGAGCCCACCCATGTGTTTAGTACCACATGGGGGAGCGGTCACAATTGGGTCTGTCCGTGGGGCTATATAAGGAGCCCCACACCCCCTGTACTCATTGAGAACTTCAATAGAAGAAATGCCCAATTAAGGGGCTTCTCCCGTGGTTTCATCCCGCTCCTTCTGGAGTAGGGTTCCACGTTAAAACCTTTGTTCTTATTGTTCTATCTTTATTTCTGATTCCGATTCCGCATTCTATTTTTCTACATGGTATCAGAGCGGGTTCGATTCTCGAGGATTTGCTCCTCAGGATTTATTTTTAAGTATTATTCGAGATTCGAGTTTCTGTAATTTGTTTGGGATTTGTTCAAAAGTTCTAGGGTTCTAGGAAACCCTAATCAAGTTGGATTTGAGAATTGTAATTTTTTAAGTCATTTTTTTCTGGAGATCTGGTCGCACAAAATTACAGGGTTCTATGAACCCCAATCCACGGTGCAACATCTAGCCGCAAGCAGAAATTCGTCCGATCTCCTGCCTCAACCGCCCCGGCAAGCTAACATCGATCTTCCAGGCCGTCAGATCGATGCAAATCTCCAGGCAGGCACGCAGAATCTCCCTGCACGCAATCCCTGCAGCAAACTCCAGGATCCACCTCGCGGTCCAGCGGCACCCATCGGCAGCGTGCCCCTCCTCCGCCTGCCTTGTATGCCCCGTCTGTCGCACCGCCTTCAAGCGGCTCAGAACAACTCATCAACGGCGAACCCCTCCTCCGCATGCTCCTTCGGTGGTGGAGCCCCCAGCGCCCAAGGCGGGGCAGGCAACCCGATTTCCAGCCGCGACACCGGCGGCGCAAAGAGCCTCCTTCCTTCCTGCGATTATGAACGCCCAAGGATGTCCTTCCTGCGACTCCGCGCACCCAGGTGCAGCTCCACGCAGGTGGCATCGCGCGCACTGGCGCAACACCTCCTGGCGGCGCCCCCTTTCTCCTTCCGGCGCAGCTCGAACCTCCCAGTCGAGCCCTCTAGAGCACCGCATCGCTCCTAGTGGCACCCCACCGGCAACACCAACGCCCAGGCGTGTATCTCCCCTTGCGAAGTCGTCCATCCTAGTCGATGCTCTCCCCTGTCGTGATCCTTCTCCCAGATCCACTCCGCGGTGGTGGCGGCATCTCCATTGCCGCCCTTGAGCAGGCGGCGGCATCCTTCGTTGAGGTGGGTTCCCACGACAGGAATTCTAGGGTTGCGGGAATAAGGGCCCCGATGGCCATTCGTATGTTTAAAAAAAACATGTCTGTTGTAAGCGGCCAAATGGGTCGACGGTTCATCTAAAATAGAGAGAGTTGAGCCCATCAAGTGGATTTAAAAAAAAGGGCAGTCCAGAGTTTTAAAAAAATGGAGGGGGAGTTGGATATTTTGTAAGAGAAAGAGAGGGAGTGTGTGGTCCTATTTTGGCCAAGATTCAAATTCAAAATGTTGACGCATATTAAGTATCTGTATCTCTTTGCTATTTTATTTTCCTGTTATTCTCTTTATGTAATTTACCCATAGGCTACTCTCCTATATAAGAGAGCCTAGGGCTATGGAATAGAATCATCTCATTCACGTTTCCCAACATGGTGTCAGAGCGACGGTCCTAGACCGGAGTTCTCGAAACCTAACCCTAACCCTACTCGTCGGCCTCTCTTCTCTCTCTCTTCCTCGGATCGGCGCCGCCTAGCCGATCGGCGACCAACTTCGCGCATCGGCTCTCGCGCACCAACTTCGCGCCTGTGCGCATCGTCTCTTCCCAGCCTCTGTGTGCGCCTGTGCGTGCATCACCGCACAGCACCGTGCGCCTGTGCGTGCATCACCGCACGTCTGCGCACAGCCCAGTGCCTCGCCTGTGCGCATAGTCGCGCGCTCCTGTTCACGCGCATCACCGTGCGCCTGTGCGTGCATCACCGCACGCACGCGCACAGCCCAGTGCCTCGCCTGCGCGCATAGTCGCGCTCCTGTGCGATTGTGCGCACCATCACGCGCACAGTTGCGTGCGCTAGCACGCGCGTGATTCTCCAGTTGAGCACTCCAGTGCGCGCGGATCCTCCAGGTGCGTGCGTGCTTCTCGCACGTGCGTGTGTACCCTAAGTCCCAAAACCCTAGGGCACAGCACTTGATCTACATGGGGTTGGTTGCTTGAAGTCTACACATGCAACTAATCCCATCTATGTCATTGTAGACAGAGACTATATCCTCTCAGTCGCTCCAGTCTTCCGTTTCCAGCATGTCAGAAAGCAAGGCAGATATCCCATCTATGGGTGCATTTCGTGGTCCAGCGCCCATTGTCAAGATGGATGGTACGAACTATGAACTGTGGGCAATGCAGTTCATGAGTATGATGAAGTCTACAGGTAAGAAGCACATTCTTACCGAGCCCGAGCCTGCAGAGAAGACTGGAGCTTATGCCTCATGGGAGGCCGATGATGCATATACCAAGGTGTGGCTATCAGGCACATTGGCCATTGAAATCGCCAATGACATTCTACATCAGCCTACAGCCAAAGACATGTGGGATATTCTAGCCGCAACATATTCTCAGGCAAAGAACGAGATGAAGATTCTGCAACTACAACATGATATATTCACGATAAAGCAGAATGGCCGTCCTTTGCATTCCCTCTATACATCATTGAGAGGGATGTTCGAGAAGCTCTATAGCTTCATGCCTCTTACCGCCACGCCAGAACAACAGAAGACATACAGGAATGCTACTATGGTAGGGGTATTTCTCGCTGCACTTGATCCAGAATATGAGGCAGCACGTTCACAGATTTTGGCGGACTCGACTATTCCTCCCATGGAGGAGGCTTTTCACAGATTGAGTAGGATCACAGTACCTTCAGCAGCCGCGAGTCAGAATCCCTCAGCTATGGCGGCCAACAGAGGCCGTGGTACTCATCATCAGCGCCGTGGACGTACTCCTCGTGGAAGGGGTGGCCGCACTAGGCCAACATGCTCCTATTGTCACCGAATAGGACATACCGAAGACACATGCTACTCGAAGCATGGATTCCCTGCATCTGCACGAGCCGCTGAGCAAATAGAGCCCCCATCTGCAGCTACACTGGATCAACGATTTGATGATCTGGTTGCCCGTCTTAGGGGCATTATACCACCATCTGGCCCAGCACCGTCGACAGAGAATCATACTGATGCTGTTGCCTCTGCTTCTGCCTCTACGAGTACTTCAGGTAGTACACTTGCTCTCCACAGTAGTAGATCGGATACATTGCCTTGGATCATGGACTCGGGCGCTACACATCATCTATGTGGCGACCAGAGTCTACTTACAGGATATACTCAGATTCCTCCAGGACGGACAGTAGTGATTGCCAATGGCACACATTCCCCTATCACGGGTCAGGGGGGGATTAGATTGACATCCTCTATGCAGCTCAAGATTGTTTTGCATGCACCGCATTTTTCTATGAATCTGTTGTCAATTAGTCAGATTACGAAGGATCTCCATTGTCGAGCTATTTTTGATTCATCTTCCTTGATTTTTCAGGACATCCGTACGGGCGACGTGATTGGTCATGGCTATGAGAAAGGAGGCCTTTATCGTCTGAACCAGACCCCATTTGCCGGAATCACAGCTTCTCCCGCAGAACAAGTATCTCCTCTCCTGTGGCATCTGCGTTTTGGTCATTTACCGCTTCAGAAGTTGCGTCTAGTCCTACCTTATAGTCATTCTCACACACCTATCCAGTGTGAGGCGTGTCAGTTGGGAAAACATCACAGGTCATCTTTTCCCAGTAGTCAAGGTCGGAGTAGTAACTCCAAGTTTGAGTTGTTTCATGTCGACGTCTGGGGTCCGAGTCGTGTTCCCGATCATCAGGGGCACAGGTTTTATATTGTATTTGTGGATGATTTTTCTAGAGCATCATGGGTATTTCTTATGAAGAATAAGTCTGAAGCTGGAAATATTATTATTCACTTTCTAAATGAGATTCAGAATGTTTTTTCCACTACGGTCAAAATTATGAGAACTGACAATGCCTTAGAGTTGTGTACCAACAATCTAGCCAACTACTACTCTTCTAAAGGAATTGTTCACCAAACATCCTGCGCTCATACGTCTCAACAAAATGGGGTTGCAGAAAGAAAAACCGTCACCTACTTGATGTTACAAGGTCACTTCTCATTCAGAGTCATGTTCCGTATTCCTACTGGGGTGATGCAGTCCTCACTGCATGTTATCTTATAAATCGTATGCCCTCGTATGTCGTGAATGAACAGGTTCCTTTTTCACTTATTTATCCTGACAAGGATCTGTTCATTCTTACTCCTCGTGTGTTTGGGTCAGTCGCATTTGTCCATCAGTTGTTGCCTGGTTCTGACAAGTTCTCTCCTAGGGCTGTCAAGTGCGTCTTTGTGGGGTACTCCAGAACTCAAAAGGGGTACAAGTGTTTTGACCTTGTGCGTCGGCGGTATATGATCAGTGCAGATGTTACATTCTTTGAATCCATTATGTATTTTTCAGAATCCGGGGACATGCAGCCACCACCTATATCTCCTGATACCGTATTCATGGCACCGCCAACATCACAACCGTCACCACCATTACCACCACCGCCACCGCCACCACCACCACCGCCATCAACAGTATCCCCGTTACCATTACATTACACCCGCAGGCCGCATCCAGCTCATGGTTCTGACCAGTCAACTAGTCTCCTATGGTATGTAATGAAAATATTAATGTTGATGAATCTGACGACATTTCTCAGCAGGATGCATTACAGGAGCATGGTGTTACCACAGAGGATCTGGATGTTCCAATCGCTCTACGCAAGCCGAAGAGAAGCCGTGCCAAATATCCAGTATCAGCAGCCGTGTCGTTTGAGAGGCTATCTGGACCCTTCAGGACGTTTGCATTGGCACTTTCAGCTACAGACATTCCACGGAACCACCATGAGGCTTTGCAGGATTCTAGATGGCGGCTAGCAATGGAGGAAGAGATGGCGGCACTTCAGTCTAGAGGGACATGGAGTTTGGTTACTATACCTCCAGATGTCAACCCGGTGAGTTGCAAATGGGTGTTTACAGTTAAACACAATGCGGATGGCTCCATTGACAGGTACAAGGCACGCCTAGTCGCAAGGGGATTCACACAGACATATGGGGTAGATTACCTTGACACGTTCTCCCCTGTGGCACGTCATTCCACTCTGCGGATCCTGTTATCAGTTGCAGTTACTAGAGACTGGCCACTCTATCAACTAGATGTGAAGAATGCATTTCTGTATGGAGACCTGCAGGAGGAAGTCTACATGCAACAGCCACCAGGTTTTGCTGTTGAGGGGGAGTGTTCCAAGGTTTGCAGGTTACATAAGGCCATCTATGGCCTTAAGCAGAGCCCCAGAGCATGGTTCCAGAAGCTGTCAGACCTCTTTGAGAAACAAGGATATAAACGCTCCAATGCTGATCATTCCTTGTTTGTACAGAAGACGGCGAGAGGTATTATTGTAATCATGGTTTATGTTGACGATATCTTGATTACAGGTGATGATGACCAGGGTATTAAGCAGGCAAAGGAAAGGCTGGGGACCGAGTTTGTCACCAAGGACCTGGGAGTCCTTAGATATTTTCTGGGGCTGGAATTTGCCAGGAATCCGCATGGATTAGTCATGTCACAGAGGAAGTACGTTACAGATCTACTGAGTGAGACAGGTATGCTAGGGTGTCGACCTGCTACGACACCAATGGACCCTAGCATGAAGCTGTATGATGATGACACAGAGGAGGTGGACAAGAGAAGATATAGAGAACTGGTAGGCAAATTGTTATATGTCACGATCACTAGGCCAGATATATTATTTGCAGTGAGCCGTGTGAGCCAGTTCATGGAGCAGCCACGCCAGGTGCATATGGATGCAATACACATGATACTTAGATATCTCAAATCTTCTCCAGGTAAAGGTCTGCTATTCAAGAAAGGAAAGGGGATTTCTATCTCAGCATGCGCAGATGCAGACTATGCAGGATGTCCTAAGGATAGGAAGTCCACCTCAGGGTATGCTGTCTATGTAGGAGATGCTCTAGTCTCATGGAGGAGCAAGAAACAAACTGTGGTAGCAAGATCTAGTGCTGAATCCGAATATAGGGCTATGGCCCAGGCTACTACAGAGATGATGTGGGTGAAAGCGGTGCTGACAGATTTATGCTTAGATGTACCACTTCCTATGAACTTGGAGTGTGATAATCAGGCTGCCTTGTTTATTGCAAACAACCCTGCATTCCATGAACGGACCAAGCATATTGAGGTGGATTGTCACTTCATACGTGATATGATTCAGAAAGGATTCATTGCCACATCTCATGTTACCTCAGAGAACCAGACTGCAGATACATTCACCAAGGCACTGTTACGAGGTCCATTTCAGAAGTGTGCTTCCAAGCTGAGCATGATCGACATCTATGCTCCATCTTGAGGGGGAGTGTTGACGCATATTAAGTATCTGTATCTCTTTGCTATTTTATTTTCCTGTTATTCTCTTTATGTAATTTACCCATAGGCTACTCTCCTATATAAGAGAGCCTAGGGCTATGGAATAGAATCATCTCATTCATGTTTCCCAACACAAAAAAAAACAAAAAAAACAAAACAAAAAAAAGAAAGAGAGAGAGAGAGAAAAAGAAACGCGTACAAGAAAAAGCCGTACGCATATGTTAACAAAAATCGAAAAAAAAAAGAAAAAAAAGTCGCGTACAAGAGAAAAGTCGTACGCATAAAAATGTGATTCATGTTTGCTTCTCCCAACTTGTCTTTATTTTCATTATTCTCACAAGTTTGGGTGAAAGGGGGAGTAAAAGACATATACATCCTACATCATTGACTGACAGACCAAACACTCCGGATTTTACAGAATATCAAGTCATCTTCACTGTGCATCGATCTTCATCGTGGTGTCTCTATCCTCGACATCGACTCCGCACTGGATTTGTTTTCTTCAAGGCACGACAGAGACAAAATCCGGTGACCCGCAGGCACGACTGAGACAGAGATCCGGTGACCATGCAGGCACGACAGAGACAGTCCGGTGACCTTCCAGGAACGACAGAGATACGTTCCGGTGACCTGATATACCCGTCAGCAAGCGGGTTTGTCTACCAATTGCGGACACATACGTTTATTGTGGTGATTTCAAGTGAAGATGTAATGTTGTATATTTTTTCTTTATTGTTGCAAGTTGCAGCTGTCCCAGCTACCAACTTGAGGGGGAGTGTTGGAAAAGAAAAGAACCCACCCATGTGTTTAGTACCACATGGGGGAGCGGTCACAATTGGGTCTGTCCGTGGGGCTATATAAGGAGCCCAACACCCCCTGTACTCATTGAGAACTTCAATAGAAGAAATGCCCAATTAAGGGGCTTCTCCCGTGGTTTCATCCCGCTCCTTCTGGAGTAGGGTTCCACGTTAAATCCCGATGTCCCCTAATGTTTTCTTTATCTTTATTCTCTGATACGCTTCCGCATTATGTTTTTCTACATTCTAAAACCCCGATAGACCAGAGTATCTATTCAGGAAAATAGATATTGTATTGGAATCATCATGTAGACAATCAATGTACAAAGCAATCAGTCAAGGCACATGGAGATTTGACGAGAACTGCCTTCCGAAGTGGGAGGGAATAAAACACAAGCAAAGAGAGAGTGACCCACCATATGAGAACGGAGAATAACACAACTTAGACTCCTGGAAACTCTAGTAGCCGGTCTTCTCTTTGGTACGTCTCAAGCATAACCTATCAAACATAAACAGGGTACAATCCTGATCATATATCTGTTAGAGTAATTATGTTATTTGGTCTTTTAATTGTCCCTTTTCTGTAATTTACCCGTAGAGCTTTTCTCCTATATAAGAGAGCTCTAGGGTTAGATGAATGATTATCTTGTTTATTCCCTTCAACATGGTATCAGAGCGACGGTCCTAGGCCGGAGTTCTTGAACCCTAACCCTAACCCTACTCCACCCGCCGCCCTTCCCTTCTTTCTCTTTCTATCTCGATATCGGCGCCGATCGTGCCTGTGTGAGGTCGAACATTCACCGCCGATCGATCCCTGAAGCAACTTCGCCAACGGTAGCCTCGCGAGCCCTCGTCGCGAACAGGCTCTGTGCGCCACCATTGCGCGCGCGCCACCGTGCGTGATCAGCGCCTGGCGAGTCCTATCGCCTGGTCCCTGTAGCGCGCGTCTGGAGACCTCTCGCCTGTAGGGAGCAGTCCTGCATCGCCTTCTCGCCTGGAGCGCAGCCCCTTCTCGCCTGCAGCGCGCGCCTGGAAGTTCTCTTGCCTGCAGCGCGCGCCTGGAACTCATGTCGCATGGTGCCCTCACGCAGGAGTCCTATAGCGCATATCGCCTGGAATCCCTATAGTTCCATATCGCCTCACGCAGGAACCCCTATCGCCTGGAACTCCTCGCGCGAGTTCTATAGCGCGTCCTCACAGATGCTGTAGAGCGCCTTCCCGCAGTCGACTCCTGTACACGCGAGTCATGTTCTGTGGTGTGCAGTCACGTGCACCATATGCCCGAGCCGTCCTTTGCGCGTGACTATGTTGAGTCTATGAACAAGTAAACACTGTCTTCAGATTGTGTAACCCCAGTTACAGGTTATTGTTGTCATCATGTCAGACAACAAGGTAGATTTTCCATCTCTGGGTGCATTCAAAGGTCCAGCACCCGTGGTGAAGATGGATGGTACGAATTACGAACTGTGGGCCATGCAGTTCATGAGTCTTATGCAGTGCAATGGCAAGAAGCATATCCTCACACAAGAGGAACCTGTTGACAAGACTGGGGTTAACGCCTCATGGGAGGCTGACGACGCCTATGCGCGTGTTTGGCTATCCGGTTTGTGTCCATGGAAATAGCCAACGACATTCTAAGTCAACCCACTGCGAAGGCGATGTGGGATATCCTGGCAGCCACATATTCTCCGGCAAAGAACGAGTCCAAGATCTTACAACTCCAGCATGACATCTTTACCTCGAAGCAGAACGGGCGTCCTCTTCATACCCTGTACACCTCTCTGAGGGGTATGTTTGAGAAGCTACACGGATACATTCCATTGACGGCTACACCGGAGCAGCTCAAAGCATACAGGGACTCAGTGATGACTGGAGTGTTTTTAGCAGCCCTTGATCCGGAATATGATGCCGCCCGAGCACAGATTCTTACTGATGCCACCATACCACCTATGGAAGAGACCTATCGCAGGTTGAGTAGACTCTCCATATCGCATGGTGGAGTTCCGCCACCTTCAGCCATGGCTTCTTCTCGCGGTAGAGGAGGCTACTCCCATTTCAGAGGTAGAGGTGGTCGTGGTCGAGGAGGAGGTAACAGACCTCCTAGACAGTCGTGCACCTAATGTCGCAGGACTGGACACACTGAGGAAACATGCTATTCTAAGCATGGGTTTCCTACTACTACGGCACGTGTGGCGGAGCAGGCTCAGCAGGAAGGGGGTCCTTCCCTAGTCGCGGATCAGAGGTTTGAGGAGTTAGTATCGAGACTCCGAGAGATCATGCCTAGCCAGGGACCAGCTGGTACTTCAGGATCTTCAGAGATGGCCGGCTCAGCATCAGCATCCTCTTCAGGTACAACGTATGCACTTACTAGTTGTTACAGAGCAGATCTATCAGAATGGATTATGGACTCAGGAGCATCTCACCATTTATGTGGTGACAAAAATCAATTGGATGAGTTTACTGTGGCTCAGACAGGACGCTCCGTGATAATTGCTGACGGAACACACTCTCCCATTACTGGTCAGGGGGAGGTGCAATTGACCCCTAGGATACGACTTCAGAACGTTCTTTATGCTCCTGATTTTTCCATGAATCTACTATCCATTAGTCAGATCACCAAAGATTTACATTGTCGTGCCATATTTGACCCATCTGCTCTTGTGTTTCAGGACATACTAACGGGCAAAGTGATTGGAACTGGCTGTGAGCAAGGGGGTCTTTATAGACTGGTGCAATCTCCTTATGCTGGTGTCTCTTCTATGAAGGTTGGATCGGTGTCACCCTATACTTGGCATCTTCGATTTGGCCATCTCCCGTTGCAAAAGATGGTCCATCTTCTTCCGCAGATTTCTCCCAAGTCTAATTTTCAGTGTGAGGCATGCCAACTTGGCAAACATCACAGGTCGTCTTTTCCAAGTCGTATAGGTCCAAGTCGTCATGGTCTGTTTGAAATGCTACATTTTGATATTTGGGGTCCCAGTCGTGTCCCTGATCTTCAAGGACACAGGTTCTATCTTGTTGCTGTGGATGAATTTTCTAGGTTATGTTGGGTTTTTCTACTTAAAAATAAGTCTGAAGCTGCGTCTGTTATCCAGTCTTTCATTATTGAAATAAAAAATATTTATTCTGCTAGAGTGAAGTTCATACGGTCTGATAATGCTCTTGAATTATGTAGTTCTCATATCTCCAAATTTCTTATGTCTCATGGAATTGTGCATCAGAAGTCATGTGCTTACACTTCCCAACAAAATGGGGTAGCTGAGCAGAAACATCGTCATTTGTTGGACATTACCAGGACCCTTTTGATTCAGAGTCGTGCCCCTCACTCCTATTGGGGGGATGCGGTTCTAACTGCTTGCTACCTGGTCAACCGTATGCCTTCGTCAGTGTTAGGAGAAAAGATCCCGTTCTTGACTGCGTTTCCCGAGAAGGATCTTTCTCCCTAACACCTCGTGTATTTGGCTCTGTTGCATTTGTTCATCTCTTCTCTCCTGGTCTTGACAAGCTCTCTCCCAGAGCTGTCAAATGCGTTTTTGTGGGTTATTCCAAAATCCAAAAAGGGTATCGGTGTTTTGATCCAATTAGACGACGGTACCATGTTAGTGCTGATGTCACCTTCTTTGAATCCATTATGTATTTCTCTCCTACAGGTGACAGCCTCACTCATTCAGATGAAGGAGATGATATCTATGTGCCTCCTCCACCATCTATTCCATGCTCTACTCTGTCGCCGCCACCACCACAGCCTATCCCACCACCACCTCCACCACCACCTTCTACTTTTTATCCTCAGGTCTATCAGCGTCGACCCTCTGCTCATGTGCCTCCTCCATCATCCAGCACGCCCGAGGTATGTAATGAACATTTGAGTACTACTAATGGCACGGGTGATTTGCATACAGATGTACAGGGCACAGATGATACTACCCCTCCTCCAGCTGATGATCTTGATCTTCCTATTGCCCATAGAAGGCAAAAGCGTGCGCGGACAATGAATCCCAAATATGGGATGGACTTTGCATCACAGGCTTGTTTGGAGCGGTTGTCCCCGGAGTTTCGCAAGTTCGTCCTTGGGTTATCAGCAGTGGAAATCCCAAGGTCATATCAGGAGGCACTACAGAGCAGTCCATGGCGTTTGGCTATGGAAGAGGAGATGGCGGCGTTGCAGTCACGTGGTACGTGGAGTGTTGTGCATCCTCCACCAGGTGCGTCTATAGTCGGAAGCAAATGGGTTTTTACTGTTAAGCATAGGGTTGATGGTACGGTTGATAGATACAAAGCCAGGTTGGTGGCTCGTGGCTTCACCCAAACATATGGGGTGGACTATCAGGAGACGTTTTCTCCAGTAGCCCGTCATTCTACCTTACGGATTCTCATTGCAGTTGCTATTGTCCGCGACTGGCCCCTGTTTCAGTTAGATGTCAAGAACGCTTTCTTATATGGTGACTTGCAGGAAGAGGTCTATATGCAGCGCCACCAGGGTTTGCTGCTGAGGGGGAGTCCAGTATGGTGTGCCGTCTTCATAAGGCCATATATGGCCTGAAGCAGAGTCCACGGGCTTGGTTTCAGAAGCTCTCAGAGTTGATTGAACAGAAGGGCTTCGTCAGATCTACAGCAGATCATACTCTCTTTGTAAAGAGAGACCAGCAAGGTACTGTGATCATCTTAGTGTATGTGGATGATATTGTTATCACTGGTAGTAATAAGCAGGGCATTCAAGCAGCCAAGGATTTTCTTAGTGAGCAGTTTGTTACGAAGGATCTGGGTTCACTTCGTTACTTTCTGGGATTGGAGTTTGCAAGAAATGAGCAGGGCATGGTAATGACACAGCGGAAGTATGTTACTAACCTGTTATCTGAGACAGGAATGGCAGGATGCAGACCAGCTACTACTCCTATGGATCCTAATGTTAAACTCTATGATGATGACTCTGAGGAGGTGGACAAGAGACGGTATAGAGAGCTCGTGGGGAAGTTGCTATATGTCACTATTACCCGACCAGATATATCCTTTGCTGTCAGTAGGGTAAGTCAATTTATGGAGCAACCCAGACAGGCTCACATGAATGTTGTTTTTATAATCTTGAGATATCTGAAGTCGTCTCCAGGTGCTGGTCTTCTGTTTAGGAAAGATACCTCTATATCTGTCACAGGTTGTGCTGATGCAGACTATGCTGGGTACCCTAATAGAAAGTCTACTTCAGGCTTTATTGTATTTGTTGGCAGCTCACCAGTAGCATGGAAGAGTAAGAAACAGAATGTCGTGGCTCGATCCAGTGCAGAGTCAGAATATAGGGCAATGGCCCAAGGTAGTGCTGAGATGATGTGGGTTAAATCGGTTTTGAATGATTTAACTATTGAAGTACCTCTTCCTATGCATCTTAAATGTGATAATCAGGCAGCCTTGTTCATAGCCAATAATCCAGCGTTCCATGAAAGGACAAAGCACATTGAAGTGGATTGTCATTTCACACGGGACTTAATTCAAAAAGGGCTTATTTCAACTTCTTATGTATCATCAGGAGAGCAGATTGCAGACATGTTCACCAAGGCTCTTGCTAGAGGTCCTTTTCATCTATGTTGTTCCAAGCTGAGCATGATAGATATATATGCTCCAGCTTGAGGGGGAGTGTTAGAGTAATTATGTTATTTGGTCTTTTAATTGTCCTTTTTCTGTAATTTACCCGTAGAGCTTTTCTCCTATATAAGAGAGCTCTAGGGTTAGATGAATGATTATCTTGTTTATTCCCTTCAACAATATCTAATCGGATCTAAGGATCCATGATCTCTTTAAATTGTGCGCTAGATTCCCATACGGCTATAAGTTGTCGAGAATAGTGGATCTCGTTGAAAGATCAATCTATTGAAATATACAGACGTGTGTTTAGCCTCAGTTGTTTGAGAAATGAAACCTAGATAGAGAGACGTGTATTACAGGGCTCACCGAGAATAATCAATATGCAGAACACGACTGTTAAGCTCCTACCAATAGATTAGAGTGATCACATTAACCAAGCCAAACCAATAAATCCATATTCTGATATCTTGTTTGTTGTGATTTCTCTTCTTTTTCGTCAAGGTATCAGAGAAAATCATTCCGGGCTCCTTATGTTTGTTAGTTCTTTCAAAATTGGTGCTTTTTATAAGGGATTTTTACACTTGGGAAATTCTGAACTTTGTCAATAACAGGTGCCCTTTTTATTTCGTAATTACACTGCAACTCCTGTCGAACATCTCTATTAACACTGTACCCTTGCCATTAGCCTCTGTAGGTCAACCGTTATGAGGAATTTTTACACCACGAACCTTATAAAAATTTGCCAATTACGTGACATCCCATGTATTCTTCATATTTACACCACGACCCTGCAAACATATATCTAACTCCTTTACCACGACATCTATGGTTAACTCCTATCCTATCCATTTGACTGTTAAAGTAGACATATTTAGTTAAGAATTTCTAAAATCTACCCTTCATGCTTATTAAATTTACAAACACGAGCCATTGTTATTCCTCATCCCCTCCCCTTCCCTCCTCCAACAACCCCTCTGCCCCCCCCCCTCCTCCCCTCTGCGAACTCCCCACATCTCCCCTTCCTGCTCCATGTCAAACCACCACCTCCACCAGGCCTCCTCCGATGCCGCTCTCCTCTGTTCATGTCTTCGTCACTGCACTCCCCGCTATTCAGCCCATCCGAGCCACAACTATTGAACAGAATCCATAATCTATTTATAATGTCTTTCGCTGAGTCGACGACGCAATAAATACAACTGACTAACTTGCATCCAACTGACTGAACATCTTTTTCAGTTGACTGGTTTTTCACATTCGGAATTTATTCTATTGATAACCTCTTATTCTACTTGATTTTCACTCATTTTACGCCTTCCTCGTGAACTTTCTTCACAATGAATTATCTCTACATCTCACTTGCACCACACCTTGGTCATAATGCAGCCCCCACACTATGGGAATTCTTCACAAATGCTGACGTGATCTGTAAACACCCCCTCGCATTGGAAAATCTTGCAAGGTTTCTTTACAGTCTTATAAGATTCTACCATTGTTTGAGACAATCAAGAGATTGCAAGGTTTTGATAGCTCCTTAAGTCCTTTTTTCTTATCAACATTCCTGGATGTTGGGTTTTCGCACATTCCACCCATGTCTAAGTGATATTGTGCGTCTCTCTCTCTCTCTCTCTCTCTCTCTCTCTCTATATATATATATATATATATATAGTTTTCCATAATAGTTTTAAGTTATATGGGTTTTTCCTGGATATTGGATAATGGGCTTTTCCCATATATATATATATATATAGAGAGAGAGAGAGAAAAGAGAGTATGCACTCTGGTGCATGTAATTTTATATGCACCGGGGCTTATATCTCCCAAATTTTTTTATTTTTTTGGGAAAATATCGCCGTATATATTCATTTGTATATTCATCCAATACGCCATTTGAATTTCGTCAGAAACAGAGACTCCTATGCCCTCCATCTAGAACAGATAGTTTTGACGGTCTTAGAATTGCTGTAACCAACCTGTTATAGATGGAGGGCATATGAGTCTCTGTTTCTGACGAAATTCGAATGGCATATTGAGGGATATATAGATGAATATACATGGTGATATTTTCCCAAAAAATAAAAAAATTTGGGAGATATAAGCCCCGGTGCATGTAAAATTACATGCACCAGGATGCATACTCCCCATCCTCATATATATATATATATAGGGTTTAATGTGGCTGCCCCTAAGGGGGAGCTAACTTGGCTCCCCCCGCGCTATTTCGCCTATTTTTTTTTGAAAATTTCTTCCGTGAATATTCATCACTATATCCCTATATTATGTTATTAAAATTTCGTGCGAAACAGAGACTCGTACGGCCTACATCCAGACAGTCATTTTTTAACGGTAACAGAATTGCTAAAAATGACTCTTCTGGATGGAGGCCGTAGGAGTCTCTGTTTCACGTGAAAATTGAATGACACAATATAGGGATATATTGATGAAAATCCACGGAAGAAATTTCGAAAAAAAAAAGTGGAGAAATGGCACGAGGGATGCCAAGTTAGCTCCCCCCATGGGGGCAGCCCCATTTTACCCATATATATATATATATATATATATATATATATAATATATCGAATGATGACTTCATGACAATATGTGATTTAAACCCCCAATGATTTTTAAAAAAATATATCACAAAAATATAAAGAAAAAAGAGCGGGAGTAGCCAAGCCGGTTGCTCCTTGGAAGCATATACGTTTAACTCATATGTGGGTAAAATGTATATGTTACCAGGATGTAACTAACTTGGCTACTTCCACCCTTTTTTCTTAATTTTTTGTGGTATTTTTAAAAAAACTCCTAGGGGGCTTGATCAAATATTCCCATGTTATCATTCGAATTTTGACTCAGTTCGAGATTCCTATCCCATCGATCAAACCTATCAAAATTTGATGGTCTCAAAATTGTTGAAATCAACCCCTTGCAGATGGGCATGTTAGGAGCAATTTTTGAATGACAATTTCATGACAATATGTGATTTAAATCCCCCTAGGAGTTTTTAAAAAAATACAACAACAGCAAAGCCTTTTTCCCACTTTAAGTAGGGTTACCTACATGGATGTTTTGCCTCCATTCAAATCTATCTTGGGTCATTCTTGGGCTTAGATCCAAAAAACTAAGATCCCTTTGTATAGTCACATTCCAACACTTCTTGAGCCTTCCACGTCCTCTTTTAGCTGGCTCAACATTCCAACAAGTCACATCTCCTCACTTGTGCATCAGTTGACCTCATTTGCACATGGCCAAACCACCTTAAGCGATTTTCTCGCATCTTATCTTCGATCGGAGCTACACCTACTTTCATTCTGATGGCATCATTCTGAATCTGATCTTTACGTGTGTGTGTGTGTGTGTCCACACATCTACCTTAGCATTTTCATTTCTGCTATTGTCATTCTCTGCACATGTCTATGGTTCACATGCCAACATTCAAATCCATAGAGCATAGCATGTCTCACAGATGCTTTGTAAAACTTTCCTTTGATTTTCAAAGGAATTTTCTTATAACAGAAAACAGCAGAGGCTCCTTTTCCGCTTTAGGCAACCTGTGTTTATTATATTTGTAACATCTCCATCAATTTCTCCATCATGTTGCAAAATAGATCCCAAGTATCTAAAAGAATCTCTCTTCTGAATGGTATTATCACCAATCTTAACATTGATTCCTTCACCATTACTTCCATCAAAAGTATACTCGATATATTCAGTAGTCCTACTTATACGAAATCCTTTAGTCTCCAAAGCATGTCTCCAGACCTCAAGCTTCTCATTTACTCCATCTCTATCAATCAAAACAATATCATTAGTGAATAACATACATCAAGGTATCTCATCCTGAATGTGACTTGTCAAGATGGTTGCTCCTTGGTAACATATACCAAGGAATTTTTTAAAAATATCACAAAAATAATAAGAAAAAAGGGTAAGAGTTGCCAAGTTGGTTGCTCCTTGGTGGCATGTATATTTTACTCATATATAGGTAAAATGTATATGCTACCAGGGAGTAGCGAACTTGGCTACTCCCACCCTTTTTTCTTTTTTTTTGTGGTATCTTTAAAACTCCTTGGAGCGGGAGGGTTTAAATCGTATATTGTCATGATGTTGTCATTCGAATTTCAAGGTGGGAGTAGCCAAGTTGGCTGCTCCTTGGTAGCATATGCATTTCTCTCTATATACCCCGAGTGTAGGATCCTTTTTTCCTACACACACCACACATATATACACACACAGAGGGTTGATCTTGTGAGAGTCAAAAACTGTGAGAGCATGAGAGTAATGAATCTAGACCATGAGAGAGATGAGCAAAATCTAGTGGTCCAGACTGACTGCTTTCATGCTCTTACAGTTTTTGGCTCTCACAGAATCAGTCCTCTACACACACACATACATATATACACACATAGGGGATGATCCTATGTGAGGAGGTATTTATGAGAGCATGAGAGCAATAGGTATAGACCTTGATTCAACTTTCCACCAATGGTTCAGATTAAATGCCTAATCCCATGCATTCTCAGCACACAGTCTCCCTTGCATTCCCCACTTTTCTATCTTCTCCCAACGGAGGCTGCTCCCAAAAAACCACTGGCAGCTCCATCAACCTCCTCGATATTTTCCTTCTCCGGAGCCATTCTCCTCTCCTTCCCACAGGGCTCCCTCTTGAGCCGACTCGCAACCCCATCCCTGCGCTCTGCCATTGCAAATTTGCAACCCCCTGGACATCCCCTGTATTCTATATTCTGTGGCTCGTCGGGGTGCCTCCCCTCCTCACGCCACCCCTCCCCGGATCGTGATTCACATTTTTAGGAGGAAAATAGCATGAAAGCAAAAAATGAATACTGCAATGAATCATCTGGCATTATTCCGTGTATGTTACAGGGGAATAAATAAACAATTCGCAACGTATTATGTAGGTGGAAATCATCCTGCGAAGCATATTTCTTTGTAAACTAAAGAATTCAAGGTAATAGAAACTGTTGTCTTAATATTCGTCCTGTGACTGTAAGGTGAGGACAAATCTCTGATACTTGTTACTTTGTAGTTGCTGCATCCGACTACCACCACATTTTTATAAAGCAATAATGCCTTTGTGAAAAGAATACTGTATTAGTTGAGCGCGTATTGAGTTGTAGACGGGTAAATAAATACCTTCAGGATCCATTTACCCCATCCAGTGGTTTAGTCCCACATCGTCCAGTGGTGGGACTTGGAGGCCCTGTAGAGGCTATATAAGGAGCCCCAGGCCTCCTGTAACAGATGAGAAAAAGCAATAGAATATCCGCCCCGTTGAGGGCTTCTCCCGTGGTTTCATCCCGCTCCTCACGGAGTATGGTTCCACGTAAAATCCCGCGTTCTTCTTGTTATTTATCTTTTTTCATGTTACGCTTCCGCTTCCGATTTTCTAACATGGTATCAGAGCGGGTTCGATCTTCGGGGTTTTTTATGTTCTATATTTGTATTCGAGATCTTTCATGTTCTTATTTTTGTTCGAGAGTTTTGTGGAGATTATTTTTCAAGATTATGATTTGTCTGACTATTATAGGGTTTATGTTTAAATCCCTAATTTCTGTAAGAAATTGAAGTTCATCATTAGGATTTCTTTTATGAAACCTATGTTTCAAGCGCATCTCTCCAAGAAAAGGCTCTGCGCCTCGCGCTCCAGCAACACGTGCATGTCCAAGACCCGCAGTTTCTCCTTCATAACTCCATCTCGTGCGTCGTTTTCCAGACCCGCGAAACCCTAGCCGCGGTTGTTCTCATCAGATCGAGTCAAGGCGGCGGTGCGTCCATGCACGCACATCCCAGCGCGCTCCAGCAGGGGGCGACGTGCGTCTGCACAAGGCCAAGTTCCCCTTCGGAGCCCCAATATCCATGCACCTCCCCCTCCAGGCACAAGGTACAAGGTGGCGACCCTTCCCCTTTGCGCAGGCCCATCGAGCTCCAGTCGGCGCTGCTCTGTAGATCCAGCGATCCATCGCGAGAGCAGGCCGCGCAACTCTCATCAACGGCGAGACCTCCCACGCGCTCTCTCCTTCCCAGGCGGCGGCGAACCCCAGCACGCGAGAGAGAAGCAGTTCTCAACAGGCGGAGTCCTGACACAGGCGGCAAGGTCGCGAAGCCCTAATGCATCTTCCAGCGGCAGCGGCGCCCCCTGGAGGCGCCCTCTCGCAACGCCCAGGTGCGCGAGCCGCTTGCGCACGAAGCCCCTGGGCTCTTCTCCATCGCGGCACCTCCTCCAGCCCCATGCGCGATCCCCTCTCCTCAGGCCTCCCCTCCTCAGCGGTCGCCCTCCACATCGTAACGGCGGCGGCATATGAAGAAGACCCCCCTTCGGAGGCAGCTGTTTTTTTTTTTTGAGCGAGGGATTTCAGAACCCTAAATGGGGTTTTACCCAAAAGGGCGCAGCGGGTCTTATAAAAAAAGAAAGAGAGAGGCGTATTTTAGTCCTAGACGTGGGCCATTTTAAAAACAAATTATTGAGAGGGAAGTCCAGCTCACGTTAAAAAAAGGAAGAAGAGAGAGAGAGGTGGCTGATTTGGGCCCTTTGGGCCGGGAAAGAAAAAATGATTGTTAAAAAAATGAAAAAAAAGGCGCGTGCATCTCAAAAGCCGTACGCAAATTAAAAAAAATGATGACGGCTTATAACAAAAAAATGAATGACAAAAAGCTGTAAATTTCATGTTTGTTATCCCATCATTGTTGTCTTCTCCCAACTTTGTCGATGTGTCTGTTTTCCAACAAGTATGGGAGAAAGGGGGAGTATATGTAGAGTCACAGGTTGTATTCAGATCCAGATTGTCAGATCTTCCAGATTCAGTTGCCAGTCTCCAGACCAGCCATATTTTCCAGACTCTACAAATGATCAGATTTTGTCAGACTCGACGATTGATCCCGAGTCCTCAGTTGTCAGACACGCACGAGTTTGCGGTCTTATTTCAGATGAGCATATGTTGCCATCATTGTCAGAGGTCCCCATCATGATTCTTGTTGTTCGGCCAAAGTTTTCATGTGAGCCATAGGGACTCCAGAGTAGAGAACCATTCCTTATGCCATATGTTGGCAAGGGTTTTCATGTGGTATCATAGGTACACCAGAGCAGTGCACCATTCTCTGAGCCAGATGGGAGAGACCCAGTTCTCCGATGAGGAGACTTCAGGCACAGTTTCAGACTCGATGATCAGATTCGAGTCTTCAGTTGACTCACACTCTAGCCCCGTTCGTCCTCCTCACATGCACGGCATGAGAAGCAACGTCCTCGACTGCAGCATGTGCGCGTTGGGTTGATATTGTCCGTAGTGTCCTGTAGCGTTGAGTTGAGTTTCTTTCTGTTTGTTTGTCCAAGCTGAGCATTGCATGCTCCAGCTTGAGGGGGAGTGTTGGAGTATTTAGTTGAGCGCCTATTGAGTTGTAGACGGATAAATGGATACCTCCAGGATCTATTTACCCCATCCAGTGGTTTAGTCCCACATCGTCCAGTGGGGGACTTGGAGGCCCTGTGGAAGCTATATAAGGAGCCCCAAGCCTCCTGTAACAGATGAGAAAAAGCAATAGAATATCCGCCCCGTTGAGGGCTTCTCCCGCGGTTTCATCCCGCTCCTCACGGAGTAGGGTTCCACGTAAAATCCCGTGTACTTCTTGTTATTTATCTTTTTCCATGTTACGCTTCCGCTTCCGATTTTCTAACAAATACAATACAGTCGAAGATTGAAATCTCAAGCAACAACCAGAAGCAGTATGAGTAACTGTTGAGAATTATTGTTGCAATATCTTCTTGCACCGAGAGTTTAGAATTCAGATGCATATGTAAGTTATTAAGTCACTTTTATTTTATCTCAAAACTTTAAACGTCATCCACCCATCTTTTGCCTTTAAAAAAGTCAAATCATCTGTACTCATTCAAATCCATTACATTAAAGGAGTTGGAAATTACAAATGAGCTGCAAAAACAAAGATTGCCATTTTAATCTGATGAACGAAATATATATCGTATAGTTGTTTGAACAAATTGCGGTATCTTTTTATTAAACTTTTGATCTTAAAATAGCATCCACTACACTGTTATAAATGCTGGAACTATTAACGATGACAGCTCCGCTCACATTAGTTGTAAACAAATATATTCTGCATATCCAAAACTCTTCCCAAAAAAATCAAATACGAACCACCATGGGATTCCAATCAAAACAGAAACTAAACAGAAAAAATCGAATAAAAGAAGCACCAAGAACCCACAAGTTACATGCTTTATATTGCAAGGGTAGATATATGTATGGTCATGCATGTAATGTGGATCTGGAGTCTGATCGAACAAATATGGGATTTTTACATCAATAACTCTGAGTAATTCTGCAATTACAATCATAACCCTGAATAATTGCGAATTACATCCAGAACCCTCAATAGTCTTAACTGTTACACCCACAACCCTCGAGTTAACTTCAATCTAATATTCCGTTAAGTTTGACGGTATCCGTCAAATATTTTATATTTTCTACCTTTTAAGTTCTATTATTTACAAATGAGTACGCTCTCCCTATCTCCTCCTCCACCTCGTCGACAACCACTCCCTCCCTTCTTCCTCTTGTCGACCACTTCCTCCTCCCCGTCGACCACTCCTTCCTCCTCCAGCCAATGCAGCCCCCATCGAGCACCCCCCACCCCACGACCAGGCCTCCCAATCCCATCTCCTCTAGGCCGATTACCCCGTCGAGCCTGCAGTGAAGACCCCACAGCCAGCGACCTCCAAACCCCCCCCCCCCCCCCCCGCGAGCAGGCCTCCGCCAACCTCCTCTAACCCAGGCCAGTTACCCCGTCTGAGTCAACGACCTCCAAACCAACACCCTGCAGAGCCCACCCAAACCTCCGGCGATCGGGACCTCCAGCCCACCCCTCGCCGCCTCACGCGTAGAGGTACCTAACCCCCCCTGCAAGCGCAGGCCTGCGCCCACCTCCCCCCGGTCGGGATCTACATCCCAACCCCCCGCCGCCTCACGTGCAGAGTCCCCCCCCCCGCCCGTCGGGACCTCCAGCCCACACCTCGTCGCGCCTCACGCGTAGAGATCCCCTCCCCCGCCCGTCGGCGAACTCCAGCAGTCGCCTCACGCAGAGCCACTACCGCATGCTTGGAAGCCCCACCTCTCCCTCCCAACCGTCATCCTGCAAATGTTCGCTAATTTTTTTATTATTAAATTTTCTAAAGCAGTAGGAAGATCATGAGTTAAATTTAACCCAATGATATGATTGGGTTAACATAAAAATTAACGGAAGGTTATGAGTTTGAGAGGGAGTGACTATTTGAGGTTTGTTGTGTAATTCACAAGTATACAAGGTTGTGATTGTAATTGCAGGATTACTCAGGGTTATGAGTATAAAATCTCAACAAATATCTTCAACGTTGTTACTGCAGGCTCTCCCTAAATCTATTATCATTGCTATAGTACATTCGTCTGCAACAAAATCTCATTTCTTCGGCACCACCATGTCTTTTTCCATTAGTTTTTCACCATCAGTCAATGATCAGAAAGTCGGCTTAGGCGGCCGCATATACGTACTCGGGCCACCAAGCGCACCGAGAAATGAAAATGCGTTCAGTAGTTGCTCATAGCGCATATGTGGTCCGAGTACTCCGCATATGCGGCCGCATATGCAGCCGCATTTGTATTAGAGTCCCTCCCCCCCAAATTTTTGACATGTTTTGCTAGAAACCCTCTCGCTCGAACCCTTTCGCAAAACCCTCTCGCTCGAAACCCTCTCGCGAAAAGCTCCTCTCCCGAGAACCGTTCTCCAAGAAGTCCTAGGCGACGACTGCAAGTGTCCTCGTGGGCTGCTTCACCGCCTACTCTGGCCGTCATGGGTCGTTCCTCCATCGCTCCTCGCCTTCTAGCAACCGCTCCTCGCCAACATGTGGTGGCACGCGACCTGCGCCTCCGCCTCAACTCGAGCAGCTCCTCCTCGAGTAGTTGCTCCTCTCTGCATGAAGTCTTGTCGTTGTTGCACATCCTGCACCTCCGCATACCCTCAAGGACCTCAATCAAAACCACTAGCAGCTCCTTCGTCAAATTTTCACCTCCATCAGCGGCCACCAAGTACCCTCCGAGTCTGATTTTTTTATTTTGAAAGCAACCTACATTTGTATTTGTGACTTTTATTTTCTATGAAGTCTTGTATCTAATGTTTACATATATTTCTGTAAATACTAAATAGAATCATCAAGTATATAGTTTTTTTTAGATATGCTAGTGGTTCTTAGCACATACAAGGTACAAAGATGATAAATAACATTAAGAAAGTGAAGATGAATAATTTCATTTGTCATTATTTGTTTGGGTTGTGCTTAGGTCTTCATTTGATAAACAATTTTGGTTTATCAACTATTTTGCCATGAATTTAGGTTATCATGGATTCAGAACCCACACATGATGCAAAACATGTGTTTTCTACTCCACTCAGATCTACCGATCCGGGATGGAAATATGTGTATCTTATGAAGAAGACGGACCCGAATTACATGACTTGTCACTTGTGTGGAAATTTTTGAAAGGCGGAATTAATCGAATGAAACAACACCTTTCACATCAAAGGGGATTGCAAATCATGTCCAAAGGCTAACTCTGAAGTGCAGAAGGAGATATGCGATTATGTAGAGGGAATTATGAAGAAGAAGAACGAGAAAGCTATAACTTTGAACGAAATGAGAGAGGGGGTGGTTATTATAGCGACATGCTCTTCCACAACACCATGTGAAGGAACATGTCCTAGGAAAAGACTACGATCATCTGATGATGAAATTGGGACAATTGGCACAATGCGCCAAACCGTTATCAAGGAAACACTAGTCAAGGAGGAACGTACGCTTGTCAACAAATATGTAGCCAAACTCTTCTATGAATGCGATATCCCTTTCAACATGATGACCAAGAACTCCTTCATATGCATGTGTGAAGCAATTGGCCAATACGAAAGCGACTACAAGCCTCCATCTTATTATAAAATTGCAGAGCCTTTGTTGAAGGATGAAGTGGAAGAAATAAAAGAATTTTTGAAAAGGCACAAGGATGCATGGAAGAAAAGTGGATTTTCCATCATGACAGATGCATGGACCGACATGAGGGGAAGAGGCATAATGAACTTGTGCAGTAACTGCAGCTTGGGCACATGTTTTTTGAAGTTTGTTGATGCTTCAGCCGATGCACATACTGTTGAATATATATCCTCGTTGGTGGAGGATTGCATCAAGGAGGTTGGAGTAGACAATGTTCTGTAAATCGTGACTGACAATACATCTGTTAATATGACGGCTGGGAGGCTCCTCAAGACCAAATATCCAAACATACTTTGGCCATCTTGTGCTGCTCATTGTATAGATCTCATGCTTGAAGAAATTGGAAAGGACGTGAAGGTGAAAAATTCATAGCAAAGGTCAGAACACTAATTATTTTCATCTACAGACATGCAAAGATGCTCAGCTTGATGCGACACTTTACCCAAAAGGGTGAGATAGTCAGACCGGAGCAAGCAAGATTTTCCACTTGTTTTCTCACGCTACAAAGTGTCTTTAAAAAAAAGAGAAGTTGAGATTGATTTTTTTATGATGAATGGAGAGAGTGCAAGTGGTCCAGGACAAAGAAATGTGAAATTGTTGGATCAATTATTCTTAGTACAATATTTTGGATCCAAGTTTCTTTAACCTTGAAGATCTTTTCCCTGCTCGTTCGTCTCTTGCGTGTTGTTGATGGTGATCGAAAGCCATCATTGAGTTTTGTGTATAGAGGTTTGAAGATGCGAAGGAGATAAAGAGTCTTTTTAAAGACGTTGAGCATTCATAGAAGCCTTACATTGATGCCATTGATTCAAAGTCGAGAGGGAGGTTAGATAGTTCTCTTCACCTTGTAGCTTACTATCTCAACCCCTATTATTTCTATAGGGAAAATGATAAAGCCAATTTGGAAGATAGCTTTGTCATAAATGGCTTTTTGTATTGCTTGGAGATATTTTATCATGATTTGGATGTTTAAGATGTCATCACAACAAAAGAAATGGTTCTTTACAAAAATGGAGAAGGTGCATTTGGAAAACCCCTTGCTATCAAGCTCAGATCCGTTAAGACGTGTTCGATCCAGGTAGTAGTATGTGTCATTTCTAATATACGCTTTACACATGTTTCAAGTACGTGTAAGGAATAAGGAGTTGGCATTATTTTTCTTCTAGCTAATTGGTGGTCGCTATTTGGTGGTGAGACGACATACATGAAGGTGATGGCAATGAAGATATTAAAGCTGCCATTCTCTTCTTCTGGATGTGAGAGGAACTGAAGCTCTTTTGCAGTGGTAGACGACCACATTTGTGATGTGTGATTATTAATAGACTAAGATTGATGTTTGTTTAATCGATTAACATTTTGAGTAAATACTTGCATTGCAGATCTACACCAAGAAGAGAAATAAACTTGAAACCAAGAGACTGAATGACTTGGTTTTTGTAAAATTCAACTCAAAACTGAGGGAACAACAATCTCAGATTGGAATAAACCCATTTATTTCTAAGGATAGGACGTATATAAGTGAGTGGATTGGACAAGAGGAAGACGAAGAAGAGGTGTTTCAAGGCACGGAGGTGGCCTGGTAGTTGCAAATCAAGATGGGGAGGGTGACGTAGAGTGGTGGTGTCAGCATTGAAGATGAGCATCGCTGGAGAGGGGCAACGCTGGAGATAGGTGACGCCGGAGAGTAGCGCTAGAGATGGGCGCTAGAGGAGTACTTGAGGGGCGCTGGAGGGGTGATGGGTCAGTATCGGAGGGGCGTTAGAGATGGGCGACATCGGTGAGGGGCAGTGCTGGAGATATGCGCTGGAGAAGGGGCATTGGAGGGGCGGTGCTGGAGAGGGGTGTTGGGCGTCGGGGTTGTGAGAGAAGCGGCGTCGGGCTAGAGAGGGGTGTGTTGGACATGCGAGCCCACGGCGAGCCATTATGCAATAAGTGTTATTGCAATTCACTCCTTGATCTGAAATAAAGAGTATATATAATTTGCATAATAGGTCCCTTAGTACAATTAGGGTTGTGTACCATGGCCATCTTGATGATCATACAGCTGTTGATTCAATTATTGAATCATAGAGGCTGGTGCTTGGATGAATATCTAAAGAGTTAGATTAAGGACTCATCAAGCACCATCAAATGATTATTAAGAGATGATCTCTAGCCTGAGAAGGAGATGGCAATCCTTTCTCTAAAGGCTGATATCTGACCGACCTCTTGATGCAGGTCCTCTGCATAGGAATAGAGATTCGGAGGTGTCAGATTAGTTAGGTCAAAGAGTTGACTTAACGAGATCGAGATAACCAAAGTCCTATATCGTATGCTGTCACGATACAGGCACGCATCCTCTGACCGGAGACAGATGTGTTACTATATGTTTGAGTATGTACATTTGGCAGACCAATAGGTTGATGACCTAATCAAGGTCGATACACCGGCGCGCTGGTGTGCATATAAGGGCATATGAGTAATACGATCTCTCAAAGGGATCATACAGGTTCAGTTACTGAACCGGAAGACATGAGCTCACTCATGAGATATTGGGAAGAATCAAATTCCGTGCGCACGGTCGTCTCGCTTTGGAAGCTTGACTGAATTTGTTGGTTTCATATATACTTTTGGAAAGTATATGATCAAGACCTAGGTATGATATATGCTTTTGGAAAGTATATGATCAATACCGACTCCCAATGATCGAATGAGAAACTTACTGATAAAACCCTGAAGTAGACAGTGTAAAGTTGATCTAATACTTCGGGTTTATTCTGAGTCTTCCAGTATGCAGGATGTACAGGTATTGGGAATGCCTGAGGGTGATGTGATCATAAACGGTTGTATAACCATGACGCTTCCATTCCTAGGGAGTGATGAAACGGGCCTGGATTTTAGTGACTCCTCTCAGTAGAGAAGTAATCTGATCTTAGTCCAAATGTTGGACATTAATCTGAATGTGATTCAGATTCAATGAGAAGATTAGATTTGCGGTCTTGATTTAACCAAGCATCTATGGGAGGCCCGAGATCTGGATTTGAGATGTGATCTCAATATCCATGTCACTGTACGTGGAACAATACAATCGCCCTGTCCTTATCTCCAAGTATTCGCGGAGAAAGCGCATTGTCCTTGAAAGAGTTCATGGATAATTCTATTGTTGATATTTGTATCCGAGCATTAAGAAAATGGATAATTAAATGTGATTTAATTATCATGAATAATATGAATTTGATTCATATTATAAGAAGAGTTATCTTAGATAATTAAATGTGATTTGATTATCAAAGATGTAAATAATATGAATGTGATTCATATTATTTGAGCACATGAGAATAAGTTATCCAATATAATTAAATGTGATTTAAATATTATGGATAAGAATAATGTGGATAGTAATATCCAATTATTCATAATATATTATAAATGTGATTTATAATGTATTGGAGAGAGTTAAATATAATTTATATTAGTAGATTAATTATTATTGTGTATTGGATACACATTGTCTAATTAATTGAAAATGTAAATTACATTTTTGCTTTGGGTTGTGAATGTGATTCACAAATTTCCAATGGCATGATTGCAATGTTCACAAAATAAATTGGATTTATTTTTGTGAAATAATATTCAACAAAAGTTGTTGAGAGATATTAGAGAGAATTATGAGATAATACAATCTCATATAATAGGAGAGGCATCCACCTTCCATATAGGAAGAGTGGACGGCCACAATTCCCACAAGGAATGTGGTGGCCGTCCACCCTTCTTATGGAAGGAGGCTTGCCTCCTTTCCTATTTCTCTAATTGAGATTGATTTAATATAAATCAAATTATATTCTACATATATTTGATTTTTATTAAATTAATTGTTGTTGGTTTTTTACCAACATAAATCTTAGCCATTGAAAGAAACACAATCAATGAGAACCATTGGATTTGTGTTGTCCCATGGATTGAGATCCATGGATCCCAAAACCCTATAAATAGAGAGGCATACCCATGCTCTCTCTTTACACACAATGCTTGAGAAGCATCTCTCTCTCTCTCTTTCTCTCTAGAGGTCAGCCCTCTCTCTCCCTCTCATGGCCGTCCACCATGGATGCCATGGAGAGGTTCTCCATCGCCGCGGTATCGTCGTTATGCTGCCCGTTCTTCTGCTCGTGGATCTCCGTCTCCTTCGGTGCGCCTCGCTCGTGAAGAAGACGTCGGATCTCGTGTGTCGAGATCAGGAGATCCGCCGCTTGGATCATCAACATGGATTGCGAGAAGCACGCGGTTCATCCCCGCGCTCGCAAGCGTCTCCTCCGTCGGATCGGACTTGAGACAGGAGGTCTCTTCGTTTAGAGACTCGATCGCAACCACGCTTCAAGAGGCAATCCTATTACTTGTTTGTGGTTTAGACGAAACGATTCGAGAAGTGTTCTTGTATCATGTGGTTTCGTCGTATAAAAATTTTTTTAAATTCCGCTGCATCGAGCAACTAGTCCGACTAGTCGCTCCTCGTCGTATTCGATACGACGCACACGCTTCCATGATGCGCTTGAGGATCTATCCATATCCTTCAGGTTGTTGGAGGGGTGTCGGGCTGGAGAGGCGTCGAGCGGTGCTGGAGGTGGTTGCATTGCACAAAGCTAGAGAAGGGAGGGAGGCGCACGAGCTGGGGGCGTCGGTCGAGTGTGGTCGGGTAAGGAGGGGTGGGAGGGAGGGTGGGGAAACCAGGCTCTTGATACCAAGTTGAATAATAAGAATATGATTTTCATATTTTTTAAATAGAACCCTACGGCTACTTATATAGGGTGCCTTACGGTTAGGGTTACAAGTCAAACTCTCAACATAAATAAAAGCTCATAACAGGAATATATGCATAGTTGGGGACTTTTTTGTAATTTATCATAAAAATTTTATTGAAGAGAGAGATATTACTATTATCATAAAAAAAGATAATCAAATAGAGTTTCGTGGGATACGTATTAAACCATTGTTCTACATCTTACCGACTGACAAGAAAATAAGAAGATTTTACAAAAAAAAACTTGTAGTTATCCCCAACAAACCTGTGCCTTGCTAGTGTTCGCCAAGATGTTTATTGTAGCAAAATACTTCACCTACGTCTATTATAGGCGTTAGAGCCTACCCAGTCGCCTAGGAAAATGCCTTTGCTAGCATTGGTTTGGAAGCGACAAATCCATATAGTCAGCCCTACTTAAAGTAGGAAAGGATGTCGTTTTACATTTGACTATAGAGGTTGAACTCGAATATGAACTTCATAACAAAATTTCCTATTATATGCATTCCCTAGACAAGAAAGAGGGTTGGCTTGCTTTCTTGGAGTTTTACATATATACTAGAGGAAGAATCTTCAGAAAAATAAAAGGAAACATTTACTGTTTGCATCATTTGTCAATGGCTTCCCGATTATGCCGATAATACCGATGGATCCACATTTGTCCTCTTCAATGTTTGTGGAGTTGTGGAGTTCCATCTCCAGTACATGAAGAGCCCCCAACATTGTAGGTACTTCAGCAGGTTATTCACCCTTCTTTAGTGGACTATTTTTGACACTTTGGTTCAAGAGGTTCCATGGCTAGTTTGCTCCTTCCTGGTGGTGGGGTCCAGTTCATTTCATCTTGGCTCATTATCTACAATGTTGACAGATCTCCTTTTCTTGCTTCAAATTATAGCGGATCGTACACAACGTTCTAATTTTAGTTACTTTCAAGCCAGTTTCCTTTTTAATGGTAGATTTTGACCGATCGGCATATTACTACATCATGTGCCTCCCAGTTAGCATGAGAGGCCCCTCCCTCTTCAAGTGTTTTCTGTCCTGAAGCAATTGAAACTTGTAGCCAGGCAATCAGCAAACTATTTGTACTGTCGAATCCATTTGACTCTTTTCTACACACATACCACCTTCTCTATGCATCAAGACTCCCGAATGGCTCAGTAGCCACTGCATATTGCTTTTCTAATTCCCAAAGTTTGAAAATCACCTCCATGACACCTCTAGCAATTTAGCAAACTTCTGGTCAATCTTCATTTTACCTCCTCATCATGCTCAATTTAGCCAACTTCGGGTCAATCTTCATTTTACCTACTCATCATTCTCAATCCACATGTTCCAGCATCGCTGTTTCAAAAATTTCCGAACTCCACACCAAATGAGAAGGAGATGACACATAAAAAAGAATATCCAACTGTTTTCTCTATCAATCTTGTCTTCTACATGTTTTCTACATGTGGTAGATCGATTTCTTCTGCATGATGCTCTTCATGTTCCCGACTTTCCTATAAATCTTCTGTCTGTTAGCAAAATTACTAAAAAATTAAATTGCAAGTTGATTTTTGATCAAAACTCATGTATCCTAGAAGACTTGAAGACAAAAAAGAAAATCGGAATTGGTTTAGTTGAGGATGGCTTGTATCGCCTTCCTGCTCGAATTGGTCAGGCCTTTGCTTCCGTGACGAAGTCTAGAAATGAGAAGAGAATATCTATGTTGATAAAACAGTGGCATGAACGACTTGGTCATATCAGTTTTCATTCTTTACAAAAGTTGATGCCTGCTATGTTTTCAGGATTATCGGCAATTGATTTTCAGTGTGAGGTGTGTAAGTTTGCAAAACAAACGCGTACTACATTTCCTATTTCTACGAGCAAATCCACTCACGCCTTTGAGCTCGTATATTCTGATGTGTGGGGCCCATGCAATATTCAGAGTTGGCAAGGATATCACTACTTTATTACCTTTGTTGATGATTGGTCACGACATACGACTGTCTTTCTTATGAAGAATAGGAGTGAAGTTCCTGCTATTGTCAACGAGTTCATTGCTCTTGTGAAGAGACAACACAATGCAAAGATTAAAAATTTCCGTTCAGATAATGCTAGAGAGTACTTGGCCCAGTCCCTTCGAAAAACTCTTACCATGGAATTATTCATGAAACCTCGTGTACATATAGTCCACAACAGAATGGTGTGGCTGAAAGAAAGAATAGGCATATTCTTGAGATTACTCGGGCTCTTCTCTTTCAACGGAACATGCCTAAGAAGTTTTGGGGAGAAGCTGTGCTTACAAGCGTTTACTTAATGAACAGGATGCCGTCTCGAGTCCTAAATGGAGAATCTCCATTTATGCTAATTTATCCTGGTCAAGAACCATTCTCTTTGCCACCCAAGGTATTTGGTTGTGTTTGTTTTCTGCATGCAAATAATGTTGGAGTTAAGAAACTCGACCCTCGTGCTAATAAAGGATTCTTCCTTGGTTACTCTACGACACAGAAAGGATATCGGTGCTTTGATTCCACACCTGGCCATGTTCTGGTTACTAAGGATGTTAGCTTTTTCGAAAATGATGCTTTCTTTCCCAGTAGTCCTCTTCAGGGGGAGACTAAATGTGAAGAAGACTTTAATGGACTTTATTTTTTGGATGATGCTGGTTATAGTATTCCTCATCAGGGGGAGATTCAATCTAATGAAAATATTTGTCGTGATAAAGAAGCTAATGAAAACAATCATAATCCTCCAGTTCTCTTATCGAACGAGCCGACTTCACAGATGTCTGATAGTATTCCAGGTGTTCTTAATGGGACTAACAATGATTTGGAAGATCCAGAGATTGAACAAGCTTCAGTCAGCAATCCTATGATTATTGATGAGACAGAAAATGATGTTCATAATGTTGAGTTGGAACTACTGGATGACAGCATTGCTCAAAGGAAGGGTAAGAGGATCATCAAACTCCCGGCCAGATATGCAGGATGTACTCAATACCCTATTGAGCATCATATTTCCTACTCTAAATTAAGCACGTCTTATAAATATTTTCTCACATCTCTTGATTCTAATACCATACCTAGGAATGTGGCAGAGGCTAGAGAGAACCCTGCTTGGGCTCTGGCTATGCAGGAGGAGATGAAGGCTCTGGTGAAGAATGACACGTGGGATATAGTTGATATCCCCAAAGATGTACATTTGGTTGGTTCGAAGTGGATCTATACTATAAAGTATAATGCTGATGGGAATATTGACAGATTCAAGGCTCGTCTTGTGGCTAGAGGCTACAGCCAGAAATTTGGGATTGACTACTTAGAGACCTTTGCTCCTGTGGCAAAGATGAATACAATTAGGGTTGTTATTTGCCTAGCTGTTCATTTCTCTTGGAAAATGTACCAATTGGATGTGAATAATGCTTTCTTAAATGGTGACCTCAAAGAAGAAGTTTACATGAAAATGCCACCTGGTTTTGAAAAAGAGGATAAATGTTGTAAATTAAAAAAGACATTATATGGTCTAAAGCAGTCTCCAAGAGCTTGGTTTGAACGACTCCGTGTGGTCATGATAAAAATGGGTACACTCAAGTGAATCGAGATCACACTCTATTCATAAGAAGGAGTGAAATAAAAAGATCTATTCTTTTAGTTTATGTGGACGATATGATTCTTACAGGCGATGATGAAGGAGAATTATCCCGCATAAAGAAAACTCTTGCAACTGAATTTGAATTGAAAGACTTGGGGAAGCTGAATTACTTCTTAGGTATTGAGATAGCTCGATCTCCAAAAGGTATGTGCTTAAGCCAAAGAAAATATGCCCTGGATTTGTTAAAGGAATGTGGCATGTTAGGTTGCAAACCAACCACAAATCCTATTGAAACAAATCATAAACTGAGTAAAAAGGATGGTGAACTTCTTGATGATGTTGGAAGAGGAAGATACCAAAGATTAGTTGGGAAACTAATTTATTTGACTCTCACGAGACCTGACATTACTTATGCTGTGAATATTTTTAGTCAGTTTATGCATGCTCCTACTTCGATTCATGTGAACGCTGTTAACAGAATTCTTTGCTATATAAAGAAATCTCCAGGTAAAGGGCTCATGTTCAAAAAACACAGTGATGTTATTATTGAAGGCTATACAGATGCAGACTGGGCTGGATCAATAGATGACAGGAGATCTACTTCAGGATATGTGGTGTATCTTTGTGGGAACCTTGTCATTTGGAGAAGTAAGAAACAAAATATTGTATCTAGATCAAGTGCTGAAGCTGAATATCGGGCTCTAGCTAATGGTGTCACTGAAGTTACGTGGTTGCAACTCCTTCTGAAAGATTTGGGTATTGAAGTTGCTATGCCGATAAAGATGTTCTGTGACAATAAAGCGGCGATAAGTTTGGCCAACAACCCCGTGATGCATGATAGAACAAAACACGTGGAGATAGACAGACACTTTATTCGAGAAAAAATTGACGATGGACAGTTGTGTCTTCCCTACATGAATCTGGTGATCAGATTGCTGATCTCTTCACAAAGGGGCTACCTACAGTACAATTTGAGTTGAATGTAGGCAAGTTGGGCATGGTTGATATGTATGCCCAACTTGAGGGGGAGTGTTGAGTTGTATGGATCCTAAAATGGGTAACGGATCTTTGGATGAGGGACTGTTTACCCACTTTCCTATATATGTACTCATCCCCCTCTTATTTCATTACATCAGTGAAGGGAACCCTAATCTCGTGTTGAGATTAGGGTTATTGTGCCCCCGTGGTTTTTCCCTGATTGAAGGGTTTTCCACGTAAATCGTTGTCTTGTGCATGATCTTCTTGTCGTTTCTACAAATCTCTACCTAAATATCAGGATCTATAACTAGTTTCTAGTATCAGCTTGCCACCCGCTTCCTGAATACAACTATAAATGCAGTAGTATATCTGAAAAAAACAATTCAAGAGAATGCCAATACCATGTGTTTCCTCTCTTGCCAACTTTCAAAGATGACATACTCAGATTCTATACAAGCTCCAACTTGGATTACAGCGACATGTCTCACAGGATCAATAAAATAACTGCATTCTAAGGAGAATAAGGGATCACATATAGATTAACCGTCAAATGTCTGAAATGGCCTACAACAAACCACTGTCTACTCTCTTTTAATTTTTACAGCATTTACATGGGAAAGTTGTTTTTGCTTAAACCGTAGTCAACCTTCAACTACTACAACAAATAAAGCATGTAACACACCTGTGCCATAGCTTGACGCATCTTGATTAAATCATCATTCATTTCAAGCACAGCTTGCTCGAGGATCTTCTCCAGATCCTCAAAGGAACTGATGATTGCATTTGCATAGGACTGTAATCCAGTGATCGATGAGAAAACATGGAGATGTAGTTAAGAGAAGTAACCAACCAGCAAAGCAAACAGGGAAAAAATGAAGCATGTTACAAGAATTACCTTGACAACTCTAGAAAACCTATCGAAAAGGTTCATATTAGCCACCAGAGCACCTCCACCATGCCTCGATTCCTTAATGAGATTCACAGTGACATGAGATTTGGACGAATATCTGAACAACGCCTGAGAAGCAAATAAGGCTGCTTTGGACGAATGAGATTCACAGTGACAACTTTAGCTAACTGCCCAATTTCTCGCTTACTACATAAGACTATCATGAATTTAACTGGATCCAAATTTCCAAAAAGTACAACTTCAAGTATTTAAAAAAAACTGAACTTGTATGTTATCCAAAACAGCATCTTGGACTTACAATCAACAAAATATGAACAACCCAATCAACTTCACATGACCCAATCTCTAAACCAGATCGAAAGGCCAAAAAGACGTAGTTTTGGGAAGTGGGCATGACTCATACCATGGAGAAGCCTCTCCCAATCCAGTCGAAGTGCTCCACATCCCCTGACCACTTGGGCGATCCTGACGATGCTGAGACCTCGGTATTCTAGCAAAGAGCTCATGCCCATTTTGCCGGCGGCCATGGAGAATTCGGAGGGAAGCGAAGAGCTCAGGAGGAGAGTTTGGAGGAAGGAGAAGGGATGAGAGGAAGATGATGTGTGTGCTTGCGTGGTGTTGGAACGAAGTTTGCCCATTTTGCCTCCCAATCTCCTATCAATATACACACTTACAATATCATGCCCTCTTTGGTCTTCTATCCTACCCCCTAATATCCCTGAATTATTGCAAAACCTGCTTTATCGTTTCTAAGTTATAACGTTATACTTGAACATGGTGTTTTTTAAATCAAATCGGAGACTGGATTGGAAATCATGTTGAAAAGATCGGATTAGGTTGAATCATGGAATCAAACATGCAGCATTCGTATTGGATTAACTTATTAGATATATATATATATATAATAGAAATGCTAAGTATCGAATGTATGTTTAAGTGTAATCATTTGAATACGAAGCCAAATATAGTTACTTTAAAAGCAAGCATTGTGATACTTTGTCCATTACTAAGTGCAGATGGATATAGATATCAAGAGCCATACAAGTGATATCAGATATAAGGATTTATGTATAAATAAGCTATGGAAGTAAGTGCAACATTCAATTAACATTGTCGATTGGAATTCGTTGAAATTGATTTACAGTGAAAAAGGGATAAAATTAGTATGCTTTTATAGATTGTTAGCATTCTAGATTTCATAGCATCCTAGATTTCATATGGATGACAAACTAAAGATGATGAGTTGGATATTGGGAAGTGTGTAAAAAAATGAAGAAAAGAGAATGAAGGTTTTAAATTTAATTATGGTGCAAATGGGATGCCTAATGAATGGATATAAGGAGGCATAGTGTTATCCACATGTGAGATGAGAAGGAGAAGTCTTGAAGACTCTAGATGAAGTTATTTCAAACAATAAGGAGGTGTTTAAATTGGAGGAGACATGTGTCCAGCAAGGTGTCTTAAGGAGAAGGTGTTTAAATTGGAGGAAACACGTGTCTAACAAGGTGTATAGAGGAGGAGATGTTCAATTTTGAGAAGACATGTGTCCAGCAAGTTGTCTTGAGGAGGTGGTATTTAGGTTGGAGGAGACATGTGTCTTGCAAGGTGTAATGCATCTACACGAAGAGAGACATAGAGATGAGCAAAGATGGACAAGTGGAATCCATGTGTCCAACATGCAAAGGACTTTGAAATCCTGTATATAGGGGACATACACCCAAACCATATCACCAATTTCATTTCCAAGGAGAGAGTAGAGATGGAGAAGAGGAAAGGTTGAAATTTAAGAGCAAACTCGTCAAAACAAAGGGACGTTTCCACTGGAATATGTTCACAAGTCAAGTAGTTACTGAACTCAATCCTTGAACAGGTGAGTGGTCTCTCAAACACTATTTCAATATTCACCCATATTTTGACATCTAAATTTTGATGTTTGAATTTCTACCTATCTTTGATTACATAGTTATTCTTGTTTTAATTAGTTTGGAAATCAATTACATTTAACCATGATACATGAAATGCTTAGATTCAGATCTTGAATGAAAGTATTATGATGCTACAATGTTCATATATGGTATAAAAATCATAGTTTTCACCCTAAAATATTGTAAAAAGTTGTGATATAACTTGAAGGTTTCTAGTATTCAACAAGTTTGTAATAGTACAACATAAGCTAACATGCAGGCATCAAGAGTAGTAATATGATCAGATATCATATGCTTTTCAGTTTAAACTACAGTTTATGAATCGAAAAAAAGGTCATATAAGTAAACACCACAGTTGCTCTCAAACAAGTCATGAACTAGCTATTGGATATGGTGATGTCATTAGATATGACCATGAAACATGTCATTAGATATGGCGAAGAAATTAGATATGGTGACCATTAGATGTAGTTCAGAGGACATTGAATCTACGTTCTGTATGCATAAAGTTTTTGGGTCGTATGCAGGATGTTCTTTGACCTTTGGGATTGACTACGCATTATGACTCAGTTTGTTTTGGTGTTCATGTATTTAGTACAGTTAGATGCAGTGTTATTGATAAGTGCTAATGTAGTAGTTGTAACGAGTAAATATTTAGTTTCAATACTTTTAGCATCTAGCATTAGATTATATGTAGTTACTATTCTTCTTCTTTTAGATAGTTCGAACATTTTTCAACATCATTATTTTGAAAAGCTACAAGTTTGTTTACCAAAGCATGTATATCAAATATTTTATGCAAAGTTACTTCGGAAATAGCCCTATTTTTCTTACAAATCTCTTGAGACCCGCTCACTAGGTCTAGGCTCATTCGAGTTTAGACTCGGCCTCTTTTCTTTAATATTATATTGATATACCAGCGTAGGATTCGTAGATGGCACAAGGGAATCTCCTCTTTAGGAAAGGTGGATTCATCTCTGATCATATCATGAAAATTTTGGTAAAATTTTGTTTATAGGTGAAAACGGGGTTTGTAGTTTGTAAATAGCAGGAAGGTTGTACGTACGTACGTACGTATGTACGTACATACGTATGTATGTATGTATGTATGTATGTATGTATGTATGTATGTATGTATACTTGTGATAGTTGAGATCTTATATATATGCGAATAATTGGAAATGTTCTTTTGAGCACTGGTCTTTAATTGTTGATGGTTAATGTTGTTGTTATGAATATGGTTTTGTATGTTTGAATGGAAATTTTGATGTCAAATATTCAAGTATAGGTTGACATTTCAGAAATTCCAAGAAAGGAACCGTTGCCAAATCTACTAAATTCGATGTTAGAATCAAGATTAAGATTAGACGAGACACTTAAATTTTGTGATTATCTTGATTAGCGGGTGAGTCGTGATAAATCAGTTCAACCTAGATGATGATGTCATCATTTTTTAAAAATCAGATTGAACCAAACCAATGGGGAATAAGTGGTTGAACTGGTTAATTGAACGGAATAGATTAAAATATGTTTAAAAATACACATCCAAACATAGTTAAAATAGATATAAATTACATAACTAATTCATATATCTTATAGTATATGCAAAATATATTTTTATTATGCAACATTAGAATGTTATACATGTAGATATACATAGTGTCTACATAATATATTCAATAGAAAAACAATAGTTTAAGTTGCGTTTAAATCCCATCTAATACATGAATGTATGGTAGTGTCCTTGGTAAAGCTGGTTGCATGTTGATGAAGGTCATGAGTTCAACTCCTAACAATGTCATATGTTTTGAATAAATTTAAAATTAAATTGCAGTTCAATTTTGTTTGAATTGGGTTAAACATGGTTCGAAAAAGCCAATTGAACTGGTGAATAGAACGAAAATTGGACTTTTGAATCTAATCGGTATAATCGGTTAACTGGAAAAGTTCATGCCTAGCTCACCGGTCGAACCATCCAGTCTGGTTTTCAAAACACCGGTTACACGAAATAACATAAAGCTATAAAATTGAACAATCATCAGTTTTTCCAATAAAGTAAAGGGATTTTTACACTCATAACCCTGAGTAATTTCGCAATAACATTCATAACCCTGCATAATCGTGAATTACATAAAAAACCCTGAATAGTCACTCCGTCTCATACTCATAACCTTCCGTTAGTTTAATATTTTAACTCAACTCCATTGGATGACTTAATCGAACTCATCCTTCATCCAACGGTCATGAAACAAACAAAAAAACTCCTACTGCTGGGGTGGGAATTCGAGCGGAGCAGGAGCTCAACCAAGGGGAGCAGCTGGGGGGCTTTGAGTTCGGATGCAGGGAGGCGAGCAGGGAAGGGAGGCAACTCCGGCGACCGCGGGGGAGGAACAACTCAATGGAGGGGGGCAGGGAGGGAACAGCTCCGAGGGGGGCCTTGAGCTTGGTCGCGGGGTGGGGCGCTTTGAGTCCGGTTGCAGGGAGGCGAGCAGGGAAGGGGCAAGTTCGGCGACCACGGAGGGAGGAACAACTCAAATGGAGGGGACAGGGGAGGACCAACTCTGAGGGGGGCCTTGAGCTTGGCTGCGGGGGTGGGGGTGGGGGGGCAGAGCATACAGGGAAGCAACAACTCAGGTGCTGGGGTGCTTTCAACTCGACCGCGGGGGAGGGGGTTGGGGTCTTTCAGCTCGACCGCAGGGGGAGGGAGTGGCGATCAGGGGAAGAACAACTCTAGGGGGAGGGGGCGGGGGTCGACCGCGGGGGGCTTTCAGCTCGACAGCAGCGGGGGGGGTGCGACCAGAGGAGGAACAACTCCGTATGGTATGGGGGAGGGGGGCGACCAGAGGAGGAACAACTCCAGAGGGTGGGGGGGGAGCGGGGGCAACTTCGCGGCGGAGGGGGGGAGGGAGGGGTGGGGGCTTTGAGCTCGGCTATGATGGGGGGCAATTCAGCTCGACAGCGGGGGGCTACCAGGGGAGGAGGAACAATCCGGGGGCTGGGGGAAGAACAGGCAGGGAAGGAGCAATTCGGGGCGCCGGGGGAGGGGGGCAACTCGTCGGCAGGGGGCTTTGAGCTCGGCTGCGACGGGTGGGGGTGGAGGTGCTTGAGCTCGACCGCTGGGGAGGAGCAACTCGGGGGGGGGGGGGGGGGGGGGCTAGACCACGGAGCTTCGCATGAGTGCAGCAGAGGTGCGTGGGCTTGGAAGAGGGAGCATGGCGACATAGACTCAGCTTCGACGAGGGCGGGAGCACATCGGTGTGGGGGGTCTTTGAAGAGAGCTCGTCGTCGACGTGGGAGGGGTGCAGAGGTGGTCGGTCAAATGGGGAGGAGGGGTGAGGGGGTGGGGGGAAATGATGATGGCATATTTTGCAAATAAGAATGAACATTATGGGTATTTTTGTCCACTTTAACGGAAACCGTCAAATATAACGCGTATCCTAAACGGGAAATAACATAGGATTATGTCATGTAAGAGTTAAGCATTACTCAGGTTTTCTCATGTAATTTATGATTATGCAGGGTTATGAATATTATTGTGAAATTACTCAGGGTTATGGGTGTAAAAATCCCTAAAGTAAACAAATAATCTTCTTTCATAATCTTTATGATGGATAGCAGTTAAGACTTTTTCCCCTTGATTGTTAAGACGGAAGTGTACATGTTTGACAACACTCCATTTGCATGTGTTCTTTAGGCATTTTTTGTCTGTGTAATGAAGAGTTGGAATAAGCGCATTATCCCTTCGAAGTCAGCACCGATATCATAACATGATGTTCGATACATACCCCTCATCCTATACATCGCTAATGTGTGCCCCTGAACCTATGTTGTTAGAATATTTAAAGTAAAATTATTCATTATAAAGTTATCTTTTATTCTTGGGATATTTACATCTATAACCCTGACGATGAGGGCCAACGTGCATTCAACACTGCTCTCTTGCTAGCATCGGGAGACAGCATCCAGTTGGGAGGTGATTGAATCTGGTAGCCAGGCCGCCATCAAGCTCGTGCATAGAAGCGGCGGAATCTGTCTTCACAACAGTGTCTTTCGACATGACTCCATTTCCCAGGCTGGATCTTTCAAACTAATATTTCTTTGTTCTTATTTTGATCGTATTTGCATGCCAATCTGAAAACAAATTATCCCCTCAAACAGTGCTAGAAAACTATAGTTTTTTCCAACATTGTGAAGACAGATCTGCAAGTTTTCTATCTACTATTTGATTCCGTCTTCGATAATTAGACTTCTGCTAAAATGGATCCTAGAGCAATGATGACTTCGGAAGACATTACTACTCTCAGATCCGGAAAATTTGTCGGATTACATTTCCATAGATGGCAACAAAAGATGAGGTTTTGGCTAACCTCTCTAGGTTTAGTCTCTGCTATAACTCCTCCTGAGGAACCCGGAATTCATATCACTCTTGTAGATCATGTTAACTCTTCCCTTTTCTCAATAGGTGCTACCTACAGTGATCCACTTTCTTCTCATGTCTCGTCTCATTCAGAAATATCTAAAGAAATAGATTACCTTTGTCGTGGTAGGATTCTCTCTGGTTTATCCGACGAGCTTTATGACATATACCATATGCACCCCACCGCTCTCGAACTTTGGAAAGCGTTAGATGATAAGTTTGGTATGCAAGATGTAGGATTAGAATGATATGCCTTTATCCAATGGCTTGACTATAAGATGGTAGAAAATAAGCATGTCTCCTCACAAGTTCTTGAATATCAAAATCTTGTCTCTAAGTCTATCGCTAGTGGCTATAAACTCGAAGAAAATGTACAAGTAGCAGCTCTAATCGAGAAACTCCCTTCTTCTTGGAAAGATTTCGCTAAATCTCTCCGTCATAGACAAGAAAAGATGAATATGTCTTCTCTTGTAAAGTCTCTTCAAACTGAAGATCGTCATAGAGCAAAGGATTCTAAGTTCAACCCTCCTGTCAATCGCACAGAATATGTCAACTTCAAAAAGAAACCTCATAAATTCCACCCCAAATCCAAACAACCTTTCAAGAAAGGCAAGCAATCTGATCAGAATAATAACATTGATTCTAAGGGCCAACGCATATGCTATGTGTGTGTGGCAAACCTGGTCACCTTGCAAATGTATGCAAGAACCGCAAGGGATAAAAGAAACAACTTCCTAAGAATATTGAAGTCAACATTATTTCTACGGGGACCGGTACTCCTAACAGGTTAGAAACCAACTCAACTATTCCCAATATTCGTTATGTCTCCTATGATAATTGGTGGTTGGATTCTGGAGCCGTATCTCACATATGTTATGATCGCTCTTCCTTTTCCACCTATCAGGCTGATAGCAGTCATGTAATCTCCCGGGTGATGATGTCTGATGAATACCCATTCATCACTCTTTATTCTTATATTTTAGCTACAAAAACCTTTGCAAATGCATGTAGATATGTGTAAATAGGAATAATTAGCAAAAGCATGCATTGTGTAAAAACCTATAATTAGCATGTTTTTGTGCAAAAATAAAAGAATAAAGATTAAAAAGAAAAAGAGGGAAATATTTAGAATAAATATTGAGCAACCTAACCCAAGGGAGGGCTCAGCATGGGCCTGACCGCATAAAAGCCAAGTAGAGGGAGATAGGGGCTCATGTGTATATATTTATGTAAATAAAATAAAAGTGTTTTCCTCACCAAAAATACACTTGTAAATAGTTGTATATATTTATAAAATATGAAAACAAAATAAAAAGTTAAAAATCCAAAAAGATCAAAAATACCCTTTCATCATGTACATAGACCATGCTCCTACATTTATTTAACCTTGCAAATAAATAAAGTTATTTTCCAAACTTTTTGTAAAAATTCTATGCTATATATTGTAAATAAATAAAATAAAAAGAGTCAAAACAAAGATCAAATAAAAATAGAAAAATTAAAAATACAAAAATACATTGTACATATACCTTGTATATAGTTGTACATAACTATTTATTTTACCTATGTATATAAGCAATAAAAATAAAATAAAAACACTCTTTTATTCCTTATTTTATACTATGAATAAATAAAATATAAAATAGGAATAAAATTGTACAAAAATAATAATTAAAAATCAAAAATCAAAAGCCTACATATTGTATATATACCTATATATAGCTATATATTGTAAATACCTTATTTTTATTTCCAAAAATTAATTAAAAATCACCAAAAAATAGAAAAAAAAATAAAATAAAAATATTTTATGTTTTGAGTTTTGGCTGAATCGGGCCCTAGCTACCTCCATTTGTCACTCCAATATCCTGCCACGTGGCCTGACCGCATTGGCTCCTGGGGATGTTGACCGCCCGGTCAACTGGCCCCCCCAGGACCACTTCTCACGGGTTCGAGCGTCGGACCCTACTTCTCGGATTTTTCCCCGCTCGACCCGATTGCCTATCACCCAAACCCCGGCTCCGTTTTACACCTCCCACATCCGACACCCTCGCCGGGCATCAACCTCGGGATCCGCGCACCACCGTGACCCTACCCGAGCCTTTCTTCTCGGATCCCTCCAGCCTACTTAAGCGAGCTCCGCCACCCATTTCACGCATCTTTGGTCATTCCCCTTCTTCCCTGTGAGCTCCAGAGCGATTGCCCGAGTGACAGCGAGCATCTCCACCTGTTGCAGCGAGGCGAGGAGGAGGTTTCCACTGATCCAGCGAGTATCACCGCCGTGCTCCGCCCTGAGTTGGAGCTCGAGCCTCGGATGTCGGCGTTCCTTGAGGCGAGGACCCAGAGCTGCCCAAGCTCGCCCCCAGTCGACCCATCCACCCAGGTAGCTTAGATTTTGTCTCTAGTTCCTTAATTTACGATTAGCCCCAATTCGCGCCGCCATCGATTTTCGCTGATTCCGACCGCCTCACCCTCCCGTTCGACCATCGGAATCCACCATCGCCTCCGCCTTCCTCCCACGCATGTTCTCCGCACCCCCTTCAACCCAGCTCGCACAGGAGCTGGGGATTCGAGCTCCTCCGTCCATCCCCTCGCCGGAGCTCGACCACTTCGCCTCCTCGACCACTTTCACCACGCCTAACGGGGTCGAGGCAGTTTGCCCTCGACTCGCGAGTTTGCTGGCACATTTTGCAGGTTCATCCAAGCCCATCTGAGGGCTTGGACCATTTGGTCTAGCTGCTCCGCCTCCGCCGACCTCGCCGGAGCTCCCCAGGGCTCTGTTGGGTAATCGGAGGCCTCCATTAGACGCGGAGGGCCCGCAGCTTCCTTTTCCGATCTTCAGTGAGCTTCCAGGAGGGGACCAGTGCCGTCACGAGCCCGGCGAAGTTCGCCGGAGCCCTGTTCGTCCACCATCCTTCTCCGCCGTCCGATCGACCCCGAGCTCCAGATTTGATCACGTTCGTCCATTTGAGGAGCAGCATCGACCGCCAGATCCTTCGAGGGTCGATCTCCACTGTCGATCCAGCGAGGCTCAGCCACTACCCCCGTCCACCGTTCGATCTTCCACGTGGCAGCGCCTGGACCGTCTGATCAATGTCGAAGACCCAGCCTTGGGCGCCACCCATTCCCAGCCGTCCATCTACCCACGTGGCGCCCATCCGTCGGCTCGACTTAATAAAGGGTAATTTACCCTTAGGCCCTTCCTTATCTTTTAGTTCGTTTTAGTCCTGTAAATATTTTAGTCAGTTGTTTAGTTTTAGGGTAATTTGCATGTTGGACCTCGTGCTTTAGATATTTGCATTTATACCCCTGCCTGTGTGAGCCACGTGCTTCGTCACGTGTTACTTTGGTGTAATTGCAGTAGATGCCCTTGTAGTCCTGGACTTTTGGTACGAGTTACCAATAGGTCCTCGGGACTTATTTTCTTTACAAATAGGTCCCTGAGTTCCCCAGGCACGCGCTTGGCGCGTGATTGGCTGGGTTAATTGCACCAGGACCCCCAGAACTTTGGGTATTTGCATTCCAGTCCCTGTGCACAGTACCCTCTTGTCATTTTTGAATAAAATATCAAATCACCTCCAAATTCGACGAAAATTTGAAACATGGCTCCTGTCATGGTGTAAGATTTTTGTGAATTTTTGAGGACATTTTTGATTTCGTTTGTTATTTTTAAAAATTCAAAAACCATCATTTTTGTTACTGTCTAGATTTAAAAATCACAAAAAAATATAAAAACACCTCTAAAAATTCTACAAAAATTAGGTACTGTTTAGTTTAGTTTGTTTTATTTTCTAGCCAATTTTGGCTATTTTTCATTACTTAAAACCTTAAAAACTTAAAAACCCCAAAAAAACCCATAAAAATTCTAATAAATACATTAAAAATCCAAAAACAATAAATCTGGTACCTAAATTTTCCTTATTTCATCTATTTTATAGGAAAATTACCTCCAGGCCTTTTTGAGGTCCTTAGGTATTTTATCTAGGGACTTTAGGCTTGGCTGGACAGTACCCCTTGTTTGTGTTACTGTTTGATTTTTAGAAAATAAAATACACATCAGAAAATTGTCAAAAATTCACCAAAAACATAAAAAATTATAAAACACAAAAAAAATATTTTTGTTTGAATTTTTGCTTGATTTTTGATTCCTTAAATAATTCGTTGAAGCGTGATTGTTTTTGTCTTTCTTATTTTCTTTACATATTAAAAATCCAAAAAAAATATAAAAATAATTAAAAACCACTAAAAAATATTTTGTTTTTATTTTATTCATTTTTACTACTTCGTAGGCCTTCGGCCAACCCGTGCTCCTTGAGTTCGACCCTGGGTGCTATACCAGGTTAAACATATAGCAGGACCGCTTCCTTGCTTTGATTGGTTTTATTTATCGCGAGTGGTTCGATTTTTCTTGATCGACACATCCGAGCGATTGAGGTCGCAACGACCATCGATTCAGTACCTTTACCTTAGTCTCTCGGGTTTTTGTGTCATCAATGTCTCCGTGAAACACATCATAGGCTTCGGACGCGTATATTTGAAGCTCATATCAGGAAAAGTCTTGAAACTACATGATGTTTTACATGTTCCTGGATTTAAGAAGAATGTTATTAGTGAAGTCTTAGTTATGTCTTCTGGTTACTCCTTATTGAGTCAAGGAAATAAAGTCGTAATCTATCGTTTTGGATCTTTTATAGGTTAGGCTACACCTGTAATGGCCTTATCAAGCTTAGTGTTGAATCATGTAATGGTTCTTCATATATTAATGAGAATTGCATTAGAACTCTTTCTACTTTCGTGTCATCCGATCTTTGGCATGCACGCTTAGGACATGTGAACAAAAATACAATGAAGCGTATGGTTCACATGGACTTAATTCCCAAAACTGACATAACGAATAATGAAAGATGTCAAATTTGTGTGCAAGCCAAATTGCATAAAAACCCTTTAGATCAATAGAAAGAAACTATGTACTATTTGAACTAGTCCATACTGATGTATGTGACCTAAACCATGTTCTCACTCGTGATAACATGAGCTACTTTGTGACTTTTATATATGACTTCTTGAAGTTCTGTTGTGTTTATTTGCTAAGATCTAAAGATGAGCTAATAGAAAAGTTTAAAGTGTAGAAAACCCAAGTAGAAAATCAAACGGATAAAAAGATAAAAAGGATTAGATCCGATAGAGGGGGTGAATATACTTCAAATGAATTAAATCAGTTCTGTGAGGAACATGTCCTTATACATGAAACCACTGCCCCTTATAACCCTCAGTCTAATTGTGTGGCTGAAAGGAAGAACAGAACACGTATCGATATGTTCAATGCCATGTTAACTGAATCTGGTCTTAACCAACGATTGTGGGGAGAGGCCCCTTTAACCGCAAACTATGTGCTCAATTGCATCCCCTTCAAACACATAGATAAAACTCCTTATGAACTTTGGTTTAACAGGAAACCGGTTCTAAAATACCTTAAAGTATGGAGATGTTTGGCCAAAGTTAAGATTCCTGAAAATAAGAAGAGGAAGTTAGGTCCTAAGACCGTGGACTCTGTTTTCATAGGATATGTAGAAAATAGTAATGTCAATAGATTTATAGTTATAAAATCTGACATCTAGGAAATTAGAATAAATTCAATACTAGAGATTAGACCCGTAGATGCAGTATACTGTGAAAACATATTCCCTCTCATATCTTCTCTCCCTAGACAAGTTGGTGAAGGAACTACAAATTCTGAAAACCTTAAATCCCCTCAAGATACTCCACAAATCATTGAAGAAGCAGAACCTTAAATCCAAGAAGTGGTTGAGCCCCCTAATGACCTAGGTCGAGGTAAAAGAACTAGAGTAGCTAAGCACTTTGGTCCTGACTTTTATACTCTTTTAGTAGAAGAAGATCCCAAGATCTATGATGAAGCTATGAAATCCATAGATCATAGTTTCTGGAAGGAAGCAATTGATAATGAAATATAATCTATAATGAACAACCACACTTGGATTCTAACTGACCTTCCCTCATGGTACAAGACTATTGGATGTAAGTGGATTTTCAGAAAGAAGTTGTGGGCAGATGGTTCCATAGATAAGTTTAAAGCTAGGCTAGTGGCCAAAGGATACAAACAGAAAGAAGGTGTTGATTATTTTGACACCTATGCCCCTGTAACTAAAATCACCTCTATCCGTGTTCTTGTCGCCTTAGCTGCGATACATAATCTTGAAATCCATTAAATGGATATCAAAACTGCTTTCCTAAATGGTGATCTTGAGGAAGAGATTTATATGGATCGACCAGAGGGGTTCGTAGTCCCTGGACAAGAACAAGGTTTGTAGATTAGTAAAATCTCTGTATGGTCTGAAACAAGCACCCAAAGCAGTGGAACAATAAATTTGATAAAATAGTTTTATCTATTGACTTCACTGATAATGAATTTGATAGATGCATTTATTCTAAGACTTCTGAAAATGCCTTTGTAATCATGTGCTTGTATGTTTATGACATCTTAATCTTTGGATCAAATTCAACTATTATCTCTGAGACTGAATCCTTTCTTGATAAAAACTTTGATATGAAAGATTTAGGAATAGCCGATGTTATACTTGGCATAAATTAAGTACATCTACTTCTGGCTACACTCTAAACCAGTCTCACTATGTAGAAAAGGTTTTGCATAGGTTCGATATGTACCATTGTGTGCCTGTCGGTACTCCATATGATTCTTCCCTACATCTTAAGGTACACACGGGTAATCCTGTGGATCAGTCTAGATATGCTCAAGTCATAGGAAGCTTAATGTATCTAGCCAACTGCTCTAGACCTGACATAGCTTATGCCATCAGTAGGTTGAGTAGGTACACTAGTTGTCCTAATGCTGATCATTGGAAGGCCTTGATCAGAGTCTTTAGATCCCTTGAGGGTACTATGGAATACAGTCTCCAATACACTGATTTTCCAGCAGTATTGGAAGGCTACGCGGATGCAAATTGGATTGCAGACTCTGATGAAACCAAGTCAACTAGTGGTTATGTGTTTCGTCTAGGTGGTGCTGCAGTTTCTTGGAAATCCTCCAAACAAACTGTTAGAGTAAGATCCACAATGGAGGCTGAATTTATAGCCTTAGATTTAACTTGTTGTTAGGTAGAGTGGCTAAGAAATCTCTTAATGGATCTGTCCATTATTTCAAAATCGTTTCCCCCTATCTCTATTCATTGTGATAGTAGATCTGTCATAGATAAAGCTAAACGATCTAAAGGTAACATGGGAAAACGTTTTATGAGATTGAGGTATGAAGAAGTGAGAGACTTCATTACCCAAGGTGTAATATCTCTACAATTCATAAAATCTGTAGAGAATATTGCTGATCCTCTCACAAAAGGTCTAGCTAGAAAGCTAGTACTTAGCGCGTCGACGGGGATGGGTCTTTTACCCATTAGCTGAACACCATAGTGGTAACCCAACCAATCCAAATCTGGAGATCCCATGAGGAACGGTTCAAAGGGACAACTAAGCTGTGTTAGTTTTCGATGGAAGCACAAACTTAGGAGTTTTACTCCTGACCTATCCCTATAGCGCGCAGTGCTTCAATGCTGTCTTGGTAGAGGAAGAGTTTTTCTCTGAATGGAGTCAAGCAATATATGACAGGGTTTAGGACCAGACAGTACACCCTTGGAGATTCCTACTATGTGAGTGTAACCTCAGGACGGGGTTTATGCGAGTTGGGTATTCTCGCTAGAGCACTCATGAAACAGATTCTTGCGAAGGTCGTAACACGCATACCGATATGAACGTCCTCGTGCCCTCATCTATGTTTGCATCATTTATTGAAATCTGAATAAGAGAGTCTGGTTCAAGACGTAGTCACCATGCCTCTCCGGATGAAGACGAATCATTCTAGGCAAAGTTCAAAGCCACAAGCTACCTATGTTGAACGACATAATTCAGTCGTATTTTATTTTATCTTAATTTTTATCTTCTTCTTTCTTTCTTTATTAATAACTCTTAAAATTTTATTTTCTTATTATCTAAAATGTTTATGAAATATGTGGGGGAATGTTGGATTTCCTTTGTATTTCAAAACCTTTTTAATCAAATATTATTTTTCCCAAAGATTTGTTTTAAGTCTATGCAATTTCCAATTTGCGCACAAGTACCTAACCCAATAATGATCTCGAAAATGAGATTCATCAAAAGTTGAACAAGTACCTAACCCAATAATGATCTCGAAAATGAGACTCATTAAATCCAGTTGAACAAGTACCTTCCCTCTTTTGTATTCAAGTTCATGTAGTCGTTTTTGGTATTAAACGGGTCTCCTCGGTAATGTTGGGTGCATCCAACGAGAGCATAGGAATTCGTTATCACTTAATGTCTTGATTGGAGATGAACGGCTCTATTTTGACTCTTTTGTTGACAGGCAATCCGTTTATATAAAGGACAGTACTCTAAGCCTTTCAATAACACAACACAACAGAAGCATTCTCCACATCCATCTATTCTCCAGCACTTGTGCGCTCATTGTGAATTCGTGTAGGCGGATTTTGTGCTTTGTTTTTCTACGACAACGAGGGCCAACGCACGTTCGACGTTGCTCTCTTGCTAGCACCGGGAGACAACATCCAGTTGGGAGGTGATTGAATCTAGGAGTCAGGTCGGCATCAAGTTCGTGCATAGGAGCGGCAGAATCTGTCTTCACGACAGCATCTTTCGACGTGCCTCCATTTCCCAAGCTGGATCTTTCAAAATAATATTTCTTTGTTCTTATTTTGATCGTATTTGCTTGCCAATCCGAAAACAAATTATCCTCACAAATAGTGCTAGAAAACTATAGTATTTTTTCAACAGAATAAACATGGTCCTATATAAATTACATGACAAATTAGAGAGAGTTGCAAATACTAAAGTCCCTTTAAGACCATCATAAAAATGTGTAGCCAATGAGCAAATAAAACATGTGTTTACCATAAAAAAATTAAAAACCAATCACGACTCTTCAAACATTGTCCAATGCATAAATAATTCTTGACCATTGCCACCAAGACTTTAAAAACCGCATTGAATCGGCCGGTTGAACCAGTTAAACCAAGAACCAGAAGAAAATGATTTAACCACCTGATTTTTATTCAGAAAATAAAAACCAGTCAAAATTCGGTTGGACCTCTTAAACTCGGTTGTACCAATTGAACCAAATCATCCATTTTTTGACAAAAAATAATTTCCAATAAACTAACAAAGAATGATCTTTTTTCAGAATTGTCCTTAATCTACTCTCATTTTAGATGAAATCCGCGAAATGGGGTCCCATCAAGAAAATAATCCCCGGAATGGGGATGGTCCGAAAATATTTCCCACAATGTGGATATAACGGCGAATCCAAATCCGCGTCCGCATCGAAAATCTGGTATCCCAGCCCCCTCCCATCCGTCCATGTAGTGCGGCAAACGGTTTGTCGTCCCACTGCAAAACGTTTGCCGATATATCCCTATTCTGGGAAATATTTTTGGGCCGTCCCCATTTCGGTAAAAAATTTTTACTCCCTCCCCATTTCGGGAAACGACCCTCATTTTAACCCATAGTATAGTACCCCTTTGTCCCTTCTCCTTCACATGTGTCAATGACTCATTTATCGCTTGTCCCTTCCAGCCATATAAGCATTGCCTCTCTCTTCTTACATTGAGGTTGTCCATTTATAACAATAACAAACGAAGAAGACATTGTCATAGAAATATTATGAGAAGCAATAAATTAACAACATTTGTTGTTAATTAGTGTTTAAACAGTTTAACATTATTATTTTTTTACATAACATATATGTATTTATATAAATTTTAAGAATATGCTTATTATGCACTTTCAAGTTTTTTTAAGAACATGTATACTCATAACTTTTAAGCAATTTCACTAGTGCTCCTATATTTTCTTAAAAAAATCACAATACCATCCTTATGTTGGTATAAAACGGGAGCTAATAAAAATGCCACTACTATTGATTTTGTAAAAATATAAGGGACAGATGCAATTGTATAAAAAATATGAGTATAAGTGTTATTGAAAAAACTTGGAAGGACAAAAGTAAGCAAATCCTCGAAAGATATGATGCTTCATTTTTCATATTTATTTATATGATATACCGGTCTAACTCGGTTCGACCCGGTTGAGTCGTAAAATCAAATCAACAATACAACGGTTCGATCTTTTCCGATTTCTTTAATCTGCTGATGTCATCACCGATTCGACCCATCGATCTTGTATTAATCCGATCATAAAAATAAAAAACTGATAGATATGATTGACTAGTGGAAACATTTTTTTTATTATCCGGATCCCGGTGGAATTTATTTCTATGCAAAATTGCAAATTGCAAACACCTTAAATCCCTACCCCGGACTTCCCTGCCGCACCCTCCTACATAGGGGAACAAAAAAAAAATCGTCGACTCGCGATTCGTCCGTCAGCAAATCTAGGGTTTCCTCCCGTTCACCTCGAATCCAACTCGCCTCCTTCTACCAGCCATGGATTTGGAGATCGTCGGCCGCCATGCCCTTCTCTTCGACGACGACTTCCAGTCTGCGTTCGTCAATTCGCGCGAAGCTCTGGTCCCTTGGAACGAGAATCAATCCCTCCTCATTGATCGCTACGATGTCCGCCACCTCCTGTCGTCGATCCCGCCTCCATCGTCCAGGACGCATCCCGGCCGCGTGTACATCGAATTGGAAGCAGATGGGTTGTCCCGATCTGACCTCGATCGGGAGCGGTACCTTGATCTTCCCGAGGACCAGCCCGACGATGGTGAAAGTGGGTCTAAAGGTTCGCATCTTGTGCCATTTGTCTCTAAAGTTTGTAACTTTTTTGGCTTTATTGCAGTATGGTTTTTGTGGCTTGAGATTAATAGCTGTTTGCTTTTTATTTATAATACGCATCACTTTTGATTTCAGAATTGTTTTGTTGTTGATTTCGGCAAATTTTAGATCGGTCGTTATCTTTGTTTTTAGATTTTATTTGTTGTTTCAGCCCTTTGCATTGGCTAAGGCTGGACCTGTGCTTGGAAAGCAATATCTACATGTTATACTGCATTTTGATTCTATTTCAATGACGATCTGTTCTTTGGTATTCCGGTGATGTAATTTTTGGATTGATGATACGGAAGATTCTTCTATTGTTGTCTGCTTTTTGCATTGATAATTCAAAAAAGTATTCTCTTGCTGTTCAACTTAATTTTTGGATTTTATATGCAACCGTTTCTAGGGATGTACTTTAGTTATGGGGAGGGGACTGTTAGCTGCAGGTGTCATGGTGATCAAAAGTAGAGTACATTGTTCTGACAACAACAACAATACAAAGTCTTTTCTCACACTAAGTAGGGTCAGCTACATGTATTCTTTGCCTCTATTCAGATCTATTTTGGGTCATTCTCGTGATTAGATCCAAATAACTAAGATTCCTTCGGATAGATTTATTCCAACACTTTCTAGGCCTTTCTTGCCCTCTCTTAGCTGGCTCAACATTTCAAATCTTGCACCTTCTAATTGGTGCATCAGCTGACATTCTTTTGCAAATGACAAATCATCTTAAGTGGTTTTCTCTCTATTGAACTCTGTCATGGCCGGTCTCAAGCATGTGTAAATGAGGAGGATTGCATTAGGTAGCTGACAACTATTGTAAAATGCTCGGAAACAAATTCCTAAATAGTGTTGTCAATTGAGAACACTATTAGGATTTTACCTCAAGACAATCGGATCTTTTCAACATGGATTTAAGTACATTGCTCTGAGAATTAGGCAAAAATGTTGATGAATTAGATAAAAAAGTTTAAAATGTTGATGAATAAGAGGGCATGTTGCATGGTCTGGCTATGTAAGCCAGAGGAGAAATTGCAATTGGATATGTAAATTTGACCAGGAATTATGCGAAAAAAATGAGATAACATGGTCTTCTTGGCATTTTCAATCTTTTCCATTTCAGTGAGCCAAAGAAGCTAACCATTCCTCTACTTATACTCTTCTTCGAATCTTGTGAAACTCTATGTCCTCGTAAATAAGTGCTACTTCTCATCTGCTTCCTCTACACTGAATAGGAGAACTTTGACCAATTCTTGCTCTCCTTAAAATTAGGTGAAGAACTTGAAAATGAACTTAAGGGTAAGAAAAGAGCCTTCTATTTTTCCTTGGAATAATTGAGAGGATTGTAAATAGGCCGGGTTTTTTATGTTTCAGTTCTGTATGGGAAGGGCATGTTTTTCTTGCAATGCGTTAAATTTCTAGATTTTAAATGAAACTAATGCTATAACATATATTTATAAAAATTGTTTTTAGTCTCTCCCTTGCACTCCATTTGTCCATACCATTTCCCACCACTTCTTTCCCCTTTCAACCTTTCAGGTCACATTTTCCAATCTCTGTCCTGACTAGATTTTAGTCACTTTATTAATAACCGGTTTTTAATGGTGGGATCTGCTTACTAATCCCATGCATTATTAGTGTGTGTTCTATTAATGACTGTTTTATTAGTCCAGTTTCCCATGTTTTTTAATTGATATTTGTCCAAGGAGCTTGAATTTCTTTCGATATCACAATTTTTTCTGTTGTTCCAAATTCAGTAGGTATTTTATTTTTATTTCTTTATTTTTTTATTATTTAAATTTGTTGGTGTTGGCATTCATTTCTTCCGACTTCTCAGGAATACCACACATCTTCATGCATGCTTCATGCCTTATATACTATTCATATATGGATTTTAGTTTGACTCATGCAATTATACACAGTCAATACAGAACCATTTTTATAAAATATGAGGTCAAAATACTCTTATTTCCGTTATAAATCTTCTTGGGCAGAGTATAGATGCGCATACTATCTTCTTTCCGAGATTTATAACTTCATAATTTCCCCCCTCTTAGTTTGGAAAGTGGTTATGGTTCTCCATAGCTATATTTGAAATAAAAATGCAACGAGCTGCTGCACATTGCTGTTTTGGATGTTGATAGAGATGGTATGCCACCTTTCTGCTTTCATATCTTTGTTGAGCCAATTTTCAAAGTTCACAGGAAGCTGTCTAATTCAATTAATGAGCTTACACACAGGCCAATAAGTCAAGTAAGATGCTTTACTTATTAGTTTCAACATTATTTTTCTATGCATTGCCTGCGACTGCCTGAAAAGTTTCTTGATGTTATACTTCATCAAATATTTACTCTTCAATCTTACTCTTCACAGGAGCCGCTCTGGGAGAAGATGTAATTAATGGAACATATCAGGCTGTTCCTTTCTCATATGGTGATAATGGTGGTTCTATTTCCAATAGCAAGGCTGATGTTGGTTCAGACTATTCTGGTTATCATCCATGTATTCCGTTGCCTGAATATCTACTCAGATGCCTAGTAAGTTTATTGTACCTACACTCCCGTTTTCTGTTATATGAAAATAAGTTTCTTTATGGATCATTATTTTCTACTTATCTTGCTTGTCCAGTGATTCTTGTTCAGCCTGCATTTGCTATTCTAAGGGCTACATGTCTAAGTTTCAGATTGTTGAAGAAGGATGAAGTTCTTTACTAAGGTTGGGCTAGTTTGCTTTGATGTCTCATGACTTAATGTCTGACAGGTGGGATGAGAGACATATAACTGTGTCTGAAGAAAAAGTTTCAAGCGTGACCTCAGACTTGTTGGGCCTGCCTTTGTATAAATTATTTAGTTGTTTAGTTTGTGTTGGGTTCACACAGATTTTTATGTAGAAATAACCCTGGAATCGATTTAATGTGATATGTGCTCTTATATTTTCTATCTACTAAAGAAGATGTTTCCATTTGGTGTTTCATGCAGCCTCCCACTGAGAAGTTGCATCAGATAATTGCAAGAACTGCAATGTTCGTCAGTAAACATGGCGGGCAATCGGAAATTGTATTGAGGGTGAAGCAGGGTGACAATCCTACATTTGGATTTCTGATGCCCACTCATCATCTTCATGCCTATTTCCGTTACCTTGTTGAGCACCCTAATCTTCTTAATAATTGTCCTGTCGATATTCGAGAGGAAAAACACACACTTGCTATAGGGGAAAATGAGTCAAGATTGGCTGGTGAAGCGCTGTCATCACTTGGATATCTATATGGTTCTCTGGATGAAGATGAAAGTGTAACCCAAGAACCTTCAGACCGAAAACAGACAGAACTTGGCAATCCTGCTGATACCGACACTGGGGATCTGACTCAACAAATCATCAAAGAAGAATTTTCTGTTACTATCTCTGGCCATGAGACCAAATCTGTTCCTTGTAAAGACAGCACATTGTCGTTGAAGAAGAACCTACCGATAGTTGCTCCAAATGCCATTTCTGCTACTAGCAAAGAAAAAGTTAAGACTGATCCTCCTGACACTTCGTCAAGTAAAGCTTATCCAAGTGCATCTAACATTGAAAAGTTAATTGTGGAGCCTCCGTCCACTATGAAGGAGGCCATCAGCAAGATTGTTGAGTTTATTCTAAGAAATGGAAGGGAATTTGAAGCAGTCCTTATTGAGCAGGACCGGTCCCATGGTAGATTTCCGTTTCTTCTGTCAACTAATCTGTATCATGCATATTATCTAAAGGTTCTACAAGAAGCTCAGGAGGTAGTCTTTTATCTCTGATGTCATTTCTCATTGCAATGCAGGCATTATTTGATTGATTTCCTATAGGACTCTTCACATCATCACCACCACATTTTAATATGACGCTAGTTTCTTTTTAAAAAAAGAGACTGCATTTTGGCTTTTAAAAAGTTGTCCTCCAAATTCTTAATAATGAATGTTTAAATGTTATTTAATTTTTTTTTGCATTTGTTACATGTGAATGTCTTGTGCAGATGCAATATAGTTTAACTGTGTTCTTTGCTGTGATTTATTTCAACAACAACAACAACAAAGCCTTTTCCCACAATTAAGTAGGGTCGGCTACATGGATTCTTCGCGGCTTCGCCTCCATTCAGATCTATCTTGAGTCAATCCCGAGCTTATATCCACAAAACTAAGATCCCATCGTATGGTCTCTTTCCAACACTTCTTCGGCCGTCCTCGCCCTCTCTTAGCCGGCTCAACATCCCAACCCTCACATCTCCTAACTGGTGCATCAATTGATCTTCTTTGCAAATGTCCAAATCATTTAAGCGATTTTCTCGCATCTTATCCTCGATCGGAGCTACACCAACTTTCTTTCTGATTACATCATTCCGAATCTGATCGTAGCGTGTGTCCACACATCCACCTTAACATTTTCATTTCTGCTACATTCATTCTTTGCACATGTTTATGGTTCACAGGCCAACATTCAGATCCATAAAGCATAGCAGGTCTCACGGCTGCTTTGTAAAACTTTCCTTTAATTTTTAAAGGAATTTTCTTGTCATAGAGAACATCAGAGGCTCCTCTCCACTTTAGCCGGCCGACATTTATTCTATTAGTAACATCTCCATCAATTTCCCCATCATGTTGCAGAATAGATCCCAGATATCTGAAGGAATCTCTCTTCTGAATGTTATCGTCACTAATCTTCACCTCGATTCCTTCACCATTGCTTCCATCAAAGGTGCACTCCATATATTCCGTCTTGGCCCTACTTATGCGAAAGCCTTTAGTCTCCAACTCATGTCTCCAGACCTCAAGCTTCTCATTTACTCCATCTCTAATCTCGTCAATTAACACAACATCATCAGCAAATAACATACACCAAGGTAACTCATCCTGAATGTGACTTGTCAACTCGTCCATAATCAAAGTAAAAAGAAATGGACTCAAAGCAGAACCTTGATGTAAACCAATGTTGATGTCAAAATATCCAGTCTTCCCAGACGAGGTCCTTACACTAGATAAAGCCCCATCATACATGTCCTTTATGAGGTTAATGTATAGGACATGTACTTGTCTCTTCTCCAACACTCTCCACACTATCTCTCATGGGACTGAATCATAAGCCTTCTCCAAATCAATAAAGATCATGTGGAGGTTCTTCCTTTTAGTTCTATAAATCTCCATTATTCTCCTCAGCAAATGGATGGCTTCAATCGTTGAGCGACCTGACATGAATCCGAATTGGTTTTCTTTTACGTTGGAAACTTGCCTCAATCTTCTTTCGATCACACGTTCCCAAATTTTCATAGTGTGATTCATCATCTTGATACCTCTATAATTTGAACAATTTTGAATGCCTCCTTTATTCTTATAAAGAGGCACCACGATACTCCTCCTCCAATCTTCAGGCATTTTCTTGCTCCACCAAATAACATTGAATAGATTCGTAAGCCAAGTCAAACCACGCTCACCTAAAACTCTCCATACTTCTACAGGGATGTCATCCGGTACTACACCTTTCCCGGGTCTCATAACCTTCAAAGCCTCTTCTACTTCCTTTCTTTGTATCCGTCTATAACTTGCACGATTCAACTTTCACTACAAGCTAGATCACCCAAAGTGATCTCTCTATTTCCTTCCCCAAGGAAAAGTTTATGGAAATACTTCTCCCACCTAGTCTTTATCTCTTTCTGAGTAACATGCACATGACCTTCCTCGTCCTTAATGCATCTTACTTGAGAAAGGTCTTTGGTCTTTCTTTCTCTTGCTTTAGCCAACCTGAATATATCCTTCTGTCCCTCCTTAGAGTCAAGATTTTTATACAAAACTTCATAAGCTTTTGACTTAGCTTCGCTTACAGCCTTCTTTGCTTCCCTCTTCTCTATTTTGTATTTTATGACAGTTTCCTCTGTTTTATCCTTAGACATAGCTTTAAAGCAAGCTCTTTTTATTTTTAGCTTCTCTTGCACCCCTTCACTCCACTACCAAGCCTCTTTTTGACTTGGAGCTCCTCCCTTTGACTCGCCTAGCATCTCTTTGGCTACCTTTCGGATACAAGATGCTACTGCCTCCCACATCTCGTTTGCACTACCGCTACAATCCCAAGATAAGTCTTCTAAAACCTTCTCCCTGAAGCTCGCTTGCTTCAGTGGAAGATTTCACCATCGAGTTCTAGTTATCTTAAAACTTTTCTTTACCAGCCCTTTCATTTGTACATCCAAGACTAACAAATGATGTTGGGTTGTCAAACTCTTGGGATTACTTTGCAGTCTTTACAACACAACCGATCTCTTATCCTCAACGCAAAGTAATCTATCTGTGTTCTAGTTGGCCCACTCTTATAAGTAATCAAATGTTCCTCCCTCTTCTTGAAGAGAGAGTGTTTGCTATGAAAAGATCATATGCCGTTGCAAAATCCAGGATGGTTTTTCCCTCTTCATTTCTATCCCCAAAACCATGTCCTCCATGAACACTAGCATACCTTGAAGCATCTTTTCCCACATGTTCATTAAAATCTCCACGGATGCAAATCATCTCTCTTTGTGGGATTCCTTATAGACTCTTATCCAAATCCTCCCAAAAAGCTTGTTTAGTCATTTCATCTAAACCAATTTGCGGTGCATAAACTGAGATGATATTCATAATTTCTTCTTCAAGCACCAATTTTAGCAAAATAATTCGATCCCCGAATCTTTTCACCTCAACCACACAATCCTTCAAATCCTTATGAATAACCACTCCAACACTGTTTCTACCCTTATCTTTACCTGAATACCAAAGTTTAAAGCTTGTCTTCTCAATCTCCCTTGCTTTCTCTCCAACCCATTTAGTCTCTTGAAGAAACAATATATGGATCTTCCTTCTTTCCATCGTATCCACTATCTCTATCAACTTTTCAGTTAAAGTGCCAATATTCCAACTACCAATCCGCAACTTCCGTTGCAATCTCTTTTGGACTAACTTCTTTACTCGCATGCGTCCATTATGCGAGAACCCTTGTAAATTTTGGATTGCATCTGGGCGGTGATGCAGCGGAACTAGTGATGCAGAATAATATTCGGCTATGGCGAAAAATAAATTTTTTTTGAGTGGTGGAATTTCGGTGGAGAAGATGGAGGGTTTGAGAAGAGAAACTCGTCGGGAACACGAGGGGTTTTGGGGAAGAAGACCGCGAAGAATGCGTGGGAAAGAGAAAGGAGAGGAGATAGAGAGATAAATCTCAATTTTATAAATCACTGAACTGATTACATAAGTAGTCTATCATCCCTTTATATAGGAGGGATGAGATTACAAAAATAGAAAAACAACTAATTATCCTAAATTGACTCTAACCGACTAACCAACTAATTTAAAATTCAAATCTCTAACTAATTAATTGAGATCACATGCGATCTCATTTATTTAATTAAAATTGCGACAATTCAAATAAACGTAAATAAAATTAACGGATAGCATTAACTAAATATTCGGCCTTACATTATGTTCCACGCTGCATCAACTCTCCTCCGCTTTTAAAAATTCACCTCCCGACGAATTGCTTGATCTTCGGGCTGTTGATGGAGAATTTCCACATGGCTTGTTGGTCGAATCTCCCAATTTCGCTCCTTTTCCATGTTACGTTTATAGTTTTTCTGATTTGAGGGGTATGGCTGCAAATATTCTACCCCTTCACTTGAAAGGATTCCATAGCATAATATATCCTTTAATCGACCCTTTTGATAAATAATTTTGGGAGGAGGGGTCTCCCTGCAAATATTCCAAATTAACTTCTCATCCCCAATTTCACGGGGTTCGAATCACATAGATAAAGGGTCCCTCGTTAGGGTTATGCTTCCCTTCAAGCTGCGGCAATGGCGTCGTCGAGGAGGGAGTTGCAGGCGGTATGTGCGTTGCGCAGGTGGCGCACATGCGGGCAGCGGTGAGGAATCGTAGTAGCGGCGCATTGGTGGGGTCTCGCAGGGGCGGCACGTGATCGACACGCTGGAGGGTGGCCGCATTGATGAGGCTAGGGGTCGGGGTGACGAGGTTGGGGGGTGCGCCATAAGGGGCACGGGGATGACTGAAGGGGATGTTAGCGGTGTAGGGGTTGCGGCGGGAGGGGGTGGTGGTGACGGTGAGGCTGTGGCTGGGGGTGCGGTCGGGGTTTCGAAGCCCACAGGGGGCGGCAACATTATGGGGATGTGAAGGGAGTCGGGTCCAGCATTGGAGGGCTGGGAAGGGAGATCTGGTGGTGCGTGAGTCTGAGCAGGTGGGGTGGGCGGCGGTGCGGGTGTAGCAGGAGGGGGTACGGGTGCAACGGGTGGGCCGTAGCTCGATTCCGGGGGGTTTTGCAGGTCTGAAATACCTGGACAGCAAGCATTTCGGCTTTTTTTCTTCCGGAACGGGCTGGACAGCGAATAACTCCTTGGCGACGGCATCTTTTCCCTCTGAGATGGGATGGACAGCGGCCGTTTCGTCGTTTTCCCTCTGAAATGACCTGGACAGCGATCGAGTCCTCCTTGATGGCGAGATTTTCGTGATTTTCTTCATCGTGAACTTGGACGGATGTTTCACCGTTCCTTTTGGCGATGAGTTCTTCTATTTGTCGCGTCCTTGACTCTCTATTCTGTGAAAGAACTTGGAGCATATTCGATAGTGTTTGTCTAACTTCAGCACGCCATGCACAATCGTTGGGGCGAGATCCGTTGGATTTTCTGCGTGAATGACGAGAGGGATCGCCAGATCGTGAGGACGACGTAGATGCCGTGCTCTGATACCAAATGGTGCAGAATAATATTCGGCTATGGCGAAAAATAAAATTTTTTTGAGCGGTGGAATTTCGGTTGAGAAGATGGAGGGGTTGAGAAGAGAAACTCGTCGGGAACACGAGGGGTTTGGGGGAAGAAGACCGCGAAGAACGCGTGGGAAAGAGAAAGGAGAGGAGATAGAGAGATAAATCTCAATTTTATAAATCACTGAACTGATTACATAAGTAGTCTATCATCCCTTTATATAGGAGGGATGAGATTACAAAAATAGAAAAACAACTAATTATCCTAAATTGACTCTAACCGACTAACCAATTAATTTAAAATTCAAATCCCTAACTAATTAATTGAGATCACGGGCGATCTTGTTTATTTAATTAAAATTGCGACAATTCAAATAAACGTAAATAAAATTAACGGATAGCATTAACTAAATATTCGGCCTTATTATTTCTGTTCCACGCTGCATCAACTAGATAAATCTCAATTTTATAAATAACTGAACTGATTACATAAGTAGTCTATCATCCCTTTATATAGGAGGGATGAGATTACAAAAATAGAAAAACAACTAATTATCCTAAATTGACTCTAACCGACTAACCAACTAATTTAAAATTCAAATCCCTAACTAATTAATTGAGATCACAGGCGATCTCGTTTATTTAATTAAAATTGCGACAATTCAAATAAACGTAAATAAAATTAACGGATAGCATTAACTAAATATTCGGCCTTATATTTCTGTTCCACGCTGCATCAACTAGCTTAATTACCCACATGCGTTCCTTATGCGGGAACCCTTGCAAATTTTGAACTACATCCAGGCTGCGATGTAGCGGCCCTTGCTCATTTTTCATTGCATTCGGGCGATGCAACGCGTCGCAAGTAGGGAACGCCCCAACGAAATCTGTATGTTTGCTTAAATCCATGTTGAAAAGATCCGACTGTCATGAGGCAACTTCTTAAATAGTATTTTTTTAGAAAAAAGTATTGTTTAGGAAGTTGTCTCTGACTGTTTTACGCTGGCTGTCGGCTACCTAACGCAACCCTCCTCATTTACCCGGGCTTGGGACCGGCCATGGCTGAGTTTGCTGTGATTTATTTATATTTCTTAAATTGGAAATGAATGCTGTGTGGCATAAATTTCAGACTGAAGTTGAAGACGTCCTCTTTTTTGGTTGAAAAATTCAAATGGATCGTCTATTTTTATGACATCTGCTGGGAGTTTGACATTCCCTCAATATGTCAAATATTAATCATATTTTCAACGTTATGTTTTTCTTCCTTAGTCAGAATGAATTGTAGAAAACGTGAAGAATCCTTTATGGTTGAGTTCATTTGAAATGGTGGAGGAATTCATGGTTCATTTTTCTATTTATATATTTGACTGTATTCTGGTGCATTGATTTTGCAGCTTAAGCGACTTGGTAAAAAACCCAATGACCAGAAGCATGATTCACACCAAAAACTGGATGGTTCAAGAAAATCTCGAGAAAGATATGGATCTGCATCTCAAAGCTCCGCAAGCCAGTCAGAAGGCTTATATGATCCTCAACGGAAGGAGAAGTTCAAGATGGTGATTGGTGGGGGCAGAAAGGATTTACCGGAACCATCCCCGGTACCTGCCAAAGATTCTGGTGTCAGCGTCAATGTGGCAGCTGCAATTGCTATGGCAGCAACACGAGGCTTGAGTAGTCCTATGGAATTTCAGAGATCTGACAAACCTTCCGGCATAAGTGCTGATATGGCTGCCAAAATAGTCATGGCTGCCACCAGAGGTTCATGCAGTCCGCCTGAATCCAATAATCCTTCCACAACTATCGCCAGAGAAACTGGAAGTGCTTTAGCTCCTGGTCATAGTCGTCCTAGCTCTAGCTTTGGAAGCTTAAGCGCTGATATGGCTGCCAAAATAATCATGGCTGCCACCAGAGGTTCACGTAGTCCACCTGAATCCTACGGTCCTTCCACAACTATTGTTAGAGATTCCAGAAGTGTTTTGGTTCCAGGTCAAAGTCGTCCTAGCTCTAGCTTTGAAAGCTTATCTGCACCCCAAAGTGGTAATATTTCAATTTCAGGACGGGTTTCAAACATAGCACCGAGCAGTTCAATTCCTCAAATTTCACCTTTATCTAATGGCCTGCTGGAAGGAAAGTGCATACGTGGTCCGGACAGTGTGAAAGTTGCTAATGCTATTGCAAAGAATGCGGCCCTTGCTGCTGCCAGTGAGGGGGATTCTTCAGAAGCCTCCATGACAAAGGAGCAGAAGCTCAAAGCGGAGAGACTGAAGCGGGCCAAGCTTTTCACTTCTTTGATCAGAAGTGGTGGTCGAATTGCAGACAAACTTCTACCAGCATCTGTTGAGCAGATTGGATCTCATGTTGCTGGTTCTGGCTCAGCAGTCTCAGGTTCTATATCTGATCTTAGCAGGAGGGAAAGGGAGGGTAGCTCGGTGCCTGTAGATGCGGGGAGCCCACACAACTCTGATGAGAAAGATTCCAGTCGTCGTGGAATCAAACACAGGTCCAGGAAGCACTCCTCGAGGACCCGAGGGAGTGATGATGACGATTTTGAAGAATACTCGTGTAAGAAGCATCACTCTGTATCTGATGGAAAGGAAAGAAGGCACAAGCGACACAAACACCATTCGTCGAACTCGAAAGCCAGCAAGCATGAGAGCTCTGAAGATGAGCTGCTACATCGTAAGAGGTCTAGTTCCGGTCATTGCCATTACAGGCATGGTGAAACTATTGATGAAGAGTATCATGACCGATCAGATTCACATGGACGAAGAAAAGGCCACACCGAAAGGAAGCAACCAGTCCATAAGAAGGATGAAATGGCAACGATACTAGAAGAATCTGATGGTATTTTAATTAAATCTAAGAGCAGCGGTTCTGAAGGTATAGCTCCAACATCAATTTCAGGTTCTCAACCAGATAACACAGGAATTTCTGATGATTTGAGAGCGAAAGTCCGTGCTATGTTGATGGCCACGTTGTGAAGGAAGTTTGTCTTGTTTGAATGTTTAGCCAGTTCAAAAAATATCGGAACAGCGATGTAGATTATGATTTTTATCTCTAGGCCATCTTGACGATGAAGGGATCGTCATGGGGGCTTGTTTAATTTGAGAAAAAATCTGTGGAAACTCCAATTGCCCAGTTTTAAAATTTGTACATTATGAACGTCTTACACTTTTTTAGGGATTTGGATTTCTCTTTAAGGTTGTCTCATTGAGTAGCTCAACAATCGACCCTTTGGATGGGTAAATGAAAGAAACCTGCGAGAGTTGTGGAGTTACGACTTGAACTGCTTATAAAGGCAATGAGGAGAAATTGGCAACAATATTTGTGGTGGCATGCTGAGATAATTGGGTAATATTGGCATTTGGCTCTTTTTTAATGCATTAGGCTTGGTAGCACGATTGCAGATTTTGGTAAGCTCCTCAACAGTCCATCTGTTTCCTGCAACATCTAGCCCCTGGTAATTCTTGTCGACTCCGTCCATTAGAGAGAGAAATGAGGTTTGTCCATCATCTTGGTTCTGTTCCTTTAGTTCGAGTGATAAGGAAGAAATAAATACTGTTTACAGAAATATAACATATGATATGTTATATTTTATCCTGCGATAAGGGGTTTACTTTTTTCGTACAGTCAATAATACGCTGTGGCAACCACGAATAAATCAAGATATTGCTGCCAAATAAATCTAACCAAAATGGATGGTACTAATAGGTCTGGATCAACTTATATTTCTCTTGTGGTAGAATTTACAACGGGTAATAAAACAACCGCCACGTAATAATAATAATAATAAACAATAAGCTTAGAAATCACTTGAAAAGGAATGACTGACAAACAAAAAACTTATAAAGCCATAATTTCCAACATCCTTATCTTGGTAACGTGATCTTCCCCACTAACCTTTCTCGATCTAACCACTTTGAATTAGCCAGAATCTCTACTTTCTAAGCTGTTCACTTACATCTTTACATCTTTAAAAAAAAAACTACAATTTGTAAGACTAATCAAGGAGGGTGAAGGTGATCTGCAAGGAGATCATTGAGCTTAATCTTCCCGCAGTTCCCCACGTCCAGCTTCCTGAACTGCCTGCAGATTTCAGATACGTCCTTCTCCGATATCTTTCCCATCTCTTTCAGCTTGTATATCACGAATTCAGATTTGCTGCAAAGCATTATATGACATAAACATAATTAGTTGGCGAAATCTAACGTTGTTCTTGCTATTTGTTGTGAGAAATCAACAAAAAAAATTCTAACTAGAGGAAGCCGTTGTCATTGATGTCAGCAGCAAGGAACTCCGCAACGGTCATCCCCTTCTGAAGAACGCGCTCAGCGATCCTCCGGTGCCTCCTGTTGACCCTTGCCTCCGCGAGGTACATGAAGGCTCTGGCCACGGCCAACGTCGACAGGAGCAGCCACGCGCACGCGAACAACCTTCCTCCCAAGGTCTTGAAGGCGTGATCTCCATATCCAACAGTGGTAACGGACATAACGGCCAGGTAGAAGGAGTCCAGCCACCCGAGCTCCTCCACGTGGTGGAGCACGCACGTGCCCCCGCCCACGCACACCACCACCACCGTCATGGCAGTGGCCACCTTCAGCCGTATCCTCACCCTCCCCTTCTCCGCATCGAATACGATGTGATTGGCGCCCAGCAGGAGCTGCTCTTGGAGGTGAAGGAGGTGGGAGAGGGTGGCACTGAGGAGGATGTCGATGAAACCAAAGCCGACCAAGACGAAGACGACAGAGAAGAGCTTGGAGAGCGGGGAGGTAGGTGTGATGTCGCCGTAGCCGATGGTGCACATGGTGACGACGGAGAAGTAGAGGGCGTCGACGATGGGGTGGGTGTCGAGGGAGGAGAAGTGGTCGCGTGCAAAGACATAGGCGGCGATGCCGGAGGCGAGGTAGAGGAGGAGCAGGAGGAGGACGGAGTTGTGGACGGAAGGGAAGGTGGGAATCTGATGAGTACCCACGAGGGAGGAGAGGATGGGGAGCGCAGGGGCGGTGCGGGAGCGGCGGAGGGGGTCGAGATGTGGGCGGGAGGAGGAGGAGGCTGTGCGTGGTTGTTTGATGAGAAGTGGGAGCTGGTGATCCATCGAGTCTTCCTCCTCCTCTTCCATAATTGGAGAGGATCAAATCAAATCAAGTGATGCATGCGTGAGCTCAAGTTGCTGCTCGATCTCTCTCCTCCAATGGAGGAGAGGAAGAGGATGGGAAGGGGAGAATTTTCTTGGTGATGATGATGGTATTGGTTTCGTGTAGGAGGGAAGCAAAGGGAAGACGAAGATATAGGGAAAATTGCAGGGTCAATCTTGGGAAAATTGCAGAGTCCCCCTGGACTATTCGCACAATTCTAATAAAGTGCTTGGACTCTAAAAAGTAATAATATGATACTAATCTTTTTAGGTTCGTTTTGATGTGATTTTGAGTTAATGTGATTTAAAATTAGAAATATAACATGATCAACTCAATTCCTTTAATTCTAAACAAATCTTAAAGATCCGATGCCACGTTATTGCAGGTTAAAGACACTGAAATTGGATATACATATCTCAGAGACATTTACCTAATATTTTTTATATATATGCCACGGACAGCTTTCCCCAAATACAAAAAGACAAAAACGTTGCCTCAAGTTGCAGCTTCTGCACAGCCACAAGTTCAATACAAATACAGCTCTCAAGACAAATGACTGCTCACATCAAGTTGCATAACTATGCTCATGCAATGCTTAGCCTATCATGCTTTCAACAAGTAGTTAAATTGGGATCATATCATCCATTATATATTTACTTATAGTACTAAATGATGGGTACAGTTCACTTACCTGCTATCCATTCGTTTTTAAATATAGATTTAATTGTCACACTCGACGTTGTTGTCATCGTTACAGTATACATTGAATACAGTCCGAATTGAACTCGAATACTTCCAAGTAGACGTATCAATCTCCAAGTCTATTCATATCGTTGATTGGTATTTGCCGTTGCAAAGTTGGAAAAGGGATTTTTAGAGGTATGTTACTGAGTAATTTCCTAATTACGATTCCTCCATAATTCCTGGTTACATTCAAGACTTTGGATGGTTAACTCCTACATGGTCATTAGGGTGAGCGGGCATCATGGTAAAGGATCCAGACCATGCGATCATCGAGGACAATTCCGGAGGCCCGCAACAAGATGCGTCGAAACCATTTGGTTAACTCCCATCTATTTTGAGCATCAAAGTAAATAGATTCCATTAAAAATAAGTGAAATATGCTCTTCTTGTTTGTAAAATTACGAACACATGCCTTCCTCTTCCCATCCTTTCTAACTCTCCTTTCATGATGTTGCTTCTTCTTCTTCAAGGACACCATCTTGTGATTCTTGGTGGCACTAATCGCAGTGGTGCTTGTCGCATCGAGACTCCAAGCAGCACTGCCCTCGACAAAACTGAGAGTAGCGTGCAATTGGACGGAAACCCTAACTGAGCAGCCCTATGCAAGGTGATAGAACACACCAAGCAACCCCTCTTCATTCATTGATGCTGCAACTACCTCTTAGGACCGAGAGTCATATTAAGAGTGAGAATCCTAAAGGGATGTGACACCTAATCCTAATAATTATTGAGTTGTATTCTTTGAGCAGTCCTTATAAGAATAGGGATATGAATTTGTAATTGGGCTATATATAGAGGAGGTAGTGGACTCTGCCTTCACACCACCACAACAATGCAACCTTAGAGAGAGGGGGGAGAGAAGAGAGGAAAAGAGAGAGCGAATAGAGAGAGTTGTACTCATTCTTCATTTAATGATCTTTCTTCTCTGCTGGTCACATGAGATAGTCTACCACCATCATATCATAGTCTCATTCTTCTTATGTGTGTGCTTCTGTGATAGTGATGGGTTGCACATCTGCATCCATATCTAATGTTTGCATGGGCGAAATCAGGAATTTTATCAAGGGAGGGCCAAGTATATATATCTTGTATAAGTAAAAAAATGAAAAAAATGTATTTTCAAATTATATTTTTTAAGTAGAGTTAACAATTTCAAATGTGATTTTTAAAATTTGATAAATTTACCATTTCAATTTGAGATTTTTACCAGGCAGACCCTATAATATTTGTCAATTACCTCTATGACCTTTTAAACATCCTAATTCCTTCTCAACCCCATAAACTTGCTCCGTCTTACCCACGAACCCTACCGTTAAATTGACACATCTAGAGTTAACTTCCTTGGGTTAAAAATGAGTCAATCTAACCGATCCGCAATCGGACGAATAAAATTTTCCTCTATCAGCTTTCCCTCCAACTGCAACTAGGCTGGAGGATGTGGACATGAGACTCCTCGCGATGGGGCTCAAGAGAGGACGGGGGGCTTTAAGGAGGAGCATTGCTCGGGGACGGCGATGCGGGGGGGGGGGGGGGGGAGTGGGGGGTCGACCTAGAGGAGGTGGGGCTTGTTGACGGTGGGTCGGGTTCTACCGGGGTTTCGAACAGGGGGGGTGGGGGGCTTCGAGCGGCGTGGGAGAGGGGGGAGGGGGCTTCAAGTGGCATAGGGTAGGGAGAGGGCTTCGAGTGGGGGCCGGGGTGGCTTCGAGCAGGGGTGGAGGTCGGGGCTTCGGGCGGTGCGGGAGGGGGGAAGCAAGCTTCGATCAGGGGCAGGGGTCGAGGGCTTCGAGCAGGGGTGGAGGCCGGGGTTTCGGGCGGCGCGAGCGGGGGAGGCAGGGCCGGGGATTCCGGCAGCGCGGGTGGGGGTGGGGGGGGCTTCGAGCAGGGGAGGCGGCGGGCGCGGGCTCGGGCTCGGGGACGACGCTTCAGGCGGAGGGGGTTTTGGGTGCAAAATTCCCTAACATAAAATAAGTAACGGAATCCGGTCAATTTTAACAGGCAAATGGATGGGGGTTAATCAAAGGGTTTATGAGGTAAGGGTTAGCAAGTTTATGGGGTCGAGGGAGCAATTAAGATGTTTCAAAGGTCATAGAGATAATTGGCAAAGATTATAGGGTTTGATGGGTAAAAATCCCTTTCAATTTTATATGAAATTTTCAATAATGTAAAGATTTTTTCCAATGGTGATTTTTTAAGGGTTATTTACAATCATAACCTTGAGTAATTTTGTAATTACCCCAGAAATCCTCCATAATCACGAATTACACGCATGACCCCCGAAAATGCTCAACTCTTGCACCCATAACCCTCGTGTTAACTTCCATCCAATTTCCCGTTAGCTCTAACGGTATCCGTCAAACATTTTACATTTTCTACTCTTTAAATTTCTTTGTTTACAAAATGAGTCCCCTTCCTCCTCGAAACAACCCCCCGTCCTAGCCAGCCCTACAAAATGAGTCGCCCTCCAACTCCCACCTCCATCGAAAGCCCCCCCTCCAGCCCCCGTCAACCTCCATCGAACCTCCCGTATCCCCAATGCCCCCCCCGCTCCCCAGGTCATGTATCCCCATCGAAGCCCACGCGCAGCCACCCTCCAGCTCCCGAAACCCAATCGCCACCCCCAGCTCCCGTAACCCCATCGCCGCCCCCAGCTCTCGCAACCCCATTATATTGTTATCTGCAAGCCCTCGCTCTGTCGCTCCCATATCCCAACCCCCATCGAGACCCCTCCCTCCTGCTGCCTGTTGTCTGGAAGCTTCTGTGCTCCGCCCGGTGGCATGTATTCGTCCCATTAAATCACCTTCAAGTTCAAGCCCCTGCCCCCATGCCTGTAACCCCAACGTTCCAATGGATTTTCTTTTCTTTTTATTTTACTTTTGATTAATACTAGCTGTTAGATCATGTATTGGTTAGATTAACTCGTTCATATGGTTGAGTTAATGAATCAAACTAACAGAAGGTTATGGATGTAAAACGGTGCATTATTAAGGGTTCAGCGTGTAATTCGTGACTATGGAGGGTTTCAGGGGTAATTACGAAATTACTCAGGATTATGGGTGTAAATATCTCATTTTTTAAATAAGTTTAGTTAAAAATTTTCATATTTAAAAGGAAAAAATAAAATTTATTTCATTTGCAAAGAGAATTAGAAATAATGGGTGATAAATGACCCACAATCTTATTTTATATCAAATTTATAATTACATTATTAATATATTAAAAGTGAGTAAAAATAAATTTTTTAACAAAGAAAGGAGGAAAATTAATTATTTTAAATAAAAGAAAGGTTGGAGAGAGGTCAAGTTACTAGAGGTAATTTTTTTAAGAAAAAGTGCAAAGATGGGAATTGAACCCTAGTTCAATTGTGAAAGATTATGAAGTTTTACCAGTAAGCCATTAAGCACTTAATGTTGATTTATGAAATTACGGTTACTATATTTAAACGTTAAACAAGTGCTATATCAAAAATTAACAACATTATATAAGTGAAATGTAATAATGAAAGAGGGGCCATGGCCCTCCTAAGTTATATACTAGTTCCACCGTGAATGTTTGATCCCCGCCCATGAATATACGAGAGGAGGTGATACCGGGTCATGTCCCAATACTACCACCCAAGGTGATGTGTCCCTTCGATGGCTAGAGGGGACCCTCTGCCTTACTGTAGGCACCACACCGATGCGCCTTATCTCCAAGACGATAGCCAAGTCTCCACTCCATTGTTATCTCTAAACATCACCTGAAACTCCATCCATTCTATAAATAAGAAGGAGCACTTAGGCTGGAGGGGCATCCGATAACTTCCCATTTGATTCAATCCAAGAGTTCCCATCTACTTGAGAGAGAGAGAGAGAATGTGTATGAAATAAAACTTTCTCATCTACTTACTTTAGAGAGAAAGAGAAAGATTGGAGAAAGCACCTCCAATCTAGGATCCTATCGGAGGGAAAATGATATGTGATTCAGAAGATGAAGACGTGGAATTCAATCACACTATTTGGTCTCAAACAGAGGGGAAGTAGGAGCAATGGACGAAACAAAGAACATAGGGTTTTTTCCCTTGTAAACAAGGGATATGCGATATTAAATCGCAGAGAACAAAATCAACGTTGAAATTGAAGTGGAAAAAACAAAAAAACTGAAAACAAATGTCAAAAGTTACTTCTATGAACTTGGAATGCAATCGAATGGAATCGCATAAAATCAAGGTCAAACGACCTCGATTCAATGATGTCTTTGCCTCCATGCAGCACTTGGTGCGGAAGCTTGAGCTTGATGGAAGATTGTTGCCTTGGTGGCGTCACTTGTGGGAGGAGGAGGTGGAGGCATTGCTCAGGGTGGTGGCATCGCTCGTGGGAGAAGGAAAGGATGGTAGTGGCTCTGCCTAGTGGTGCTACTCATGGTAGTGCTGGGGTTGGATTGCATGGAAGGAGAGGAAGATTAAGAGAAAGGAGGAGGGGAAGATGAGAAGGAGAGAGGAAAGGAAAATCCAGCCTTTGATTTAGTTGTGGTTTGATCACTCAACCCTAACTAAAGCAAATTAACTGAAGAAGATTTAAATTGAAGGTGTAGGTTCTAGTGTTAAACGGAGCAAGTTTGCAAGATTTATGTAATAATTACGAAGAACAGAAGGACGAGCAAGTAATTGACAAATTTTATAGGGTTTCTTGTGTAAAAATTTCATGTTAAAAAAATACTAGCATCATGAATCATTGTCCATATGATATATTCTGGAAATCTTCAATCCAAGGATTGTAAACTAAGATGCTGGAACAATAAAACTCCGGAGGCGACGAAAGGTGAAGGGCATGCTACTGGGTAGATTGGTGTTTCATTTGGACATATTTGTCTCTTCATGGAATCCACAAAATTTAGATCAGTTGGATGAAGAGGTGTGTGACCACCAACGGGGTGTACGCCAGAGATGTCCTCTTGCCTCATTAGTGTTTGTCATTAGGATTGGTGCTCTTTCTAGGATGGTTCGATGTACGGTTGATGGCCAATTTTGCGATGGGCTCAAGATTGAGGTTATATATGTGATGCTTTTATAGTATGCTTACCATATCGTATTCTTTATTGAGGGAGAATGTCGTGGCAATAGAAGGTGCCACTAGCGCTGTTGCGATTTTGGTGTTGTCTAGGTAAGTGACGAGTCTTTGAATCAACAATCTCAAGTCCGTTTTCATACTGTTTAAGTTGGAGGAAGATACAATGGCTTGTGTCAATGCTTTTGGGACACAAATGGGTCCCTATCGATGGAGGCTTCCTTTGTGGTGAAGACCATGACAAGATGTCTGGGGGCTAGTGACTGAGAAGGTAGAATGAAAGCTCATTGGGCAGTAGACAACCTGCCTCTTGGGGGGTCGTCTTGTCCTTCCGAAGGCGGTCCTATCTGCTATTACAATTTTCTTTCTGTCTATTAAGTTGCTCCCTGTTGGTGTTCGAAGGAGCCTAAAGATTTTGATGCAGAGATTTTTCTGGGTTGGTAGTGAAGAAGGTCATGTGATAGGGGATGGGAGACTGTAATGTTGGAGAAGGACTGTAATAGTCTAGGAGGGAGGAGCTTGAAAGAGATGAACTTTACAAAGGGCTGTGACTCCAAGGCTTTGCCAAACGAAGTGGGATTGCTTAGATTTAGAGAGGAAGCTGTGACTTGCTAGTGCAAGTGTTGTGCAAAGTCCATGGTGTTTCAACAGATACGACCTAGCGTGAGGGGTTGGTCTGTGGCCCATGAATTTTTCAAAGGGCATCTACTAGATAGTGTCTTTTATCGCACCTCTCTTTCGATTGATTCTAGGTTTGGAGAGATCTTTCTGCTTCTTGGTTGATAACTAAACATGGGATGGTGCGTTACGTTACAAATTTACAAGTCTTCCGCTTTGGCAACGAATAAGGATGCTTCTACAAATGGGATTCGGAGCAAGGGTGATTGATGCTGAATTACTAGCACTTATGGAGTTTGTCTCTAGGATTGGGGTCCTTCGATGCCAAATTGATGGAAATAGGGTGGTGGCGAGATCGTTGTCCCAAGGCATAGAGAGATCTTTACACACTCATTTTTTTAGGCGACCATTATCTCGATGGAGTACATAAGCATCTGGATTGGGACCCCTCTACAGATCAAAGTGTTTTTGTAAGGTTCCGGGTTTAGATCCCTAGTCCGTTATCGAGGAAAATTGACCCTGACAACTTTTTGGATATGCGTCCAATTGAACCCGCTCACACCCAAAATACTTAAGCTCAAGTTTCCAAGTAATTACACCCCGCTTTTATAACCCATTCCAAAACCTCATGTATTTCCGATGTGAGACTATGTTTGGGGATTGGGGTGTTACAGCCTCCCCCACTTCTACTCACAATGTCCTCGTTGCGACATAACCCATCACGTATTCTCAGTGACAGTGACGGTTGCACGCTCCAGATAACCTTTTCCTCCTAACTCTTTGTAGGGGTGACTCCACCTCTCAAGTAGCTCTTTCCACTATCATAGGGAAATTAGCTCTGATACAATTTATAATGTCATGAACTTGTCTCTGATCTGTTATCGAGGAAACTAATCATGACAATTTGTATGGTACATGCCCAACTAAATCCGCTAACAACCCAAAATTCTTAAGCCCAAGTTACCAGGTAGTCATCCCTACTTATTATATCACACGTGCATTTCCGATGTGGGACTAGGGCTGATGACCCAAGCTCATAGGGCCAAGCTCTTTCAAGGAGTTAAGAGGTCCCACCAGAGATGATTAATGATGGATGAAGACACGAACTACGTGCTCTTCCTAGGTAGCACATCTGCAGAAGCGTGAAAGATTGTGGGTCTGGTCACGATTTCTTCGAGCTAAGTCACTACCTTCCTGGACTCTGTGGACCGACAAAGGGCTAGTGTAGATTCAAAGACAATTATATGTTGAGAATAGGCCATTCTGGATGGCTAGGAATGATATTATCTTTTTTTGGTGAAAGATTGCATGCTGAGAATGTTGTAGAACATTGCCAGGCTCCTCACGGAGTTCCTGTCATTGTAATTAGTATAAGTTAAATTGTGAATATAAAGTTTCCGGGTGGGCGACATCTCGCTTTTTCCTTAAAAGAGCTGCTTAGACGCAGCTGATATAGATCTTTTATTCCTTTCTTTTACATATAAAAATCAAACATTAAAACCTTGGAAAATAAGATGCATCATTTGATCACGAAGAGCAGAGCTAGCGAATGCAGCTTGCACTGATACATCCACACAGGGGAAAACTCATAACCATCAAAAGCGAAACGTTAATTGAAGAAAAACACAGCCGAAAATTCTACAATCCGGAAAAGAGCATTTAGAAGCTTAGATACAACACATATAACTCAATCTTTTGAGGCAAACCACAGCCTAGGTTCAATCAAGAGAAACTCGACTATTAGGAGAAACGGCAAGAACAAGAAAATACGTAGGTACTCATTCCAAATACCATTACTCCCTCCTGCAATAGTAATTCAGACTGCTGCCTATCATTCACAACCGATCATGCTCTGACCACAATATCGTCGTTTAATCGTCATCTTCAAGTACACTGCGTCGCCTTTGGATCTGCCATTCAACAATGCATTAGTTGGCAATGAGGTTGAATAAAAAGTAGAAAGAAGTTCTATCCACCACAATGAGGGCATCCACAGCCATTTTGATGCTGGTGATGCATCGAAGCATGAATATAGCCGATGCCCAGGAACATTGTATGTTATATTCACCCTTGCAGCCTTCAGATACGGGGATCTTTTATAATTGTGAAGAAACCCCTAACACTTAATGCTATAGAGCAGTGCTTTTCTATTCTGAAGATCAAGGACTTGTTTAGATAATGGAAGACAAATTGGAGGCAGTGCAACCCTACTGTGTAGCAACACACGGACATTTTTTAAAACCAGAAACCATCAGTTATCTACATCGATTGTCGCTTGCAAACATTGTAATTTGCAACATGAGCACCCAAAATTTGTTTGAGAACAATCAGCAATTCACAATTATCAAGATGCTAGAACACGGCTTCTATACTACCCAAATAGCCACCATATCTAACATCTACCTGCGCCATGTTTGCATCCGTTTCTAGTTCTATGAAAGACTTTGCGAACATTATAGAGGACATAACAAATCAATTCTTAATAAGTAATGTCAGATGACTGTCAAATTTCTTTCCAAGCAAATACCTGATCTATTGATCCATGTTCGTTTGGGGTATAAGGAGGAATGGAATAAGGGAATAAGCCCCCAACACGCTTCCCCGTGGTACGACTATTCCCCATTATTTCATCTTATTTCACTCTTATTCCTATCTTTATCCTCCTTACCTACCTTTATTTCACCTTATTCTCATTATTCTTATCCTCCAGCCGAACGGAGAATAGACCCTTATTCCCCTTATTCCCCATCCTTATTCCTGCTTATTCTCCTACCGAACGGGCCTTGAAGCACTATACAACAACAATAACAAAGCCTTTTCCCACTTTAAGTAGGGCTGGCTACAAGGATTTTTTGTCTCCATTCAGATCTATCTTGGGTTATTCTCGGGCTTAGATCCCATTTTAAAGCACTGTCATCAGTTAAAAAAGATAAACAATCTAATCCACAATCGCTGACTTGCCAAGTACTTCTAAATAAATGCAAAATAGCAAAATCCTCTTCTAAGAAAAATATAATAAAAACAAATAAATCAGAAATACAAGCTGACTCTATCAAACTTACTGTGACTTTGGTCTGTTTGGCTGTTTGGGTGTTAAATTGCTCAAGAAGAGATATGAGTCGCTCTTCAGATACCTGCATTAGCAATGTAACAATTATTAATACTGCATGTAAAATATAACTAAGCCTGGACCTGCATTTGCAATGCAGCAATTTTTTTTGCGCAGGTTTTTTTTCGGGGTAACAATCATTAATACTGCATGTAAAATACAACTAAGCCCAGACCTGCTTGTTTAGAGAAACTGCAAGGACTTACTTTCTCAGTTATCTGACCCATTTGAGCAGCTCGAAGAACGACATCCTCCACACCTCTTGCCTTTTCAGGTTTCACCAAAGCAATCCGAGCAACTGATTTATCATTTTTTGGACAAAAACAAATATTCGTCATTTTGACAAAAATCAAGGTTGTATAGTGACCTCATCAACTTATGCAACAAGATATGAAATGGTACGTTAACAAAAAAATCAACAAATGCTATATAAAGTTTTTTTTTTCATTTCTACATTATGTTCCTGGGTATTGGTCCATTGGCATTCACTGCTTCTATCTTTCAAACTTTATACAACGTTATGGTTATTTTTTACTTTGACATCCTAAACAAAGATCGATTTTTTTCTTGATGATTCTTGCAGAATAATACCGTGGTATATCAAGATATCAAAATAATTCCCTTTTTATTAAGTTCGATTGATGTAGGAGGACAATATGAAGGTATACATGTTTCATTAACACACTCAAAGGAATATACGATGCATCGAATGTAGAAATGAGCCAACGTTTATATCAGCAAATAGGAGGTTCACAAGTGCATGCTCAAGTATTTATCACTTCATGGATCATAATTCCTATCTTATTAGGTTTGGTCACTATAGCTGTTAGGAATCTACAAACCATTCCGATCTACAATCAAATCAGGAATTGAATATTATTATTGAATACATAATTCTTCTTATTTTTATATTAGACATGCCGCCACTCGGACTCGAACCGAGATATTGTAACACTGCTCCCTAAGATTTATTATGGTGGTTTGCTTGAAATAATAATAGATTTTAATAGATTATTGTTATTCTTATTGTTATTATATTGATTTTAATATATTATTGATTCATATAACTGCAGGTAAAAATATGACTTTGAGATGTTATGTTTTTTTTACCAATTAATAGACAAAAATGTTGTCTTCATTACCAATGTACTTAGTGATCTAAAAACCATTTCAAGTTATCTTAAAAAACCAATTAATATATGAGCTTGCAAAAAAATCTGAGATACTAATCTGAGCTGCCGATGTGATGTTGAGATATTTAATATCTGGGCTCCGAAAAATCATCTAGGACCACAACAATTGAAGAACAAAACCTTCTTCCATTTTTTTTGCAAATTTTTGCTTTCATCTAATATTAAAAATTCCAATCTTGCATGATTGATTTTTATTAAGTTTTACTTATAATACTTGTCAATTCCTTTTAGCTCGTTATACCCATATGTAATATATATTCACCGTATTTTTTGTTGGGCAAAATATTATTGTTATTTATTTCAAATTACCAAACCGCCCTATTTTCCGTAAAAAATCATTATAAATATATTTTTTGTCATAAAAATTCATAAACTCAAGGTATATGTATCTCAAGTAGGAAAACATCCTCATTTTCTATAAAAAACACAAAATTGGAACTACCAAAAATAGAATCCCATTTTATGCATGCCACTAACCTCCAAAAAAATGGGGAAGCCTACTCCCACTTTAAGTAGGGTCGGCTACATGGATTCTTGCTCAAATCCACGTCGAAAGATCCAAGTATTTTTTACGCTAGTTGTTTGCTACCTAACGCACCCCAACAAGGAGGGATTTGAACCCTAGTCTTTTGAGTGATAGGCACATTGCATTACCACAAGACCATTGAAGTGGGGACCATCTCATTAACCTTTACATTTTGAAAAATACCATAGGTATTTAAGGACCTTTATCTCTCTATTTATTATCTTATTTTCTTCTTACTAGCTTCTTAATTATATTTATATCCTTTTTTCAATTATATAAATTATCCTAAAAATTAAAAATTCCAAAATAACTTTAAAAGCTCATTTCATAATTTAAAAGCAAAAATATTTTTCTCAAGAACTGTAATCTTGTCATGTGTGAATTTAATTGTAAATGGCATTCATAGATAACAACAACAACAAACAACAAAGCCTTTTCCCACAATTAAGTAGGGTCGGCTACATGGATTCTTCGCCTCCATTCAGATCTATGTTGGGTAATTCCCGAGCTTATATCCAAAAAACTAAGACACATTCGTATAGTCTCTTTCCAACACTTCTTAGGTCGTCCTTGCCCTCTCCAACACTAATATCCCCAACACTCGCATCTCGTAACTGGTGCATCAGATGATCTTCTTTGCAAATGATCAAACCATCTTAAGTGATTTTCTCGCATCTTATCCTCGATCGAAGCTACACCAACTTTCTTTCTGATTGCCTCATTCCGAATCTGATCTTTACGTGTATGTGTGTGTGTGTGTGTCCACATATCCACCTTAGCATTTTCATTTCTGCTACAACCATTCCCTACACATGTCTATGGTTCATAGGGCAACATTCAGATCCATAGAGCATAGCAGGTCTCACGGCTGCTTTGTAAAACTTTCCTTTAATTTTTAAAGGATTTTTCTTATCACAGAGCACAGCAGAGGCACCTCTCCACTTTAACTAGCATGCATTTATTCTATTAATAACATCTCCATCAATTTTCCCATCATGTTGCAAAATAGATCCCAGGTATCTAAAAAATCTCTCTTCTGAATGTTATCGTCACCAATCTTCACCTCGATTCCTTCACCATTTCTTCCATCAAAGGTGCACTCCATATATTCCGTCTTAGCCCTACTTATACGAAAACCTTTAGTCTCCAATGCATGTCTTCAGGTCTCAAGCTTCTCATTTACTCCATCTCTAGCATCGTCAATCACACATATCATCAGCAAATAACATACACCAAGGTAACTCATCCTGAATGTGACTTGTCAACTCATCCATAATCAAAGTAAAAAGAAATGGACTCAAAGCTGAGCCTTGATGTAAACCAATGTTGATGTCAAAATAGTCAGTCTTCCCAGACGGGTCCTCACACAAGATAAAGCCCTATCATGCATATCTTTCATGAGGTTAATGTATAGGACAGGTACTTGTCTCTTCTCCAAAACTCTCCACAATATCTCTCGTGGGACAGAATCATAAGCCTTCTCCAAATCGATAAAGATCATATGAAGGTTCTTCCTTTTAGCTCTATAATCTCCATTGTTCTCCTCGGCAAATGGATGGCTTCAATAGCTGAACGACTTGGCATGAATCCGAATTGGTTTTCTTTTACTTTGGCATGAATCCATTTTCTTCATAGATAATCGGCAATAATATGCAAATTAAAAAAAGTTTTTGTTATTTAAACAACTTTCCTTTATGTAAAATAGAATTTTTTTTCTTTATATAATAGAAGAAAATATTGTGAAGGCAAACAAGAATTATAACATTAAACAAAATTGTCGTCATTTTTTTTGAAAAAAAATAAAAACATTCACACCCCCTTCCAAATAAACATTTTCTACATATCTAATATTAAAAGAATAATGGTTGTTTCTAGAATTCTCATAACCAGTTAATATAGTTAATATATGAGCTTACAAAAAATATCCGAGATACTAATTACCGATGTGATGTTGAGATATTTAATATCTGGGCTCGGAAAAATGATCTAGGACCACAAAAATTGAAGAACAAAACCTTCTTCCATTTTTTTTTACAAATTTTCATTTTCATCTAATATTAAAAATTCCATTAGATTTTGCATGATCGACTTTTATTAAGCTCTACCTATAATACTTGTCAATTCCTTTTAGCTCCTTATACCCATATGTAATATATATTCACCATATTTTTTGTTGGGCAAAATATTATTATTATTTATTTCAAATTACCAAAAAACCCTATTTTTAAGTAAAAAATTTATTATAAATCTATTTTTTGTCAAAAAAATCGTAAACTCAAGGTGTGCGCACCTCAAGTAGGAAAACATCCCCATTTCTATAAAAATCACAAAATTGGAACTACCAAAAATAGAATCCCATTTTATGCATGCCACTAACCTCTAAAAAATGGTGAAGCCTTCTCCCACTTTAAGTAGGTTGGCTACATGGATTCTTGCTCAAATCCACGTTGAAAGATCCGAGTATTTTTTACGCTAGTTGTCTGCTACTTAACACACCCCCACAAGGAGGGATTTGAACCCCTGGTCTTTTGGGTGATATGCACACTGCATTACCACAAGACCATTGAAGTAGGTACCATCTCATTAACCTTTATATTTTACAAATACCATAGGTATTTTAAGGACCTTTATCTGACTATTTATTATCTTATTTTCTTCTCACTAGTTTCTTATTTATATTTATATTATTTTTTCAATTATATAAATTATCCTAAAAATTAAAAATTCTAAAAATAACCTTAAAAGTCCGTTTCATAATTTAAAAGCAAAAATATATTTTTCTCAAGAACTGTATCTTGTCACGTGTGAAATTAATCGTAAATGACATTCATATATAATCGGCAATAATATGCAAATTAAAAAAAAATTATTTAAACAAGTTTTCCTTTATGTAAAATAGAATTCTTTCTTTAAATAATAGAAGAAAATATTGTCAAGGCAAACAAGAATTATAACGGTAAACAAAATTGCCATCCTTTTTATAAAAAAAAATATTAAAATCATTAGTACCCCCTTCCAAATAAACATTTTCTACATATCTAATATTAAAAGAATAATGGTTGTTTTTAGAATTCTCATTAGTTGATTATTATGAATTCCATTGGTTAAATTTCAAGAGTGAGTTTAATCTTAAATGTTCTCTCAAAAAATTAATCTTAAATGGCATTCATAGATAATCATTACTCATTAGTAACAAAAAAGGACCATGACGGTTTTGGTAATTTGGTACGGAAGAATAGTTGAGACGGAGTGGAGTCTGTTATGAAGATGGATTGAGTCGATTCACTAGTGTTAAGCGAGTTAGTGCATACGAGGAGCTACTAACTAAAGTCTACACACTAACTTACTTGTCACGTGAATTTCAACTTAAACTAGTCTGTCCTGCAAATGGAGGAAAATATAATCCAGTTCCAATTGAAGATGACGAGGGCACACTTTCAATGTTGGGGCTAACGCCAAATGGATATATCATCAAGCTACTTGTTTTTGACAATTTCCCTTCTTATGCATCCAATTCCTATCCGGACAAGTGTGGACATCCATCCTAATGCTTCATCATCTAGTTTTACTCCATATGTATACTATAATGAAGTGTGTGTTTTCAAAATCTATGTAATCGGATCCGCATGTTGTATACTCCATATGTATACTATAATGTTCAGGGCTCTCGCGCAATCGGATCCGCATTGGTGGATCACTTCAGGAATTTCTTTGATCGCCAACCTTCCTCTTCTTGGCGATGGCATGCCGCTGGGATCCCAACCTTATCCTCCGCTGATGCAAATTTCTTATCTCGGCCCTTTACTCTCGAGGAGCTTAAGAGGGCGACTTGGGACCTCAACGCCGACGCTTCCCCTGGCCCCGATGGTTTCCCTATCTCCTTTTATAGGGACTTCTGGGACGTGATCTCTAACGATGTTCTTGAAGTTGCACTCGAATTTTGTTCCGGAAATAGGGGATTCGACAGGCTTAACCGGGCCAGCATGGTGCTTATTCCTAAGTCTCAGGGGGCTTCTCGCATTGAAGATTTTCGGCCTATTGCTATTTCCAATGGCATCTATTTGATCATTGCTAAGGCGTTGGCTCTTAGGCTTGCTCCTCTCCTCACCTCTCTGATTTCACCCGCTCAGGCCGCCTTTGTCCAGGGACGTAAGATCTCCGACTGCTACACTCTCGCTTCTTCAATCATTGACGGCTGGCATAGAAACGGCTCCAAAGGGATTCTATGGAAAATCGATTTTGCTAAGGCCTACGACTCCTTGGACTGGCGTTTCCTTTGGGGGGTTCTTAAGGCTCGGGGTCTTCCCTCCGCTGTGGATATCTTGGGTTAGACGATGCATCACTACGTTTCTTTCTCGCTGTCTCTGAATGGTCGGCCGTCCGGGGGATCTTTTCAGCCTCGGCGAGGGGTCCGTCAGGGATGCCCCCTCGCCCCTCTCCTCTTCGTGCTGGCAGCTGACGTTTTACCTCGCATGATCCAGGGGGTTGCTAATGCGGGATATACTCGCGGATATTCTTTGGATAACCTTCATATCCCTCTTCTTCAATTCGCGGATGACACTCTTTGCTTTATTGAGGGGGATCAGACTCACGCCGTGGGGATGTCCAATACGATTCATCTATTCTGCGAAATCTCAGGGCTCCATATCAATGGTGATAAATCACGCTTGGTGCCTTTTGGGTTGTCGGATATTGAGGCCAGGGAGTGTTCCTCTATTTTGGGGCCCCCATCGGGGCGCTCCCGCTCGAGTACCTGGGCTTGCCCCTATTTCTTGGACGACCACGCTTGCGAGACTATCAAAGGGTGATTGATAAGGTTGATGGCAGATTGGCTGGATGGCGATCGTCAATTCTTTCCAAGGGCGGTCGTCTGGTGTTAATTAAATCGGTTATTTCGGCTATTCCAACTTTTTTCTTCTCGGCGCGCGGATTGCCCAAGGGAATCCGTATCCGCCTGGAGAAAGCTATGAGGCGATTCTTATGGGGTAAGAATGGTTCGGATCGGAAGGGATTGCACTTGGTTGGTTGGGACGACATCTCTCGGCCGAAAAGTCATGGGGGTCTTGGCGTTAGGCGCATGGAGGCGACTCGGATGCGTGGCTCCTCAAGTGGGCGGTGAGGTTGTTGGGCCGGGAGGAGAGCTTTATGCTTCAATGCATTCGCGCAATTGCTGGCCTTGCCTTTGATACCGTTTTTGGCGGACCCCCTGTGGGTCCCTCCCAATCTTTCTGGCGAGATATCCTGTTTGTCTTCAACAGTAATCGCTCTCTGCTGGCTCCGGTTCTTGGCGATGGGAGGTCATTTCGCTTCTGGACGGTTGATTGGTCCGGTAAGGGCATTCTGATGACCCTCTTTCCTCGCCTTTTCGCGATGGCCGGGGACAAGCTCGCTACGGTGGCTTCCTGCTGGGGCAATGGCGTCTGGTGCCCTACCATTTTGGGCACCCTTTCTGACCAGCGTTTCTCTGATCTTACGGCTTTATTAACTCTTCTCGCGGACGCCCCTTCGCCTTCCTCGGGCCGTGATCATTTTGGGTGGATAGACGGGACTTTCACGTCTCGAAAGGCCTATCTCTCTGTTATCCCACCGGTTTTGAATGCGGATGCTTCCCTTTCTCATCACTGCAATTTTATTTGGAATCTCAAGATCCCGGAGAGGATTGGCGTCTTCCTTTGGATTCTCAGGCGTGGAAGACTGCTTACGCGGGACCGCTGCGCCTCCCTTCTCCCGAACATCTCCTCCTCCTGCGGTATATGCGGCCTTGGCACTGAAACCTCCAGCCACCTTTTCTTCTCGTGCCCATTCGTGCAGGACATCTGGGCTGACGTGGATTGGATTAACCGATCATCCATGATGGCCTTCTGGGAGAGCCTTGTTGCTGACTCTTCCCACCCTCGATCGGTTAGAATCATCCCCATTGCGCGTATTTGGAGCATTTGGTTGGGAAGAAACAATTTGATATTTGCAGGGCAGCGTTTCTACAAGGAAAATATCTGTATCGCTGCAAACAATTTCTGTACGGACTGGCTAGCCATGTAATTTTGTCTTGGGTAGCGGATGGTACCTTGTGCACCATCCACCTCGACCTTTATGTTTTTTTAATTTCCCCGCTGTAAGTATATCCTTCATCTTTCCTTAATAAATTGGGGTAAACACCTATGAGTGTATCCCCCTCTTTTGAGTGTCAAAAAAAAAAATCTATGTAATCATCTAACCAAAAAAATTTTCCATAGGACTCGAACCCAATTTGAAGTGATTCATTCTTTAACGAAGTAGGAAATGCCATGTGTGATCCCATATCATTTTATACATCAGATATGCAACATGAATATGCAAGAGAACAATGATGACTTGAACTTGGATAATCCGATCATTGACTCATAATGAGGGGAGATGACAAGAGTGTCAATGATAGCAATATATGATATCGAGAAGCCAATGAAGACGATGGAGGTGACGAAGCCGGTGACAATGTTGATGAAGATGACAACGAAGATGAAATAGATCATGAATTTTACGCTCTGATGGAATCTATTGCAAATGAAGGACCGACAACTACTTATGATGAGAATATTGACTTCAAACATGACAGCAACTGCAAGATTGCTCCTTCAAATTCCTTCGAGTTATTGATGCAACTTCTCAGATGGGAAATTTATTCGAATACTTCAAAGAGACAATAACCAGCTTGCACTTGGGGAATTGAGAGAAGGAGAGGCAGAAGAGGGAGAGACTTCCCTGGCGGGTTAGAGGAGTAAGAGGCTTCTTGTAGGAGGGCTACCACCATTGGCGAGGGGAGGATCGAGCGAGCTACCAAACATGAAGTGTTAATGGGTGATGGGGGCTAGACCTTTGTTTCGCAACACAAACGCAACCAACGATGTTTTAGGTGTGGGAGTTTCAACCATTGGGCGAACCTTTGCTTGTCTCTACCGAGGTGTTTTTTGTGCGAGGAGGTGGGCCACAGATGAACCTCTTGCCCTCGGGCGGCATTGTTCTTAGAGCACTCATCTAAGGTGGGGCGGAAAAGCTCGTTGGGTACTTCGGTCAGATTTGCATCCGTAGTGAGCGGATCCACCTCCGTGCTCACAAAGGATGGTTTGATCGTCAGCCGCTACAAAAAGGCTTCAATGGTTGTCAAGTCGATGCTTGCGTAGGTTCATTTGTGTTTGGGAACCGCTTTCGATGAAGATGTTGCAATTATGGGAGAGGGCTTATGCAGTGTGAGAGGTCTCTCTCCTGTGGAGGCTAAGCAGCTCTTATGCTCAGAGTCGTCGGGAGGTATCCTCGAGAGTTTTCCAAGGTTCACTGATGGGGATGATGCAACCCCAACCTGTAAAGTGGTCCGTGTTTACAACATGACTTTCCTTTCTTGCTCCATGGAGGTGTTGAAACCTACACTTAAAGAGGTTGGTGTGTTGACGGGGTCGGACCTTAGTAGGGTCATCCTCACAAGCATGGAGTGTTCTAAGGCGGTGCCTTCTGAGAGTTTTTATTTTATGATGGTAGGTCGATCGTGTTTTAAACTTCTCATCCAAGCAGTTTCTCCTTCATCTCCCCCAACTCCTACACCACCAGGTAATTAGTTGCCTTGCTCGGAGAGAGGGGAGATTCTGTCGACGAAGCCGATGTTGGTTGAGGGTGCTCCGACAGCAATAGTCACGAACCCCGATTTGGACATGTTCGGAAACGGAAAGTCAGGGGCTCACTCTCCAGAGCTGGAGGTTTCGAATTTGAATAAAGGACCAAATCTAGTTGTTACCTTTAGGGCAACGAGGAATCCTCGGAGGAGGTTAGCAGCAAATTCTTAGAAGCGAGTACTTCATTTCTTCTCGACGTTAGGGTTTTGGTGGAGTTACTTTAGGTTAATCGGGCTGCGACAGGACAGAGCACCTCTTCAGCTAGTTATTGGTGTTCGGGTTTCAGGTTGGGGTCAAGACCCGATAGTGAATTACAGGTCTCCAAATCGGCTAAGCCTATCGGGCCCCCCTTTCAACCCGAGGGTCGGTCCTCTGCTCCCCTTGTGCCTGGAGCTTCGTCCCCACATATTGTTGAGTGCCCAACGGCGATAGACCTCCCTCTAGTTATGGTTGTGAAAGCGATGGGGAGACCTCAAGAGCTTCTTCCCACTTGCAGGTGGAGCATGAAGGCTTTCTTTCGCCTATTGAGGCTGGAGTATGCGAAGTCATACCTATGTTGGAGGAAACAATGGTGGAGCCAATGTTCCCACATTGGTTTCCTCCACTGGAGCAAGTGGTCGAGGGGCTTGAAAATATAATTGTCGCAACTTTTCTGAAGTCATCGTCTTCATCCTCCGGCCCAGTTAGAGGATAAGGTGGGAAAATGAAAAGATGTCGAGATAGAAAATGTCTGTCAAGAGCCTGAGGTGCCAGTGTTGTGTTTTCAGAAGTTAAACGAGTGATTGAGAACGTAACGGGCGTGGTCTCAACTTCGGGTCAAAATCAGTTGCATTAACGAAGCTTCTAACTCGAAATGTGAGGGGTCTGGGCGACCCAGAGAAGAGAGGCTCGGTTGGTCCTCTTCTTAAAAATTGGGGTTGTCTTATTATGCTGCTACAAGAGATGAAGCTTCCCTCCTGAATGTCTGGTGTTTGGCATTCGTTGGGTGTAGGGATGGGCATTGGGCTGGGCTGGCCCAGCCCAGCCCGAAGCCCGGCCCAAAAAGCTCGGCCCGGCCCAAGGGCCTGGGCCAAAAATTTCAGCCAAAAATTACTTTGGACCGGGCTCGGGCTTAGCTCAGCCCAACCCGACCCGAGGCCCAGCCCGTTCGGGAGCCCGAGAAATGACCCAAAGTAGGCCCGAGGAGTGGAGCCCAAGACCCCTTCCCCTTATGCAAATCCCCCTTTTGCCCTAACCGATTAACCCTCATTCGGAATTCCTCAATCGCGACCACCCTCACGGACTCCTTCCGCACTCCCCATTTCCCCTAACCCTAGGCGTCATCGGTGACTCGACGACCTCTCCCGTGCTCCTCCAAGGCTCCGCCCCTCGCCAACCTACCCACGACAACCACGCCTCTAGTCCTCCCCCTCCTCCATACTAGTTTCTATCACGCCCACCCGCCTGCACGCCCACCCAACTCCCCTTCCACCTTACTAATTGCGACGGCGCGAAACCTTTCAGAATCAAGCCCAGGTTGCCCAGGCTTGCGAGAGGTCTCAAAAATCTAACTGGAGTAGTTTGTATCAGGTAACTCTCAGCCTCTCAGGTTCATGACTTTCATTATTATTTTTAATTAGCCTTTTTCATCGTATTTTATCTTTGACTTTATTTGCTTCTTTAATCATTTGTTTCTATATTTGCTAGTGAGATTTCTGTTGGAGGAACTAGAATATCTTGGGCGATTTTATTTGATTTTTTGTCTCCGTGAACTCTAGAGGAACTAGAATATCTAGGGCGATTTTATTTGATTTTTTGTCTCCGTGAACTCTAGAGGAACTAGAATATCTAGGGCGATTTTATTTGATTTTTTGTCTCCGTGAACTCTAGATGTCTCTTCTCTTTCTATGCTAACTTTGGTTTCCAGTTGAAAGGTTTTTAGCAGTGTTCCTCCTAAAGGACAACCTAAATTATTTTCATAGCTACAAGGGTAGGCTGTAGCTTACAATACATCAAGGGACAACCTTGCAAATGTTACCAAACCTCTCCCTGCATGATATAGTAATATCTCAACTAAGGGATAGCCTCTCACGGGCTTGTAGACATTTGAGAAGTAAGAAATACTTATGCCCAATTAGAGACGACCTTGAAAGTTCTTCGAACGTGTAGTCTGATTTTTCTCTCTTGAGGAATAGTCTCTTAAACACTTACAGATCAAGCATGAGTAAGATGTTTTATGGCATAGCAATTTGAACTTTTCTGATTAGCTTATATTGACAAATGCCATAACCCATTGTTTTGGGACTTTGGTGGAGATACGATTCACAGGGGTTTCTTCAGGTTTGAACGTGTGTGGTATGCAGAGAACTTTAGATATTTGGTGTCCAATCACTGGAAATCCACAATGTGTTCAGGGACTACAATCGCTCGTATGGCGCAGAAACTCACTTCCCTTCATGGCAGGCTTTGTTTATTCAAGGAGGAGGTTAGGGAATCAAAAAGGGTGCATTGGACTGAGGCGGAAGCTGAGATCAATCGACTTGATGGGCAGGAAGATGGCAGAGATCTTACAGTGGAGGAACTAGGAGAGAGAAAATGGCGTAGAGTGTTGTCGCTTCAGAGTATAAGAAGAGGGTAACTGAGCGGAAGCAGCGATCACAACAGTCTTGGCTTAAGGAGGGGGATGCGAATATGACCTACTTACATAAAGTGGCTAGCGTAAGAATTCAATGCAATTTAGTTAGATCAATCATGGTGAATGGCACTATAGTAGAGGGAGATCATGAGATGGGACAGGTATTGTTGACCATTTCCTTGAATTTTCAAGTCGGCCAGATGGGAGTCCATGGAGATGGGCGAGCTTGGGGACTAGTCAGATAGCATGCAGATAACTCCGTCAGAGGTGGAGGTGAAAACAATTGTATGGAGTTTGAATGGAGATGGTGCACCTGGACTGGAGGGATTCCCAGTTTTCTTCTTTAATGAATTTTGATCGGTGATTGGGAGAGAGGTAGTTGATATTGTGGTGGAATTTGCAGGTGGTGATGGAAGTATGTAGAGAATTAACAGGTCTGTCACCTTCTTACTCCCGAAGAAGGACGCGACTGTACATATAGGGGGGGATTACCGTCCAATTGCTTTATCAAATGCTCTTTATCTTATTATAGCCAAGGTGATGGCAAATAGATTGAATAAAGTGCTGGATTATGTCATCTCTTCTCTACAGCCAGCTTTTATTTTGGGAAGACAAATTGAGGATAGCTTATTAATGGACACGGAGATCAATGCAAATTTGAAGAGATATAAGTTCAAGGACTTGTTGCGGAAAGTAGACTTCTCCAAGGCCGACCTACAACACGATGGACTGGTGTTTTCTCTAGGTGACACTAGCAAAACGAGGTTTTCCAGATATATGGATCACTTAGATGAAGCGATGTATCACCAACACTTCTTACTCGGTTCTCGTCAACAGTCGCCCTGAAGGGAGGTTCTTCCAGACGCAGAGGGGAGTGCGTCAGAGGTACCCCCTTGCACCTATGCTCTTTATTATTGTGGTTGACGTGTTACCTTGCACGGATGAACATGTGTTGCAACAGGGGGTCACTACAGATTACTCTCGTGGAGATATAAGCATCCCTCTCTTACGCTGACAACAACATATTTTTCATTGAAGGAGGTAGAGAGGAATCAAAAGGGATGGCTACAACGCTCGAGACTTTTTGGGGAGCTTCCTGACCTTGTTCTCAACCACATTAAATGTACAACTATCCCGTTTGGCATGGAAGACTCAGAGGATATAGCTTGCAATACGAAACTTGGGATGGAAAGAGGGTCCCTACCTATTTGCTACCTTGGGTTACCGCTATGGAGTGGCAACATACGATGGCGAATTGGCTTCCTATGATTGAAAAGATGAAAAGAAAATTACCATGATGGAGGGCATTGATTCTACCCAGAGGAGGACGTCGGGTGCTCATAAAGTCCATTCTTTCTACTACTATTGTGATCTTCTATCGACAAGACTTCTTCCTGTAGGTGTTCGTCGGCAACTTGAGTCGATAATGAAGAGATTCTTTTGGGGAAAGTCAGGGCAGGAGGGCGATGGATTCCATTTTGTGGATTGGGAGACGATAACGCAATCAAAGTCAAAAGGTGGCCTTGGGATTCATCACCTTGAGTACTAAATGAGGCTCTTATTCTCAAGTGGGTGAGCATGATTTGGAGGAGAGGTGAAGACATCTGTTATAGACAGATTCACCGCATTTACGACGTCCAGGCTGATGGGAGCCTTCCAGAGCATGTTTGTTTCAGCTTTTTGGAAGGGGATTAGAGTGGTTATGTCGCGGTTTCCATATCTCTTTCGCTCGGTTCTTGGTAGTGACAAATCTTTTGCATTCTGGACTGATAGCTGGACGGGCATTGTTTTCTTTTTTTTTTGAAGACTTAAAACTCGGGGGATGCACTCGTTGGTGCTCGCCCCATCTTCATTAAAATAAGAAAAAAAACAGAAAAAAGAAAAGAACTATACAAGGTAGACACCGAGCTACCTGAAAGAGAGCTAAGTCAACAACCAATCATCCACTAAACGGGTGCAATGTAGCAGAACATTTTCTTTATAGAACCGCTACCCCGCAAAGATCGCGTGATTCCGCCCAAGCCAGATTGCCCAAACAGTCACCAGGGGACGTAGGAGCTCCCTACGATCCCTACTCTTGTTAGTCACCATCGATTCCCAAAAAGAAGCCAGATCAGAGAAGCTGACCCAAGCCTCCGCCGCTGCCTCCCACACACCCATCACAACCGGGCAATCGAAGAAAAGATGCTCCAAAGTTTCCACTCCATTGTTGCAAAGAACGCACCCATCCGAGACAGCACCAAACAGCCTAGCACAACGATCCCTCGTCAGCAATCTCTTCCTCCGAAACAACCAAAGGAAGACCCCAATTCTCTCAGGAAGCTTCAAGCCCCAAACAAAGCTGCAATCACGCACCAGCACATCCGTCCCTGACCGAGGGGAAGAGGAAAACGCCACATAAGCCTTCTTCGCCGAAAAGGGCATTATTTCCTTGGCAGAGGGTTTCCCCAGACTCTTTGCCTTAGCAGTGGACCATGAGGTACATGTGATGTAGGGGACTACTGGATTGATAGGAGTTGGATGCCTAACTTTTTGAGGGGTTTTACGAACCAATGCATGGAGGATTTTATGCCCATGCTACACAACATGAATGGCATTGAGGTCCGAGTAACGGGTGCGATCATTGGGTTTGGAAATATAATGGGTTCCCGGTAAAGAAGGCGTACGGAGCGGTGGACATGCCTTCTCCTTTGGGTGATCTGTATCGTGATTGCAACTTTGTTTGGAGTTTGAATCTTCCTAGTAGAATCATCATTTTTGTCTCTTCAGAAGAAAGTGCATCTTGACCAAAGATCGACGTGCAAGATTTTTAGTGGGGGTTTCTCCTATGTGCCCCCTCTATAAGTGGAGATAAAGACCCTAGAACATCTTTTCTTCCAAAGTGACAAGACTTCACCGACATGGTTCAAGCTTGGTATTACATGGGTGAATCTCAATTGCATTGACAGCTTTTGGGATTCTCTTTATTCTGTGAAGCACAGACCAGAGGAACTTCTGCTACTTGTTGTTGTTATATGGGCTTTATGATTAGCTAGGAATGGTGCATTTTTTATTCCTCGATGCTTTTATATTGATAATGTAACCTCTCACGCCAAAACTCTCCTGAAGTCTTGTATGATGTAAGTACTTATGTTCCATAATATGTTTGGATGGATAATTTATCATGTTTCCCCTTTTTTGGTTTAAAAAAATGCACTTGGTTGATCCAAATTTGCATGAGTATCAAGCAGCTCTAACAATGTCAGGACAACCAGAGCACATGACCCCAGATGGAGCGTCATTTTCACCACTTCCCACGTATAAGACGTGATCGCTAGAGTTGGACCTTTACATACTCAGTACACAGTTGGGATCTTCTCAATTGCAATGGGACACACAACCGAGCTCACAATACATATTTCCATCCTATCATTCATCATATAAAGCATGAACTTCTCATTTGACTTTGATATGGTTACTACTAAGAACTTTTACGCAACCCCGATGTCACTGCACCGTTTACTATAACGCTTATATTTCCCGAATCATGGCCTCAAATTTCAGCAAAATTCGGTGGAATTCCTGTCAAATATCGATATCCTGTCGAAATTGAAATTTGACCGAAATGGTCGAGATGACCGAAATATGAGAGCTCTAATACAAAAAAAACCAAAATGACCGAAACTTCGATCGAATTTCGACCGAAATTCCATCGAAATTTTGTTTCGGTCCATCACCGAAATGGTGACCGAAACCGACATTTAGGGCCTTGTCCCGAATGCCATGAACATCATCTACCCGTGTCTCAACAAGAGGAAGGATAACAATCGATATCAACACAACAAGATAGTCTCACACTAAACACTGGGCAATTAGAAGAAGCGAAGGATCCTGCATGTTCCCAAAGAAATGTTCGAGGAAGACCAATTGCACCGGCACAACGCCAAATAAGACTAACACCTCATAAGTTTTATGAGCAGATTCCGTCCTCTGTGGAAATAGTTTTATCTTATGCATTACATGTAGTTTCTTTTACATCCTATCGTAATGGTATCTTTTCATAGGTACTACTCTCAATAGAGGATGACATATTTTTGAAGGAATATTTGAGTTAAGTATTCATCACCATTTTCCACATTGTAATGTGTGATTCTTCCTCCCCTTTTTAAACATGTTTTTACGCTTTTAAAGAGGAAGAGAACCACTAAGATGTTAAGTGTATTTAAAAAATCAAAACATCCACAAAAATATACTTCCTTCCCAAAATATTCAAAAAATTATTGATATCTCATGAAGTAAGAATATGTAATCCTTATAAAATAATAAAATAAAAATAATAAATTAAACCTAAAAATAAAAAAATATCAAAATTTGATAAATTAAAATATAGACATTAAAATGTGAGTACATTTTGAGACAATTATATTCGTAGTTGTTGGCTATTTTATGCATCTTTAAACAAAATATAAACATGTACTTTTTTAAGATTAGGATATGAATAATGATGATGATTTATTTATTGCATATATGAATACAAATAAAGATGAGCATTCTTACCTTTTTTATGCATGTGCGATAATAATATGGATATTATTTGTTGAAGATATAAATAAAGATTTGATCGTGTAATGAAAAATACTTATATGTTCCTTTAGATTTGTTAAGGAATAATATATTTACATCCCATGCAAATATAAAAAAAATAAAATACCAAAGGTAAAGGCGGTTGGAGTTGGCAGTTATGGGCAGTGTCTCAAGTACTGCCCACGAATCCACGTAAGCAAGGGTGGCCTTGGAGATGCCAATTTTAGGAGGCGGAGAGAGAAAGCAATGTTCCAAATGATGCCCATGCCCCTTTTGCTAATTAGCAAGATTCGATGCCCCCAACCAATTTTGGGACTGGGGACATCCCAGATGCAAAATCTCCCACAAAATCCCATTTACAAGCCTCATTTTTTCAAATGTAAATAAGAATGACGTGATCTTATTTCGTCTCATATATATGCTAAGCTTCCGCAACTCCTTTATGTCAATGATAAACCCTAAAGTTGAAAGTTCAATACCCTATTTCTTACATTAGAAAAATGAGGCCCATAAATTGGAATCAAGGAATAGTTGGGGTCTTTTTCTAATTTACTCAAAGATAAAAGATTGAAGGAGAAGACACAAATATCAAGGTGGATAAGTTTCATCTGTATGATTAAGACAAAGGGCCCCATCGCGAGTGCTCGAAGTTAAGCTACCGCCAAGCTCTCGTCGTCCCGCTCGAAGGCTAAGGCATGAGCGCCTAGTGCTGACCAATTTTTTTATGGAAGGAGAGAGGTGGTGGAAGATCCACCATCCATTTTTTATGGCTAGATTAACCCAAGGTTAACTCAAGTTATTGATTCAAATAAAGTTAAAATTGACGACAGAGGTTGTGATGTATGACGGAGCAAGTTTACATGGGTTAGGTGATAATTACAAAAAATACAAGATCCAAAAGGTAATTTACAAAGTTTTAAGAGTTCATGGTGTAAAAATCCCTTTATCATATGCATCTCTTCTCGAAGTTTAGAATCTATAAAGCAACCATATTTCCTAGTATAGGACAAGAAAGGTGAGCGGTTTATGGTGGAGTGATTGACAATTTTGATGTTCTCTGTGTTGAATCCCGAATCCTGCACTGGAAAAAAACTGTTCATCTTGCCTGAAAGGAACTAAGATAGGGTAGCAAATATTTATTACTAAAATGATAAGTGTGCCTCCTATTTAAACTTAGTTATAGCCATCCCCGTCTTACACTAATATAAACTGATGCTACTAACGCATTTAAAATTCATACTACATTTTCACAGAATCTCATTAGCATGTCTAGCAAAACACGGTTCTTGTCACGAGAAAATGTTTCGACATGGATCTTAAAACATTAATAAAAAATTATTTACTTAAAAAAGAAAATTCAAAATGTGATAGAAAGAACAATCAAACCCCAGAAATTACACTAAAATAAATGGCAAACGAGCAATGATTAAAAAGGTCAAAGCATAATTTAATATGCAAATGGAGACTCATCACATTCCATATGAAGGGCAGTCATTGGACATATTAAGGATGACAAGATCCAAAATGTTTACTTACGCCTTTCCCTTGCCTGAGATGACAGAATCTGAGTAAGCATCAGTTGCCTCCGCTCTTCCGCTTCCCTGAGACACTTCAAATTGTTAGCATCCCATAATATGCCTCGGAGAACCATTTGGATGAATACCCAACTTGGCTAGTGTCCATTCCTTTCTTTCCAAAATCCTTGGAGGAAAAGGTTGTGATCTTATGGAATTAGAATGCTTTAGAACCCACGATATGTCATGGAAAAATAAATAAAACAATGTTGACATCATATGAAGGAATCATGGTGCTGTAACAGTGAAGGCAATTTGATAGCCTACCCAACTCGGTTATTGTCCATTCATTTCTTTTCAAAATCCTTGGAGAAAAGGTGGTGATCTTAAGGAATTAGAAGGCTTTATGTCGGGAAAAATCAAAGACTTGTTTACTCCAGGGAACTTTAGGCTCTCTTATATAGAGGAGACACTTGTGGGTAAATTACATAAGACGGATATAAAGAAATAAAATAAAGAAAAGGTACAGAGAAGAGAACATAGATATATCTCTATACTCCCCCTCGAGATGGAGCATAGATGCCAATCATGGTCAGCTTGGAAGAACACTTCTGAAATGGCCCTCTAAGCTATGCCTTGGTAAAGATATATGTCGTTTTCTCTCCTGAACTGACATGAGAGGTAGAAATCAAGTCCTTCTGAATCAACCTCAATATGCTTCGTTCTTTCATGGAATGCATGATTGTTTGCAATGAACAAGGCAGCTTGATTATCGCATTGAAACCGCATGGGTAGAGGTACATTTATATGCAAATCTGCTACCATTGCTCGAACCCACATCGTTTATGTGCTTGCTTGTGCCATAGCCCTATAGTCAGATTCGGCACATGATCTAGCCACCACCATTTGTTTCTTGCTTTTCCAAGAAACAAAAGAACTGCCAATGAACACTGCGAAGCTCGAAGTAGACTTCTTGTCCTTAGGACAACCTGCATAGTCAATATCAGCACAAGCAGAAACAGAAAGAGTTGCTCCTTTCCTGAATAGCAATCCTGCACCTGGAGAAGATTTTAGATACCTCAATATCATATATATCGCATACATGTGTACCTGTTGGGGCTGCTCCACGAACTGACACCCGACTCACTGCAAAAGAGATATCGGTTCTAGTGATAGTACATACAGACGCTTTCCCACCAACTCTCTATATCTCCTCTTGTCAACCTCATATATATCATCATATAACTCCATGCTAGGATCCATAGGAGTAGTAAAGGATCGACACACAATCATGCCCGTCTCAACAAGCATGTCTGTAACATACTTCATTTGGGTCATCACAAGGCCATGCGCATTCCATGCAAACTCTAACCCTAAGGGTCTGTTTGGTTGCAGGGTTGGGCAGGGTTGGGTTGGGCTGGGTTGGGAAGGGTGAATAGTAATCTGTGAGGAGGAAGTACCCTTGTGAATAGTAACAAGGGTTGGGCCAACCCTGCCCAACCCTGCAACCAAACAGGCCCTAAGAAATATCTTAAGGTGCCAAGGTCCTTAGTAACAAACTGACGACCCAGAAATTCTTTTACCTTCTTTATCCCCTACACATCATCTCCTGTAACAAGTATATCATTAACATAAATCATGATAGCAACAGTACCTCTGGGTGTTCTCTGCACAAACAGTGAATGGTCTGCATTTGACCTCTTGAACACATGCCTTTCAATCAGATCCGAGAGCCTCTGTAACTATGCTCTTGGACTTTGCTTAAGGCCATATATTGTTTTATGGAGTCTACAAACCTGTTGACATTCTCCCTCAGCAACAAACCCTGGAGGTTGCTGCATGTAGACTTCCTCATGTAGATCTCCATACAAAATTGCATTATTAACATCCAGTTGATACAAAGGCCAATCACGTATCACATCAACTGAAAGGACACGCAAGGTTGAGTGACGGGCAACATGATAGAATGTGTCCATATAATCCACGCAGTAAGTCTGAGTAAATCCTCGTGCCACCAGTCTTGCCTTGTATCGATCAAGGCTCCCGTATGCATGATGTTTAACAGTAAACGCCTATTTGCAACTGACAACAGATGCTCCATTAGGAGTTGATACCAAGTTCCAGGTACCACATGACTGCAGTGCAGATGTTTCTTTTTCCATACCTAGACGCCAGTGACTATCCTTCAAGGCCTCCTAATAAATCCATGGAATTTCCACGGCAGATAGAGCAACAACAAATCTCTGGAAGTCCCCTGTTAGACGATCAAAGGAGACATGTGAAGAAAGAGGATATGAAGTGCGGGTACGATTTTGCTTCCGAACTGCAATAGGTATATCTAGGTCATTGGGAACCTCCTCCATCCATGATTCATTCTCCTGCACTGGTTCATGCACTAATACTTCTCCAGACCCATCGTTAGAAATATTGTAATCAGAACAAACCCGAGGCGTGCTGGATGACGAGCGATGACCATGAGCAGAACCAGGTCAGCGGGTATATAATTTTGGCAAGATGGAACAATGGGCACATGAGACTGTGTAGAAGGAGGTGGAGGAGGTGGTAGCAGTGGAGGAGGTGGTGGCGGAACAGCAGGCACAGGTGTAGGTGATGACGGACTCGTAGTAGGAGGAGGTGGCATATAAACTTCATCATCAGAGTCTGATTAAGCCAACCTGTCACCTGTAGGGGAAAATACATCACAGACTCAAAAAATGTGACATCAACGCTAATATAATATTTCTTACGCAATGGATCATAGCAACGGTATCCCTTCTGAGTCCGGGAGTACCCAAAAAAACACATTTTTCAATAAAAAAGCTCATGACAAACGAGAAAAGTCATCACCAGGAACAAGATAAAACATGTGTCCTCAGTGATCAGGAACATGAATCGGGCCTCAAATATCAACATAAAATAACTCAAAAAGGGAGCTGCTCCGACTCTGACGATTAGGAAAAGTATAACGTGATGCTTTCCCAACTGACGTGCCTCGCACTGGAAGGATGAACCCGGTGAAATCTGCGGCAAAATATGATACATCTTTTAGAGAGGGAGGTGACCAAAACGAAGGTGCCAAGTGAAGGGAGGGGTTGGTCCTGTTGAATGAGAGGAGACGTCTGCATAGGGAGATCAGACCATGCGATAAAGACCACCATGCTCACGGCCACAGCCAATCACCCTACCCGTAAGAATGTCCTGAAAAACAAGAGACGATGGGTCAAAAATAGCTCGGCAATGTAAATCCTTCGTAATATAGCTAATCGATAACAAATTCATAGAAATATTCGAAGCATGTAGCACATTTTGCAGACGTGTTGAGGGTGTGAAACTGATCTCCCCATGTCCTGTGATCGGGGGATGAGTCTCGTCATCTATCACAACGGTTGTCCTTGGAGGAACATGTCTATATGCTACAAGTTGATCTCTATATCCACATAAATGATGCGTCGCTCCGAAGTCCATAATCCAATTTGTAATCGCATATCTATGATAGGAGGTAAAAGCATAGGTACTACCTGAGGTGCTAGCAGTGGTAGAGGCAGAAGTTGCTACATCTGAATGACCCCTTGAAGATGATGATGATGAAGCAAGAGGCTTAACATCCCTCAATCTGGCAATGAGGTCATCAAACCTCTTATCTGAAGTATGAGCAACCAGAGACTCAACCTGCTCCGCTACTCGGACTGAGGCAGGAAAACCATGTTTGGAGTAGCATGTATCCTATGTATGTCTCAGACGATGGCAGTAAACGCATGGCTAACGAATGTGACCTCCTCTATCATGAGGTCCATGTCCACGGAAATGAGAGGAGCCTCCTCTACCTCGAAAGGTTGCTATCGCCGAAGAGGTCTGTCTGACTATATGTAGTCGAAGAAACAACAATCCTATTGAGTCAGTGAAAGTCTTCCTTCATAGGAGGAATAGTGGCATCCACTAAAATCTAGGAACAAGCAACCTCATACTCAGGATCAAGGATTGCACAGAATACACCAATCATGGTGGCATTCTGATATGTCTTATGTTGTTTAGGAGGAGATGTGAGGTGCATGAAACTATGTAACTTCTCAAACATCCCACGCAGGGATGCGTATAGCGAATGGAGGGGTTGTCCATTCTACGTAATGGTGAATATATCATGTTGCAGTTACAGAATCTAGGTCTCATTCCTCACCTGAGAATAAGTTGCGGCAAGAATATATCACATCGCCTTGGAGGTGGACTGATGTAACACGTCATTGGCAATCTCAATCGCCAATGTACCAGATAACCAGACTTTGGCATATGCATCATCTGCCTCCCATGAGGCATTGATCCATGTTTTCTCAACCGGCTCTTCGGTAGAATATGCTTCTTACCCGTATATTTCATGAAGCTCATGAACTGCATAACCCAGAGCTTGTAGTTAGTCACGTCCATCTTGACAATTGGCATCGGACCTCTAAAAACGCCAGTGGAGGGAACATCGATCCTGCTCTCTGGCATAATGTCGAATGAAGAAAACTAGGGTTTTACAAACCAATAGATATGTGTTTACACAGACATATGAGGATTTGATTACATATGTAGACTTATGCAACCGAATCCATCAACCCAAGCTAAACCTTAATGTAAGCAGAAGAAGTCGTGGACCAACTTTAGCGAGGGTCGACGGTGAGAAAGGTAGATAGGTCAGCCCGACGGCGACGACAGAGGGTCAGCGAGGGCAGCTCGCCAAGAGGAGGGGCGGCGATGACACGTCAAAAGAAGGTCGGTGGCGATGACGGCTTGACGAAGGAGAAAGATCGATAGCGACTGCTTGGAGACGGAGAGAGAGAGGGGCGGTGAGTGTGGCTACGGACAGGGTTAGGGTACGAAAGCTCCGGTCTAGTACCGCCGCTCTGATAACATGTTGGGAAAAATCAAAGACTTGCTTATTTCTGGGAACCCTAGGCTCTCTTATATAGAGGAGACCTATGGGTAAATTACATAAGATGGATATAAAGAAATAAAATAAAGAAAAGGTACAGAGAACATAGATATATCTCTACACTTTAAAACCCACGATATATCATGGAAAAATAGATAAAAGAATGTTGAGACCATATTAAGGAATCATGGTGTTATAACAGTGAAGGCAATATGATAGTCATGGTTTTAAAAAACGTAAGGCGGATCGAGGCGGTTTTCCCTTGACAAGGCGAGGCGTAAGCCTCGAGACGGTCGAGGCGTAAGCCTCGATTTATGTTGGGAAAAGAGACTTCGTTATTGATTCAGAAAACCCTAGGCTCTCTTATATAGGGAGAGACCTAAAGGGTAAATTACAGAGAGGTCTATATAAGATAAAGAAATAACGATAAAGTTCATAAAGAGATAATGAAACTACGAACTATCTCTACACTCCCCCTCAAGGTGGAGCATAGATATCTATCATGCTCAGCTTAGATGAACATCTCTGAAACGGTCCTCTGAGCAGTGGCTTGGTGAATATATCTGCTGTCTGATCTCCCGAGCTCACATGTGCAGTAGATATCAATCCTCTCTGGATCAAGTCCCTCGTGTAATGGCAGTCAACTTCAATATGCTTGGTCCTTTCATGGAAAGCTGGATTGTTGGAAATAAACAATGCTGCCTGATTGTCACACTGGAGCTTCATAGGCAGGGACATAGCTACATGTAGGTCTTCTAGTACAGAACGAACCCACATCATTTCCGTGATGGCTTGAGCCATGGCCCTATATTCAGATTCTGTACTGGACCTTGCCACGACAGTTTGTTTCTTGCTTTTCCAAGAAACCAAAGAGCCTCCAACAAACACTGCAAACCCTGAGGTTGATTTTCGGTCCTTAGGACATCCTGCATAGTCTGCATCTGCACACGCTGAGACAGATAAGTCCATGTCCTTCCTGAATAGTAGCCCTGACCCTGGAGAAGACTTCAGATATCTCAGTATCATGTGTATAGCATCCATGTGAACCTGTCTTGGCTGCTCCATAAATTGACTCACCCTGCTAACAGCAAATGCAATGTCTGGACGAGTAATGGTAATGTAGAGGAGTTTTCCCACCATTTCTCTATATCTCCTCTTATCCACTTCATCTGTATCACCATCATACAGCTTCATGCTGGGGTCCATGGGAATACTAGATGGTTTGCACCCATCCATGCCAGTCTCAATCAGGAAGTCTGTAATATACTTCCGCTGTGTCATCACCAAGCCTTGTGCATTCCTTGCAAATTCCAACCCTAGAAAATATCTTAGGGTTCCAAGATCCTTTGTAACGAACTGACTGCCTAGGAATGCATTCGCCCTCTTTATGCCCTGAACATCATCTCATGTAACAAGAATATCATCCACATAGACCATAATGACAACCGTACCTGCCGATGACTTCTGGACAAACAATGAGTGATTGGCATTTGACCTCTTGAATCCCTGTTGCTCAATCAGGTTAGACAACTTCTGGAACCATGCTCTGGGACTCTGTTTGAGGCCATAGATCGCCTTGTGAAGTCTACAGACCGTGTGCTTCTCCCCCTCAGCAGTAAACCCAGGTGGCTGCTGCAGGTAGACTTCCTCCTGTAGGTCACCGTACAGAAAGGCATTCTTCACATCCAGTTGAGATATGCTCCAATCACGTACCACAGCAACAGATAATAGAATACGAAGTGTAGAGTGCCTCGCCACTGGAGAGAAAGTATCCATGTAATCCACACCATAGGTTTGTGTAAACCCACGGGCAACCAAGCGTGCTTTGTATCTATCCAACGTGCCATCTGCATGATATTTTACTGTGAAGACCCATTTACAGCTCACAATGGATGCATCAGAAGGTGCAGGGACCAAAGACCAAGTGTCACGAGACTGTAGGGCCCTCATTTCGTCCTCCATTGCTAATCTCCAGCATTCATTCTGTAAGGCTTCCTGGTATGTCCGTGGTATATCCACGGAAGACAAGGCTGTGGCAAATCTCTGAAAATCCCCAGTGAGACGGTGATAGGAAACCTGTGAAGCGAATGGATACGAGGCACATTGCCTCCTCTGCTTCCGAATAGCAATCGGAAGATCAAGATCATCATCTGCCGTGCTGGATGGGCTAGTGTCTGCCTGTACTGAAGGATCCTGCACATGTACCAAATCTGACCCGTCAGTAGTAGTGCCATATGAACATACCTGAGGCGTGATGATCGGTTGCTGCGTAGTCTGAGCAGGACCTGACCGGCGTGTATAGAACATAGGTAATGGTGATATGATAGGCCGTGGAATGGGTGGAGGTGGAGGTGGTGGTGGAGGCGGTGGAGGTGGTGCTGGCGTGGAGACAGACCCAGGGGACGACTCAGGTGCTGGCGTGGACTCAGGTGTACTCAATGTAGGTGGTGGAGAAACATAGATATCATCAGTGGTAGTGGATGGTACCATTCTGTCACCTGCAGGAGAGAAATACATGACAGACTCAAAGAAAGTGACATCAGCACTCACGAAATACCTCTTAGTTGCAGGATCATAACACCGGTAGCCCTTCTGAGTTCTGGAATAACCAACAAAGACGCACTTGACTGCTCTAGGAGAGAGTTTGTCAAGTCCGGGAGATAGACGATGCACAAAAGCCACAGTACCAAATACACGTGGTGTCAGAGAAAATAACTCCTTATCTGGAAAAATAATGGACATAGGTATCTGTTCACCAAGGACTGAGGATGGCATTCGGTTGACCAGATAACAAGCAGTAAGAACAGCATCGCCCCAGAAAGAAATCGAGGCACAACTCTGAATCAATAGTGTACGAGTAATATCTAAGAGATGGCGATGCTTTCTTTCCGCGACACCATTTTGTTGTGAGGTATATGCACAAGTGGTTTGGTGAATAATACCCTTTGATGAAAGGAATTGTGAAAGTGAGCGTGTACAAAATTCAAGGGCATTATCGGTCCGAACATATTTGACATTTGCAGAAAAGACATTGAGCACTTCATTAATCAAGTTCTTGATTACGTTTCCTGCTTCAGATTTATTTTTCAAAAGAAAGACCCATGACACACGAGAAAAATCATCCACTACCACAAGATAAAACCTGTGTCCCTTATGATCGGGAACACGACTTGGACCCCATATATCTATATGTAACAACTCAAAAGGGGAGCTACTGCTCCGACTCAGACGACGTGGGAAGCTCGACCTGTGATGCTTTCCCAACTGACACGCTTCACATCGAAACGAAGAACTAGGAGAGATCTGAGACAGAAGATGACGCATTTTCTGAAGTGGAAGGTGACCAAATCGGAGGTGCCAAATGTACGGAGAGACTGATCCAGCAGAATGAGAGGAGACGCCAGCATATGAATCCCGGACCAGTCGATACAAACCATTCTGCTCAGAGCCACAGCCAATCACCTTGCCCGTGAGTATGTCCTGAAAAATGAGAGAAGACGGGTCAAATATAGCACGACCATTCAAATCCTTCGTAATCTGACTAATGGATAGCAAATTCATTGAGAACTCAGGAGCATGCAGAACGTTCTGTAATTGCAAAGTGGAGGATAGGAAAACCTCCCCCTATCCAACAAGGGGCGAATGGGTACCGTCTGCTATCTGCACTGAACGACCGGGAGAAATGTCCCTGTAGGCCTGTAATCTACCTCTATCTCGGCAGAGATGATGTGTGGCTCCAGAATCAATAATCCAGTCAGATATATCATGAGGTGTAGTAGATCTACCTGAGGAGCTTGCGGCTGCGGATGAACTTGCAGAGGCAGTGGCAGCAATATCTGAGGAGCCACCGGACGACTCACCAGAATCATGTGGTATAATATCTGGGAGACGGGCCACAAGTTCGTCAAATCGACTATCTGCAGTAGAAGTCAGTGGAGATTGGGAGTGCTCTGCAACACGTGTCGATGCTGGGAATCCATGCTTCGAATAGCATGTCTCCTCCGAGTGTCCTGTGCGGTGACAATAGGAACATGTCTGACTGAAGCGACCACCCCTCCCCTGGGGTCCACGGCCACGTCCACGACCACGGCCAGATGGTGGTCCACCTCTCCCATGCGAGACTGCCATCGCTGAAGGAGATGGAGTAGAAGAGCTGGAGGAAACTGGAATGCGACTAAGCCTTCTGTAAACATCTTCAACTGGAGGAATAACTGCATCAGCGAGAATCTGAGATCGAGCTGCATCATACTCAGGGTCAAGAGCCGCAAGTAGAACACCAACCATGGTGGCGTTTCGAAACGCCTTCTGCTGCTCAGGAGTTGCAGTGAGAGGAATGATGTTGTATAACTTCTCAAACATCCCTCTTAGGGATGTGTAGAGAGAATGAAGAGGTCCGTCGTTCTGCTTCATTGTGAATATGTCGTGCTGAAGCTGCAACATCTTCGTCTCATTTCGCACCTGCGAATATGTGGCGGCAAGAATGTCCCACATTGCCTTAGCAGTAGGCTGATGGAGGACATCATTAGCAATCTCCATCGTTAAGGTACCGGACAACCAGACCTTCGCATAGGAATCATCAGCCTCCCATGAGGCATAGATCCCAGTCTTCTCTGCGGGCTCATCCTCGGTAAGAATGTGCTTCTTACCATTCGACTTCATGAGGCTCATGAACTGCATAGCCCAGAGCTCATAGTTAGACCCGCCCATCTTGACTATTGGCGCAGGACCTTTGAATGCGCCGGTGGAGGGCATATCAACTTTTGATTCTGACATACTGCCGCTTGGAGAAGAACTAGGATATGTAGACGTGATGCTGAATGTCTACAAAAACTGCATCGGATTTGAGTGCGTATGTAGACGTTACGCACTCAAATCCATAGAACGGACGAGGAAGGAACTAGGGCACGCCTAACAAGGGGCTGACAGCCCTTTCAGCGGGTGGGAGCCGCTAGAAGGCCTTGCGCAGGTGGCTGTTCACGCACCCGAAGGCCTTGCGCGGGCGGCAGATGGTGATGTCGCCGATTGGCTGAGGCCGCTGGGGGCTGGGATCCCCTTCGGCGGCTGGTTGGGGGCTGGGATCCAACCGGATGGAGGGCTGGAGCAACCGGATGGAGGGCTGGAACCAACCGGATGGAGGACTGGATCCAACTGGACGGCGGCGATGGAGGGCTGCCGCTGGAGAGAGAGGCGGCGGCGGCGTGTGCTAGAGAGAGAGAGGCGGCGGTGATTCCGAGAAGAGGGAGGCGGGTGGGGAAGGGGCGGTGGGAGGGGGAGAGCCCTAGGGTGGCTCTGATACCATGTTGGGAAAAGAGACTTCGTTATTGATTCAGAAAACCCTAGGCTCTCTTATATAGGGAGAGACCTATAGGGTAAATTACAGAGAGGTCTATATAAGATAAAGTTCATAAAGAGATAATGAAACTACGAACTATCTCTACAATTTATATAGGAAAATATACACAAAATATAATTAAACATAATTATATATATTTATAAAATCACGAATTTAGATATTCCCAACATATTCACCATATATGCTATGACTATGAGTATGAGAATATATAATATTCTTTGCATGATTTACTTTGAATCATAATTTGTATTATCATCCATATAAAACGCAAAGCTTATTATGACCTCCACTAATGTTGGTGGATGAAGTTCTTGTCGATATGTAACACTTCCCTTTATGTATATGGGTGAAGCAAACTTATGTGACTGACATATATTATTAGGGTTAAAGGAGGCTACTCCTTGGATGTAGCCAATTGACTACTACCACCTCTAGTTTTCCCGATTTTTTTATTTTTTTTGGAAAATAAAAAAATGTAAATTCATAACTATATCACCCGAACATGTCATTCCAATTTCGTCAGAAACAGAGACTCCTATGCCCTCCATCTGAAGGGGGTCAATTTCAGCAATTCTGAGACCGTCAAAATTTGACAGTCTTGATGGAGGGGATAGAAGTCTCGAATTAAGTTGAATTTTGAATGACACCATGGTGATATATTGTGATCTAAATTCCAATAAGTTTCATTTCAGAAAAATAAAAAAAATACAGGAGAATAGGGGTGGGTGCATGTAAGTTGGCTACAACCAGGGAGCATACTCCCTTTTCCCATATTATTAACATACACGATATATAATATGTCTATGTTGTTTTATATGTGTTATATGAGTAGCATATATATCAATATGTCTTGAATTCTAACCATCCAATTTGCTAAACTCAATTGAAGAATCGTTGTATACCCCCTGTTGCACCATACCCTACCATCCGATTTGTTTTTTTTTGAAAGCTGCAAGGTAGGGGGAAGCACTCGGAGGTGCCCGCCCCATCAAAATATATTTATAACAAAAACCAGTAGATAGGTTACAAAGTACCGATTACCACCCAAAAACAAAAGGAATACAAGAGGCTCAACGCAACAACCACTCGTCTACCAGCCTACTTGTATAGCACTGCACATTTTCTTTATAAAATCTCTGTCCAGAGAAAACCAATTCATTTCTGCTACGCCAAATCGCCCACAAAATAGCCATCGGGTGAAGCCGCTCTCTTCTCGACCTCGTCCTATTTTCATACAACGCATTCCAGAAAGCGAGGAAGTCGTCGGACCGGCACCACACAATCCCCACATCCAGCCATATCTGCGAAACCACAGGGCATGTAAAAAAAAGATGGCCCACCGATTCAATAGCGTTGTCACAAATTAAGCACTTGTCGCAAATGATGCCCAGGAGTTTCACGCACCGATCACGCGTCATCAGCCTCTTGCGCCTCAGAAGCCACAGGAAAATCCCCACACGTTCCGGAAGCTTAAGGCCCCAAATTAAAGAACAGTCCATGTTTAGGACCTCCGACGCCGCAGGCAGCGGCCTAGATATGGCCCCGTACGCGCCCCTAACCGAGAAGCCGCCCTCCTTCCAGAGCCAGTGATCCCTACCCCCACCAGGGGTACCCACATTCCCCACAGCGTCCAGCAAGGCCAAGAACTCCTCAAAGCGCCGGTCAGAGAAGATGGCAGAGAACGCTGGCCACCAAGAGCCATCAACCCAGCAATCCTCCACCAAACAAAGCTTATTATCCGCCAGCGCGAATAACCTCGGAAAGTGAGAGCACAGAGGACCCGCTCCCGACCAGTCGTCGACCCAACAAGCAAAAGAATCCCCCCTACCAAGCACCGGTCTGAAGAGGTTGAGATTCCTGACGAACGCTTGCATGACTCCCCTCCAGAAAGGCGTCATAGCCACCATGTTGGTCCCCTGCAACCGGGGCGCGCCCGTCACCCCATATATGCTCCGAAGCACCAAGCAAACCAAGTCATCACTTGGACCCCATACCCTACTCGCCCACTTAAGTAACAGAGCCTCATTCATCTGTTGCAGAGATCTCACCCCCAAACCTCCCCAAATCTTCTTCCGAGTGACATCCTCCCAGCCAACAAGATGGACCCCCGCGCGCCCAGTAGAGGCATTTCCCCACAGGAAAGCACGCATCTTCCTCTCAAGCCTCTCCAGGATCCCCTTTGGGAGTTTGCGGCACGAAAGGAAATAAATAGGAATGGACGACAATACCGCCTTGACCAGAACCAACCTACCACCCCTCGTAAGGAGCGAGGCCTTTCAACCCTCCAGCCTCAGATCCACCTTCTCCACCACCCTCAACCAATCACCAAGCCTCGCCCTCCCCAGACCCAGAGGAACGCCGAGGTAGTCCATAGGGAGGGGGGCACGCACCGAGGCCAAAGAAGTGGCCAAAACGTCAGCAAGACATTCTGCCTGCCCGAAAGGAATAAAAGAGGACTTACAGACATTCTTCAATAAACCTGAAAGCTCCGAGAATACCTCCAGAGTCGTGGCCATGGCCCTGGCCTCCTCGATCCCTCCCTCCATGAGGAAAAGAGTATCGTCCGCGTACTGCAAGATCGGCACCTGAACCTCTCCCCTCGAGTAGCCGCTACATAGGCCACGGCCGACCACGCCCTTCGTCATGTCCCCCAGCACATCAGCCGCAATGATGATTAGCAGAGGAGCGAGTGGGCACCCTTGCCGCACCCTCCTACGGGGCTGAATCCACCCCCCTTTCGTCCTGTCGTTGATCAACACCGAGAAAGAAGTCGTGGTGATACACCGCCGCATCCGAGAAATCCACCGCTCCGGGAAGCAAAGTCTCCTCAACACGGACCACAGGAATTTCCAATCAAGGCTATCATACGCCTTTGCAAAGTCAACTTTCCATAAAATTCCATTTGTGTCCCTCCTCCAATCGGCAATGATCTCGAAAGCAATCGTCGTGCAATCAGAGATCTGACGGCCCGGAACGAACGCGGATTGCGCTGGGGAAATCAAGCTACCGAGGATGCCAACCAACCTCCTAGCCAACACCTTGGCCGTGATCAGATATATAGCGTTAGAGACAGCGATAGGGCGATAGTCATCAATAGAAGTTGGCGGCGATCACTTAGGAATCAGAAAAATAAGCGCCCTGTTGATACGGTCAAAACCCCTATTCCCATAGCAAAATTCCCGAACCACATCAAGCACCTCAGGACCAATAATGTCCCAGAAATCCTTGTAGAAAGAAATCGGGAACCCATCGGGGCCAGGCGCAGCGTCGCCGTTAAGGTCCCACACAGCGTCCCTGAGCTCCTCCAGAGAGACGTCACACACCAGCGCCTCGCAAGCAGACGCCTCCACCAACCTACAATCACGACCTAACCACCTCCACCGCTGAGAGATGACATCAGCGGACACAGCCCTGAAATGATTCACAATAGCCAGACCCATGCTTTTATTCCCCTCCACTGAGACCCCACCAACAGTAATAGAACTCAAAACATTTTCCCTGCGTCTCCCACTTGAAGAATCAATTGTACAATGTTAACGATTTGTTAAACTCAACTGAAGAATCATTATACAATGTTAACGATTTTTTATTGGATAATGCATATTTTTAAATACAGAATAAAGATATATGGCTATATAACAAATCAAGTTGTTAACAATTATTATTATACTTAAAATAACATAAAAAATAATATAAAAATATATAATATAGGGTACCAAACCTGTGCAGCCCGAGGCAGCGCCTCAAGACCGCCTCAGCGTCTCGACGCCTCGAGGACCGCCTCAGCGCCTCGAGGCGCACGCCTCACATGGGCAGCTTGAGGCGGATGCTTCGAGGCAGTTTTCTTGGAAAACTGCCTCGAGGCGTACGCCTCAGCGCCTCGAGGCGCGTTTTTTAAAAACATGGTTACTGTTAGTGTGTTAGGAAAAATAATGAAGATGATTTATTCCTGGAAACCCTAGGCTCTCTTATATAGAGGAGATACCTATGGGTAAATTACATAGGAGTCCAGAATATTTAAAATAATAAGGAAACGGTACAGAAATAAGAAATATTTCTACACTCCCCCTCAAGATGGAGCATAGATGTCGATCATGCTCAACTTGGATGAACATTTCTGGAACGGTCCTCTGAGCAACGCCTTGGTAAAGATATCAGCAGTTTGATCTCCTGAACTGACATGAGTCGTGGAAATCAAACCCTTCTGGATCATATCTCTTGTACGATGGCAATCTACTTTAATGTGCCTTGTTCTTTCATGAAACGCGAGATTGTTTGCGATAAACAAGGCAGCTTGGTTGTCACGTTGCAACTGCATAGGAAGAGGTACATCTATAGGTAAATCGGCTAGCACTGCTCGAACCCATATCATTTCCGTGCTTACTTGTTCCATAGCCCTATATTCTGAATCGGCACTTAACCTAGCAACAACAGTGTTTCTTACTCTTCCAAGAAACAAGAAAGCTGCCAATGAACACGACAAAACTCGACATTGACTTCCTGTCTTTAGAACGCCCTGCATAATATGCATCTGCACATGCAGAAACATATAGACTTGATTCTTTTCTGAATAGCGGTCATGTAATTGGAGAAGACTTTACGTACCTTAATATCATATATATAGCATCCATATGTACATGTCCGGGTTGCTCCATAAACTAACTCACCCGACTCACTACAAAAAAGATGTCAGTTATAGTGATAGTAACATGCAGGAGTTTTTCCACCAACTCTATATCTCCTCCTGTCAGCCCCATTTGTATCATCATCATATAATCCCATGCAGGGATCCATAGGAGTGGTAGAGGGTCGATACCCACTCATGTTTGTCTCAACTAGTACATATGTAATGTACTTCTTTTAGGTCATCACAAGACCCTGTGCATTCCTGATAAATTCTAACCCTAAGAAGTACCTTAGGGGGTCAAGATCTTTGGTGACAAACTGTCGACCCAGGAATTCATTTGCCTTCTTTATCCTCTGCACATCATCTCTGTAACAACTAACAAGTATATCATCAACATATACCATGACAACAGTTGTACCTCTAGGTGTTTTCTGCACAAATAATGAATGATCTGCATTTGATCTTTTAAACTTCTGCTTTTCAATTAGATCTGAGAGCTTTTGAAATCATGCCCTGGGACTCTGCTTAAGACTATATATGGCCTTGTGAAGTATACAAACCTGCTGACACTTCCCCTCAACAACAAACTGCGAAGGCTACTACATGTAGACTTCCTCCTGAAGATCACCATACATAAAAGTATTTTTAACGTTGAGTTGATATAAAGGCCAATCATGTAGCACAACAACTGAAAGGACACGTAGAGTGGAGTGGCGGGCAACATAAAAGAAAGTATCCAGATAATCTACTCCATAACTCTGTGTAAATCCTCGTGCCACCAACCTTGCCTTGTAACGATCAAGGCTCCCATCTACATGGTGTTTAACAGCGAACACCCATTTACAACTGACAACAGATGCTCCACCAGGAGCATCTACCAAGTTCCGGGTACCTCGCGACTGTAGAGTTGTCATCTCCTCTTCCATGGCTAAACATCGGTGACTGTCCTTCAGGGCCTCCTAATAATTCGATGGTATGTCCACGACAAATAGAGCAACATCAAACCTTCTAAATTCCCATGTAAGGCGATCAAAAGTAACATGAGAGACAAGGGGATATGAGGCACAGCCACGCTTCGACTTGCGAAGCGCAATAGGAACATCCAGATTATTGGGAATGTCCTCAATCTATAAGACATCCCCCTGCTTGGTTATGTCCAGATACCTCATCAAACCCATCGTTAGAAACAATATATTCAGAACATACATTGGTCATGTTGGATGATAACAACGGGAGATGGAAGAAGTAGTGAAGGCGGTAGTGAGGTGAGTGTGGCGGAGAAATAGGAGGTAACGGTTGAGGTGCGATAGGAGGTGGTGGAGGTGGTGGTATAACATGTGTGGGCTGGAGGTGGTGGCATATAAATTTCACCATCTGAATCAGATGAAATCAACATGTGAACATTACCGACTCAAAGAATGTAACATCTGCGCTCACATAATATTCCCTGCTAAGAGGATCATAGCATCTATACCCTTTCTGCATCCTAGAATACCCAACGAAAACACACTTGACAACTCTAGGATAGAGCTTGTCAAGTCCTGGAGACAACTGGTGAACAAACGCCACAGAACTAAAGACACGTGAAGAAAGTGAGAATAACTCATTATCAGGAAACATCATAGAGAAAGGAATTTTCTCACCAAGAACAGACGAAGGCATGCGATTCACAAGGTAGCATGCCGTAAGCACAGCATCACCCTAGAATGAATGTGGGTTGTGGCTTTGAATAAGAAGCGTGCGAGTGATATCAAGAAGATGATGATGCTTTCTCTCAGCAACTCCATTCTGCTAAGAGATATAGGCACAAGATGTCTGATGAATGATACTGCGAGAAACAAAGAATTGCGAGAGTGCACGAGTACAAAATTCTAATGCATTATCAGTCCTCACAATTTTGACAGAAGAAGAAAAAATATTATGCGCTTCGTTTATAAATCATGTAATAATATTCCCAGCCTCATATTTATTTTTCAACAAAAAGACCCATGACAGGCGCGAGAAATCATCAACTGCAACCAAATAAAACATGTGTCCTTAAGATCAGGGACCCACGACTTGGACCCCAAATGTCAACATGAAACAACTCAAAAGAAGAGCTACTACTCCGACTTTGAGTACTAGAAAACACCAAACGATGGTGCTTTCCCTACTAACATGCCTCACATACAAACGATGAGCGAGGTAAAATCTAAGGAAGAACTTGACACAGTTTTTGAAGGAGAAAATGACCGAAGTGCAGGTGCCATATGAAAGGTGAAACAAACCCTATGAAATGGGAGGAAAGGTCAGCATATGGAGTTTGGACAAGGCGGTAGAGACCTCCATGCTCACGGCCACAACCAATCACCCTGCTGATGTCCTGAAAACTAAGAGACGGTGGTCAAAAATAGCTCTACAATGCAAGTTCTTTGTAATTTGACTAATGGAAGATAGATTCATAGAAAAATCTAGAGCATGCAACGCATTCTGTAGTCGCATCGAAGATGTCAAGTTACACTCCCCTTGTCCACTGATCGGGAAGTGAGTCCCATCAACAATGACAACGGTCCTCCCTAGAGGGATATGTCTGTAAGCTGTAAGTTGATCTCGATCTCCACACAAATGGTGTGTAGTCCCGAAGTCCATAATCCATTCTGTAATATCATGTCCATGACAAGATGTAAAGGCAAAAATGCCACCAGAGGTACTGGCAGCGGCAGCAATGTCTGGAGCAGATGAGGAGGCAGTGAAACCTCCTGAAGGCATAATGTCTCACAAACGAGAAACTAGGTCATCGTATCTCTGATCTGGAGGAGCAACAGTAGATGAGTACGCATGCTCCGCGACGCGAGCTGATGCAGGGAAGCCATGCTTGGAGTAGCATGTATCCTCTTATGACATGGACGGTGATAGTGTGCATGGTTGACGAATGCGACCTCCCCTTCCACGAGGTCCACGACCACGAAACTGAGAACCCCCTCTACCACGAGAGGTCGTCATCGCAGAAGATGATTAGGAAGAGGCTGGTAATGGTACAAAGATCCTGTTGAGCATGCAGAAGGCTTCCTTCATAGGAGGAATATTAGCATCCGCCAATATCTGGGAGCGAGCAACCTCATATTGTGGATCGAGTGCCGCTAAAAAATGCCAACTATTGTGGCATTCCGGTAACTCTTTTGCTGCTCCAGGGTGGTTGTAAGCGGCATGAAGCTATGGAGCTTCTCAAACATGCCGCGCTGAGAAGTGTAAAGAGAATGAAGGGGTTGTCCATTCTGCCTAATAGTGAAAATATCATGTTGCAGCCGTATAATCTTCGTCTCGTTCTTTGCTTGTGAATATGTAGCAGCAAAAATATGCCATATAGCCTTGGTTGTGGGATGATGTAGGACATCGTTGGCAATCTCCACAGTTAATGTCCCTGTCAGCCATACTTATGCATATGCAGCATCTACCTCCCACGAGGCAGGAACCCCAGTCTTCTCAGTTGGTTCCTCTTTGGTAAGCATGTGTTTCTTACCTATGGACTTCATTAGGCTCATAAACTGCATGGTCCAGAGCTCATAGTTCGTCCCATCCATTTTGACAACCAACGCAAGACCTCTGAAGGTGCCGATGGAGGGAATATCGATTTTGCTCTCTGACATAATGCCGAACGAAAAAGACTAGGGTTTCGTAGACCAATATATTTTGTCTACACAAACATCTAAGGATTTGATTGCATATGTAGACTTATGCAATCAAGTCAATCCCCACAACTGGCCCTCTACACGAGAGATGGGTAGAGGACCGTCGTTTTCCACACAAGGACAGCCGCTGGAGGGTGGCGTCAGGCTTGGGCGGCAGCCGCTGCTGGAGGACAGTCGCTGGAGGCCGCCGACAAGCTCTGGTTGCAGCAGCCGCTAGAAGGCGATAAAGAGTAGTGGCGGGAGAAGCAGCAGTCGCTGGAAGGCGACAAGGAGCAGCGGCGGGAGGTGAAGCAGTCGATGAAGATCGGCGAGGTCCAGCAAGCTGCGGGCAGTGGTAGGCGGTGGGAGAGAGAAGGGAGGGGTGTTTGGGGTTAGGGTTCCAAGAGCTCCGGCCTAGGACCGCCACTCTGATACCATTTTAGGAAAAATAATGAAGATGGTTTATTCCTTGGAACCCAAGGCTCTCTTATATAGAGAGACATGTGGGTAAATTACATAGGAGTTCAGAATATAGAGAACAATAAGGAAACGGTACAAAAATAAGAAATAAAAGTATGGGCAGTATGACTCCGGAAGCAAAGAATCCCTATAGCCTATTTAATATACGAGAAAATGCCTACTTCCAGTGTGGGTATTAGTTTCATAAGACAAGATACTGTCGTTTGCATAATTTCTAAATTTTATTATTTTGGTAAAGAATATAACGTCAAATTTGGCAGTAACTAGTATGTTAATATCCTACTGAAAGAGTGATTCAGCAAAGCTAATGGCATATCTAAACCTTACAAAATCTGATACAACATCAGTAAACATTTTAATCCTCCAAAAACACAATAAATGCCACTTTCATTAAGCTATGAAGACCAACAATACGACCTCTTGACACTGTATACTCCACCACTAAAGTCGGCAAAAGAGAATATTTTTCCATCTTAGGAGGTAGAAAGATAGCTTATATGACCAAGATTTTATAGACTGATAGGCAAGTTAAGGAGGCTACCTACAAGTGAAGCAAGATGTAAACCTCGAAGCAGTTGAGGCTAAGCCTCAGTTCTTATGAGAGTAGTTAAATGAATAATTATACGTTAATAAACGTATATGAATAAAAACAAAACATATTTTCATGCATTTTCATAGTTTTCATTCCATAGCCGGTTGGAAGTCTACTTCTATTTTACACTCCATTCATTCATTATGACATTATTGAATCCAAAAGTTAAAATATCACTAAATCATATTTTCCCAACATTATAAAAATTAGTAAAGTTTTACGTGTAACAAAACATTCACCGCGAATTTAAGATATTAAGTATTATCCTTGATAAACGGAAAACATGTGACAATTGAAGGTGATAAGGTAAGATTGTTCATTAAATACCACAATAATCATAAAAGAAACTAAATCGTAACAAATAATCTAAATTGGTGATCACTTTATACAAAAAATTCATCTAACAAAGGAGATCCAAATAATTGTGAAGCAGAGTCGTGGCAAATTCTCGCCGAAGGATTGGGACTTCAGGAATAGAAACTCTCAGTGTGGGAGAGAGCGACTGCGAAGGGTAGTTCATGATGGGGAGAAGATGTGGGAGGGGGCTACCAATCCCGAAGCGAAGAAGGTGACGACGACCCCTAAACATGAGGATGAGAGGGGGGAGGACGGCTGAACGTTTGTGTCATATCGCAAACATGGCCAGCGAGATTACAGGTGCGATTGATACGACCATCGTGCTTCCCAATGCTCGACGCCTCCCAGTTGCTTTAGTTGTGGTGCAAGGGGTCATTGGTAGGTTGAATGTCCTAGGACTCAGAAGCATCATCGGGAGACACATCCGATCAGCACCACTCTGAGGATCAAGATTTTTATCCAGATTACGATCATCGAATCGCATATATGCCTCGGTCATCGGTGGGAAATGCTCTGGTCTCGTTTCGCTAAAGGATAAGCTGTTGATTGGTGTTTGTATTGAGGTGATCGGGGACGTGTGCTCGATGACAAAAGTTCTACAGCGGCAAGTTGGAGGTTCTTTTTCCAGAAATATGATCATGTTGGATAACAAAATGTGTTGTGCTAGGGGACTCTTTCAAGGGGAAAGTGGGGCGATGCTTTCTTTGTGCGTGGAAGGGGTGTTCGTTGGAGAGTTCCCCGCGTCGCTAATGGAGAAGCATCATCCTCTTTGAAGCATGTTTTTTCTGGACTACTGGCGTCCCGTTCCTTTCTCGAACGATGGAGGCGCTAAGGCTGGCACTGTGGGAGCTCGAGGAAGTCATTAACATTCTCTCCAATGGTTTACAGCCATTGTCCAATCCTGAGAACACTATCGTTGTAGTAGAGGGGTCAAAAACCATCCCTTCGGAATCATGGTGCTCATAGATGGTGGGTCAATCTTGCTTTCGGTTGTTGGTCCAGGTAGTTTCACCTACCTTGCTACTGTCAATGTAAGACCTAGATGAAGTGAGAATCTCAATGTCGGTAATCTCGCTGGAGAAGCTTGAACCTTCGGTGGCAACCATTCCTCCGATGGCGGAAATCTTAGACGTGAATTTGAGGGTGAAATCTTCAGGGGAGATGATTGTGGATCTCCCGATTTTAAATTTCAAAATTGCCAAGAATGGAAGGCATTGAATCCCCATCGTCGTTCTAGGCTCGAGAACGCGAGGAGGTTTTGTTTGTTATGGCTCTGTTGGAATTTAGGGCTCTTTTGGATCTATTTTTTAGTAATGCTTGCTTTAATAATCGGGTCATTGATGATCCAAAATAGAATCTCTTTAGTAGAACTAATTGATACTCGACCCGTAACTTTCAATGAGCAACGATCCAAACCCGAACAATTGTTGCCCCTGGATCCGATAATGTTTCACCCATTACTAATTCACCTACTATTGATTCACCCATTATTGGTTTGCGGGAGCCTTGTCTCGAAACGATGGAATTTTGCGGTAATGTTTCGATGAAGCTTCCTGCAACTGTTGTCGCCCTCGTGGAAGGTGTATCACATGGCAACGATTTGCTAACCTCTGTTCTTGAAGTTGCCCAAGACGAAGCTCTGTTGGCTATTATTATCTGCGAAGGGGTGTTGCAGAAGGACGACCATCCTCAGGTGAAGGATTTGAATAAGACAATTGATGTGTTGGATTCAGTCTACAACCATGGCAACAACAACAAAGCCTTTTCCCACATTAAGTAGGGTCGACTATATGTATTCTTTGCCTCCATTCATATCTATATTGGGTCATTCTCGGGCTTAGATCCAAAAAACTAGGATGCATTCGTATAATCTCATTCCAACACTTCTTGGGCCTTCCTCGCCCTCTCTTAGCCGGCTCAACATCTCAAAACTCGCATCTCCTCACCGGTGCATAAGTTGACCGCCTTTGCAAATGGCCAAACCACCTTAAGCGATTTTCTTGCATATTATCCTCGATCGGAGCTACATCATTTTTTCCTTATGATTGCATCATTCCAAATTTGATACTTGCGTGTGTGTCCACACATCCACCTTAGCATTTTCATTTCCGCTACTGTCATTCTCTACACATGTCTATGGTTCACATGCCAACATTCAGATCCATATAGCATAGCAAGTCTCATGGTCTCAAATTTCGGCGAAATTTGATCGAATTTCGATAGGTTACCGAAATTCGATCGAAATGGACAAAATGACCAAAATATGGGGGTCTTGATACAAAAAAAATGACCGAAATGATTGAAATTTCAGTCGATCAAAATTTCTTTTCGGTCGGTCATCGAACTGGTGACCAAAACCGACATTTAGGGCCTTGGCAGGTCTTACACCTACTTTGAAAAACTTTCCTTTGATTTTCAAAGGAATTTTCTTATCACAGAGAACAGTAGAGGCTCCTCTCCACTTTAGCCAGCCTACATTTATTCTATTAGTAAGTAGTAACAATCTCCGTCAATTTTCCATCATGTTGAAAAATAGATCCCAAGTATCTAAAAGAATCTCTCTTCTGAATATTATCGTCACCGATCTTCACCTCGAATCCTTCACCATTGCATCCATCAAATGTGCACTCCATATATTCAGTCTCAGCCCTACTTATATGAAATCCTTTAGTCTCTCCACTGCATGTCTCCATACCTCCTCATATACTCCATCTCTAGTCTCATCAATCAACACAATATCATCAACAAATAACATATATTAAGGTAACTCATCCTGAACGTGGCTTGTCAACTCGTCCATAATCAAAGTAAAAAGGAATGGACTCAAAGTTGAAACTTGATGCAAACCAATGTTGATGTAAAAATAGTCAGTCTTCCCAAATTGTATCGGTACACAAGATGAAGCCCTATCATACATATCTTTTATGAGGTTACTGTATATGACATGTATGTGTCTCTTCTCCAAAACTCTCCTCCCATGGGACAGAATCATAAGCCTTCACCAAGTCAATAAAAATCAAGGGGAGTTTCTTCTCGTGGGACAGAATCATAAAAGATCATAAGCCATTACAAAATTCAGAATGACTTTTCCCTCTTCATTTCTATCCACGGAACAATGAAGTACATGAACATTAGCATACCCTGAAGCATCCTTCCCCGTGTGTTCATTAAGATCACCTAGGAAAATCATCTCTCTATGTGAGATTGCTTGCATAATCTTATCCAAAGCCTCCCAAAAAGTTTGTTTAATCCATTCATCTAAACCAATTTGTGGTGCATAAACTGAGATGATATTCAGAATTTCTTCTTCGGACATCAATTTTAGCAAAATAATCCGATCTCTGAATATTTGCACCTCAACCACACTATCCATCAAATCCTTGTGAACAACTACTCAAATCCTTATCTTTACCCGAATACCAAAGTTTAAAACATGTCTTCTCAATCTCCCTTGCTTTCTCTCCAACCAATTTTGTCCCTTGGAGACATAGTATCTTGAATCTCCCTTCTTTCCATGATATCTACTATCTCCACTGATTCGCCAGTCAAAGTGCCAATATTCCAACTATTATCCACAACTTCCTTTGCAACCTCTTTTGGACTTAACTTCTTTAATCACATGCGTCCATCATGCGAGAATCCGTGCAAATTTTGAACTGCATCCGGATGACGATGCAGCAAAACTGGCTTATTTAGCCACATGTGTTCCTCATGCGAGAACCCTTGCAAATTTTAAACTACATCTGGACAGCGATGTAGCGGCCATTGCCCACTTCTCATTGCATTTGGACGATGCAACATGTCGCTGGTAAAGAACGCCCCAACGAAATTTAAATGTTTGTTTAAATCCATGTTGAAAAGATCCGAACTATTTTGAGACAAATTCCTAAATAGTATTCTTAAAAAGAACATTATTTAGAAATTTGTCTCTCTTGCGCTGGTTTCGGCTACCTAACACACAACCCTCATTTACCTGGGCTAGGGATCGGCCACGGCTAAGTTAAAGTGTATAGTCAGGACGCCTTTCTAAAATTCTCTGTCACCTTTCTATCACCTCAAAGGTGACACATGCACCTCCTCATTTTTTCTTTCTGCTTTGGAGAGGGGGAACTGAGGGAAAATGAAACGTAATAGAAAGAGAAAAAGCTCAGTCGGCTCACGTTATGGGCGTATATTCAACAATGAGGGACAATTTGTTTACTAAATGAAAGTTTTGACCTAGAATATCAGAGGTTTGGGTGACCCAAAGAAGCGACGATCGATCGGTACACTTTTGCAGGGCGGGGATTGTGATATTATCAAGCTGGAGGAAACACAGCTAGCTACATGTACAATTTTCTTTGGAACTTCATGGGGGTTAGAAACCTTTCAGAGTTCAGAACATTGGGTGTCGTTGGCAGCATGGGGATGACATTGCTTAGGACTATCTTTTCTCTACAAGGGTTGACATGTGCAAACTATCCTTCTCCACAATTCTTCCACCGACTTACACTTTTCTTTGGAACTTCATGGGGGTTAGAAACCTTTTGGAGTTCAGAACATTGGATGTCGTTGCAGCATGGGGGTAACATTGCTTAGGACTTTGCAGCATGGGGGTAACATTGCTTAGAAGGACTCTCTTTTCTCTACAAGGGTTGACATGTGCAGACTATCCTTCTCCACGATTCTTCCACCGACTTACACTTGGCCATCTCATGTGTGCATGGTCCTACTATTTCAGTGCGGAGGATGGATCTCTAACTGAGTTCTGTGATTAGAAGGATCTTCCCTGGTGGAGCATGGTTAGTCGAGGCGCCTTTAATGTATTTTCACTCCTCTGATCGCCCTCATCCTTACGGTGGGAAAGATCCATATTCATTAGAGTTTGCAGAACTTGTAGATGATCTACAGTTAAAAGTGATTGATGCGATGAATACGAGGTATACTTGGACAAACTATGGTTACACTCAAGGGTTGATCGACTCCTAGTTATCATCAAATCTACTAAATTTCTTCCCTCTGTCTCCAGCCTCCTCTAAGTTGTGATCTAGATTGGACCACACTCCTTTGATCTGGGATTCTGGAGATGGCTCGATTCATATAAGCTTTTAAAGTTTGAGCGAACTTGGTTGCTAGACGTAACTTCAAAGAGCTGGTTTCTGACCATTGGACCTATGTAGAGTGTCCAGGCCTGCGTGATATAGAAGATGGCCTCATTGCGCTCTCAATTTTGCATGTTTGAGGAGGTTCGGGAGGCGAGAAAAGTTCGACGACCAGCTGGAGAGGCAGAAGTGAGCAGGCTGGATGGGATCGAAGATTTTGAAGATCTTGTTGCTGATGAGCTAAGAGAAAAAGTGGCAACCAAAAAGGTAATCAAGCATGAAGACAAAAACGTGTGATCGAATGGAAATGGAAGTCTATGCAACCATTCAACAAGGGCGATGTGAATACTATATACTTTCACATATTGCAAGTAGAAGACAACGTCATAACTTGATTCAATCTGTAATGTTGAATGGAAGGCAGGTGGAGGGTGATCATGATATGGGTAATGGGAGAAAATTTCTGTGATTTTTCTTGAAGAGTCGGTAGCTGACTGTAGAGGTGGATTGGCTTGGTGGCAGCACTGCTCTCAGAGCAGCATGTGGGCCATTTGATTTAAAGCTTTACGATGGAGGGGTTAAAGCAGCAATCAGGTATTTGAATGCGGATGGAGCACCCAGACCTGATGGCTTCTCCATTTTCTTTTTTCGAGAATTTTGGAGTGTGGTTGAGAGAGCCGGGTAGTGGATGTTGTGGAAGAGTTTATAGAAAAAAATCCAGTTTTGATATGATCAATAGGGCCCTCATTATCCTGCTTCCAAAGAAGGAAGCATCTGAGATGGTGGACTTCCAGCCAATTGACTCTCTAATGTTGTCTACTTGGTCATTGAAAAGGTCCTAACGAACATATTAAGTGTGATCATGGACTACATTATTTCCCCGCTCCAATCGGCATTAACTTTGAGAAGGCAAATTGGTGACAGCTTGACTGTGGCCACTGAGATCATGGCAGATTGGAAACTACGATGCATGAATGATATTCTATGGAAGGCGGAATTCTCCAATGCATATGATACAAAAGATTGGCATTTTCTATGGGCATCATTGGTAAGGCAGGGATTCCCATGTGTTTGGATAACATGGATAAAGAGATGTGTGACCACGACATCTTACTCGATGCTTATCAATGGTTGTCTTGGGGGGAGGGGTGCTTAGCTGCAACGGGTGCGAGACAAGGTTGCCCCCTTGCTCCTATGCTTTTTATTTATGTTGATGATGTTTTGGCTTGCATGGTTGAACATGCGATGTAACAAGGGGTGATCGCGGGCTACTCCCTCAATGGTATCTACGTGCCTCTTCTTCAATATGTAGATGACACAATCTTCTCTATTGAAGGTGGTAGGGAGGCACCTAGAGGGATGGTTGCAATGATTTTTGGTGAACTTTTAGGTCTTGTTCTGAATCGAAGCAAGTCGATCGCTATTCCTTTTGACTTATCAGAAGCAGACGCATTGGCCTATGGTGAGGAGTTAGGTACAGTGTGCGGGCCTTTATCGATCATCTACCTTGGACTACTGCTTACATGTGGGAGACTTAGAACTGTTGATCGACTTCCCATAATAGAGAAGATGGAGAGAAAGTTGTCCGAGTGGAAGGTTGAAGACGGACACCCTATCATACGCTCCCAAAAGTGATAGGTGGCCTGAGGATTTCTCATTTGGAGACCATGGATAAGGCACTTCTTCTCAAATGGATTGTTGGGATCTGGGCAGGAGCAAGGGTTTATGTTGCAGAACTTGACACGTCACTCAACCTTCCACTCATCGACTTTTTGGAAAGGCAACCATTTTGTGATGACACAATTCATAAAGTTATTTTCACTTGTTCTTGATTATGGTTGATCTTTTGTGTTCTAGATCAACAACGAAATAGGTGGGACTTATTAACAACATGTTATCCACAACTTTTGCTTTAGTCGTAGATCGAGAAGCATGTGTGGCTAATTGTTGGGTTGAGGACCTCATTTTTGTCAGATTTTCAAAATAAAACTTGGAGGAATTCCTTCAATCTTTAGGATTCTCTGAGCCAGTTACGAGGTCCGAAGGATGCAGAGATAATTGGATCTGAAGAGATGGTGTTTTCGGTAGAGTATGCATATATAGTGGTTAACAGACCACCACCTATGGTGACTGATTTTTTGGTTCGTGACCGCGAGCTTATCTCGGATCTGAAGTTGTCATGCTTGGCATTTTTTGGTAGAGGAGAAGACGGATTTTGATTAGGGAGCGATGCTCCGTGATCATTGCGGGTATCTCTCGTACTTGCCCTTTATGTGATAAGGGGATTGAGATGATCGGCATCTTTTCTTCCATTGTGAGAAGACTTCCATGATTTGGCCAGAACTTAGAGTTGTTTGGCCAAGTCTGTAGAACCTTGATGCATTCGGGGAATCATTACATGTAGTTAAGCACCATCCCAGTGATGAACTATTTCTCCTGTTAGCAATTGTTTGGGTGATTTGGTGAGCTAGAAATGGGGTTATCTTTGGGCATTTCTACATTGATAACATAATTATCCATGTCGGGAGTCGGGACTCACCTCGAGTCATGGTTGGTGTAAGTTTCTCTTATCTTTTCTTGATTTAATATATCTGGAGCTGACACCATAGCGTGTTTGCCTCTTTTTTGCTCTCAAAAATTAAAAGAGATCCACTATATTGGAAATTACTTCTGTTATTTTGAAGTTTTTGTTCGACAATAAAATATTCCAACAAAAAGTCATAATCTTCTTAAGTTTCTTATATATCATAGAATAAACTTAGGCGGGCTATTTATATTAAAAATGATTTTAGTCCATAATGAGTTGATGTGGTGCCTCAGTTCCGCAGCTTTTGCCTCATCGCCTCACTGCACCTCCCATGCATTCCTAAGCTATAGCCTCATGGCTATTTCCCTCAAAAATCGCTTGAGGTTTACCTCGCAACGCCTCAATGCACATTTTTTATATACATAAAAAAAAGTGCTAAGCCTTCTCCACTTTATATACATACATGAAATTATAGTTAATCAGCAAAAACCATTTACCAATCTTCTAAACGCATTGTATGGAGAGTTTACTCTCCTAAAGTACAATTACTGCAGGATCTTCTGCATTTGTTTGGGTTCCTGCTACTGTTAGTGTGATTTTCACCCATTTCTTCCTTTTCTCCAGAGCATGGAAGGACATATCGATATCGATATCGTGTCGATATCGATATATCGGCGATATATCGCCGATATATCGCCGATATTTCGTTATATCTAGGATTCTTTCTGAAGAAAATGCCTGAAATCGGATATATCGATATATCGATTCCGATATCGGTCCCATCTCGATATCGATTTATCGGGGATATATCGCCGATATATCGGGATACGGCCTTCCATGCTCCAGAGACATGTAACAATTATCACGACATATATCAAAAAGTGTCTCCTCTCACCCTATTCTTTGCCCCCCTTCTCAGTAGCTATTGCCACTTTCAGCTCAGACTTCCTCATTCCGCATTTTCACCCATTTCTTCCTTTTCTCCAGTGACATGTAACAATTATCACAACATGTATCAAAAAGTGTCTCCTCTCACCCTATTCTTTGCCCCCCCCCCCCCCCACAGAGATAACCTCCCAACTCTTGCAACTTGTCTCTTTTCCAGACCCCTTTTTGGTCCACGGTTTGTCTGCATTTTCGTCATGCTGCTTACCATCTTCCTTGTGTAGTTACAGGCTTGATCTCCATCAATCTACATTGCCAGTTTGAACTATTTTCTTTAATCGCGTAAAGTATATTTGACCGTGGACACTTCTAGATACCACTTATACATGTCTGTGTGTGCAGCATATTTACTTTTATCTTTAGAAGAACGTTAATCATAAGTTGAGGAGAGGAGTATTAGACTCGATAATTGTACTTTGGACATCTCTAAGGTTCATTTGTTATTGCCGGAACTATGCTTACAAACCCCTTCTATTTCATTCATTTCTTTTTTTTCTTCTTTGTTATTGTTCCATATATGCCTTCTTACTCCGTGTTTTCCGTTCTCAACAGAAGCTTAGCTTTCCTAAAAAAAATGCATTTATCCACAGCATTACAAGAACAAACCTTTTAGCATCTTCCTGTTCTTTCTGCTGAGCAGAATTTTGTTGGTTACCCTGAGAACAACAAAGAAAAAAAGACATTAGCGCCATACGCAAGTAAAGAAGACGATGCGGAAACTTGCAGCAATCGCTCACCCCGCCCTTTTGTGCCATCAACTCCTGCATCCTCCTCTGCCTGATGGCTTCCAGTTCGGGATCATCCTTCACCACACAAATCCAAACCCATAAACAAATATATCAACTTAAATCACTCGAAACGATTTGAGGCTAACCGCACCGAACCAAGGCAAGTCTACTTATCCAGAATTTCATATCGAACTAAACCCTAATGCTGTGATATCATAAGTTGCATCGATGTCTAATTACACACGCATATCATATCATGAAGAGCTTGAAACAGGAGAGATGACGATACCATGATGGATCAGGGGAGTTGAGGGGTGAAATCGAGCAGTTAATCACGATCCTCTCTCTATCGATTGATCTCGATATCTCTCTTCCAAGATCCCCAAACCGCAAAGGGCGCAAAATGTAGGCGTAATGCCTACGCGCTTCGATCCGGCAATATTTTTCAAGTAAAGTATCGGAGAACCCTTGAATTACAGGGTATATTTTCAGGGGGCGTTTTTTAAAGGGAAAAAGTTCCCGAGAGGGATTTTATCATCCCCAGATGTTGCAATATCAGGTATCCCTTTACCTATTTTGAAATAATCAGTCGTGCCTCTCAACAATTGCATCGTTATTAGTTGTGCCCCCCCCGTCAAATTATTGTCAATGGGAATAAGTTAATCATGATCAAGGTTCAATCAGTCGGGTCACTGAATAAGGATTAATCAGCAGTTATGCGACTAATCGAAATTAGTCGACCTTTAGTTTTGAATTTTTTTAAAAAAATTATTATATATATACCATTTTTATACATATATTCTTATTTAGCAAAAGTGATTTGTATATATTCTAAAAAAAAGTGATTCAATTTAAATAAGATATTAAGAGTATTAGAATAAGTGTTCTTTAAAAAAGGAAAAAATAAAAATAATAGGGAATCTCTATGCAAAAATCGACCGACTAGTCATGCTGAGTAGTCGGCACCCTACCCACTTGACTAATCGACCTAATTGATTGACTTGTACAACAATGATCGTGGTTAGATGTATGAAGTGAGGTTAGACCCTCGAATCTCGATGTAATCGTGTGGAGGGAGATAAATGATTCATGACATGTCGGCGTGGACGGAGACCAAGTGTAAGTAGCGTACTGGCATCGACTTAACTTCTCTCTTACCATCATCTCCCCCGTTTCTTTAGCGTCGCCGCTCCATTTCTTCCTACAACCACGTGAATGCTCTCATTGCGTATAAAATCTCCATCGTCGCATTGAAGAAGGTGTGTGATTTCATTCCCGGTGGGATTTTTAGGTTTTACGAGATTGATGGAGGTTTTCGGAGGGATGAAATCTTGCTCATTCCATATGTGTATTGGCCTTATGATTCTTCTATGATTTAGGTTTTACGAATATTGATGGTTTTTAGGGTTAGGATAAACGAGTTTGTTGGATTCTATTTAGGGTTTTACATGTCACCTAGATAGAAATTAAAGTTAAGGATCTTGAAATGGTTGATGGGAGTCGATGATGGAACACCAGTGATAGCCAAAACACTGAATCTTGGTGGGGAGCAGGAAGATGACGATGTTGTGAGACCTTATTCGAGGATGCTCCACAAATCAGTGGTTGTGTTTTTTAAAATGCCATGGTATGCAAGATGTGACACTAGAATAATGAAATAGTGTGTGATCATGCCTTACTCCATCATTCACCGAGAACAGCAGAGAAAGGTTGATATCATGTTTTTCCTGCCATTGGGAAATCCCCGCTTTCTAGTGTTTAGGAAAGCACACATGGCACTTCATCACGAGCACAATGAGAGGGTCATCTAGCTGTATAAAGATCGCCTCAAGGAACTGCGAAAGGTCGAATGAAATTCGCACGAGTTGCTTCGATAGAGAGAAGGAGGTCCTTGATGGAAGAGTTCAAGGAGGGCCCCGAATGTGAAGATGTCCTCGTGTCGCACGTGAATTTGATGATGAAACATATAGTGAGTGTATATTATCCCAACCATAGTGCCATGTCTAGTAATCACAAAGTGTGAGAGTAGTTTATACGTAATAGGGGATACTACTAGAAAACCTGGGCTTAAGAATTTTAGGTTGTGGTTAAGGTCTCCAGTTGAGCCCAAGCCAACAAGTTGTCTAGGCCACTGATTCCTGATCATGGATCGAGGCCGAGGCCCATGATGTTACATAATGGATTGCTAAATCATACGAGGAGACAAATTAAATTAGCGAAAGAACTTATTACATGAATGAGAGCATTGGCATCGAAATTGAAGACATACATGACTACGAGGGTCGAAACTTTGAATCAGAAAATAACGATTTCGAATTATGCATTGATTTCTCATACCATGACATATTTTGCTTCCAGTTGTTACAGTACTAACTAAAAACATATTTCAAAATAAAGTTCATTAAGTCAGATCCTACTCAAATCACAGCACGGTGCGCAAGCGAGGCTTGCAGCTGGCGCATCTATGCATCGAGCTTGGGTGGAGGGATTATATCGCAAATCACAACATGGGCATGACACCACAGTTGTAACATTACCAGTAGAGTTGATTCTGAGATGGCCAAGCAAGGGTGTATTGGTAGGTTTTGCGAGAAGTGGCAGGGGAAAATCCCACTGTGTTGTTTAGGTTCAAGTCAAATCTAGGAGGAGTTAAATGTGAGAAATTCAAATTTAAGAATTATAGGGAAGAAACATTCGATGGGATGCGATTTTTGGGAAGGCGTAGTTTACCTACCTGAAGGTGCCAAGTTTGGTTTACGAATTAAAGTCCAGACTTACATATATTGTTTGACCTCCGTGGTCCCCTTCGTGTCCTCTTGTGTCGAGAATGGAGGAGCGGGCTGACTTATTCTTTGAGTTTGTGAGCTTCTCATTACCTGACCTACCTTATATGTTCTCATTGTTTCGAGATTTTCTCATACCACCTACGATTTGGTATGACTTTCTTTACGAGTTAAATGAAAATTCATTCTCATGCACGTGCTTTGGGCGGTCCAGCGCATGCATTATTTCCCCTCCCAAATAAGGGGCCCTACCACTCTTATGTCTCCATACCCCCAACCGTGCAGTTTGCGAGAAGGAAAAAAGACGTGTCCACAACGATCGCCCCATGTTGTCCTCAGTGGCCCCTTTGACGCCAGAACTTCGTCGATCGATGAACAACGGATTGATGAGGGATGTACATATTTGAACCGTATGACTTCTCGGTAAAACTGATCAAACTAGTTAGAATAGAAATGATTCAAATTGTTTCATCTCAATGGTCATGAAATGATCATCTTAGGGTGGCCCTTTTGTCAACAGGTGCTCCTATTACACTCGTAGTCTTTGTTTATGAAGGATAAGAATTAACTAGTATGAATGCGAAAGTCATTCATTGCCTCTATATTCCTTGCATCTAAGAATGATAGTTGGATAGGAGTAGCATTTTTAGTGCTAGCAGAATTGGTCTTATCAAGAGAGAGAGAGTACCATTGGTCAGGCAGATAAGCATCGAACTGATATCAATCATCTCTTCCACCTCATCTAGGAGGCTCTCGTTAAGTGACCTACATGTTTTCATCGATTCAAAATCTTCTCGTGCCACCTATGGCATGGTATGACTTCCTTTTTTGAGTCAAATCAAAATTCATTCTCAGTTGAGATGTATGAGACTATTTCCCCTTCGTAACCACTGAGGACGATGCTATCCTCAATGCATCCCTTTTTCCATCCACACATTCTAATTAAAACCATTTTTCTCTGATAGTGAAACCCAGTTTCAAAGGTGCTTGTTAAAAAATCAACAATAGAGCAGATGATGAGGGAAATGATGATACCATTCAAGCCTTACTTGCCAAAATGACTCATCAGGAATATAGTAATAAACATATAAGAGCTGAAGTTGAATGTCCGATACAACTTACATGGTGCAAGTGGAAATGGATATATACCGCATGTAGAAATTAACTATGCGGGAGGCTTGTAACCCTGAGCAGGGGGATACATCATTGGATTCGCTCCCCAGTTATCAAGGAACCCTTTGAAATCAAACCTCACTTCATAAAATCATTGCCAAATATCTTGAAATTGTTGAAGAGGAACCATTCTCCTTCATGTAGCAATTTAAGCTTGCATGTCAAAGCATGAACCATATGTAGATAAGTCAAGAGTATATCAAGCTATGAGCCTCGCCATTCACTTTAGTCGATAAGGTCATTTACGAGTCATTCAACCTTATGAATCATTTAACCTTACTAGGGATAGGGTTTAGTAGTTGGTCATCTATCCTATGTTAGTTATATTCAGAATCCATGGTTTTATGATGGTAAAGTAAGTCTAGATGTAGGGTCACGAGAATGACAAGGTGTGCATTGGTTTGACTTGAGTTAGATTACAAGCAGGCTAGCATTTTGGGGCAACAATGATTTTTCAATAAGAACTTGGATTTTAGTTTTGAAATAGGATTTAAGATGACGACGTGCGATTCGAAGACTGGGTTAATTGACTCAAGGTTTTTAATCTAAATGACCATGGTTTTGATTAGACTTATACAACGTTAGGTGAAGATTCCTAAGTATATAGGGTTATGCAAATGAGTAAGGGTTTTAGGTCAAATCAGCAGATTTTGATTTCAATTTAGGATTTGGTGTAATCAAGCTATAAGGTTAGGCTAGTTTATCATTAACATAGGGCTTCTGAATTGGCTTTATATTAATTGGATATATCTGGTATTAATAGCCACTTGTTGCCATTTCAAGTGCCAACAAATGAAACTATATGCAAAGAAAATGTACAAGCACAAAGGTCATGATATGGATAAATGTATGCAAGTTAATATTGTTTTCCATTAAATTCAGATTTGTTATCACAATGAATCAAAGAATCATGTCCATGATGTTGAAATAAGGTCGTCACATTAATTCCTGTAACTGCATGCATGTAGCTGTGCAAGAGTCATGGATAAACCGATAAACGTGTGCATTCATGCATGCATTCTAGATGGGAATCCAAGTGTTGACTAATTTTAAAAATTATTCAATAATAAAAAGATCAATATTACAAATAATCATTCGCATATGAGAATGAACTTGAGCCCAAGACCAACCATGAGTTCGAGATTATGTTGCATAGCTTTCTAATGCCTCTTTGACATGGTGATAAATCCATGATTTATCATCATTATTGTTACTTGATATCTCCCTTACTTAAACAAATCAATAGATTCATTATCAATTAACTAACATTAATATTTAACACTATGTATATAATTTAGCCCTAATTATTATTCATAAGTAAACCTTGTATAGTATATTTATCTTATGTATTTTCTTAGTATTAAAAACCCATAAAAATTTAGTTTAGTATTGTACATATTTGTTTTTATATTTTTATATATTTTAAAAGTAAAAAATAAAAAAAGAAAAGAAAATGAGTAATTTTTTATTTACTTGAAAATACTTGCAAAAATATAAGATTGTATATATAACATATTTTCTTTTTGAGTTCGCATGAAAAGTGTACAACTTTTATGCAGAACACTTTTGACTTGACACGTGTACATATTTTATTTTTATTTTTATTTAATTTCTTCAATTCTTATTTTCTCATTGGGCCACGTGGCTCAATGCACTTGAGCCACGTGCCCGGCCCTTCTCACTTAGCCACCCTCCATTTCCACCTCCTGATCGATCTGGACAAATGGTCCTAAGCCAATCTAGCATGCCTCATCTTCCAGTCATCTGATCGCTTGTTCAGATCGCATCACAACCGCTCCCTCGTGCCGCATACTTGACCTTGGATCACGAGATCCAATTGTGCTCCTTCATCTTCAACCTCCCTACTTCCCTTTCCCAAACATTTGAACCCATAACTAACTGGTCGCCTCCATTTCCCCCATTCACCTCACGCCTCCTCTCCACCTCATTCCAACTCCCGATCGTAGCCCTAACCACCTCCATTCACACCATGCCCTCTTCCCCCCTCACAACCAACCTCCAATCAAGGGGTCAATTATTCTTCGATGAAATCAACCTGGAACTACTCCTCCCCCTCTTCAAATACTCCACCTCCAATCGATTTTGCCCCCATCCGCCCTTGTGTGTGACGACCTCCTAGTCCTATCTACACATAGGTGACACCCACTTGCAAGATGTCGAATTTGTAGGCATTGTAGTGGTAGACCCACGAGGGCATCAAAGCTACAGGTGTCGCAGTGGTAGACCCACCACGATGGTATTCCTTATGTGTGCCATGTGTTTAAGATTTCGTAGCTCTGCACCAAAAACATGATCAAGGTCGGATACATACTCTAGCACCTGGAGAAGAGAAAGTACCTGAAAATATTAACATCCAAACTAATAATAACCTAACTTTGCCTGGGTGTACTCTCTACCCCATACTCAAAGCACATCAAATCAATCCCTCATCTCACCATGCCCTTCCATATCTCAAAACCCTTTTCGTGCCACCTTGATCCATTTCTTTTGCTTTTCATGCGAAGATCCTCCCATTCCCATGAGAGATCACAAGGCATTCAATTCCCGTTGTTTTCCTTATCTTGAAGTGGGAAGGATGAATCTTTCGATGGGTGGATGTTGTATTTGAAGCATCCATGGGCTGATTTTGATAGATTGCATGCGATCGAGGAGGTGGGAGATGTAGAGGTGTAACCTGAGAGGCGTGAGGAGTGATCGATATGAAGTTAGGGGTGGATGGCGATGTATCGAGAACCTTTATAGAGACGGATTCAAATCATGTTTATTGATGAAGTCATCGTAGGAAGTTGAGATTGATGTGTCGATGAAGATATACGATTGTTGTACATTGACGTATGGCGATAAAACGTGCCTTGTTGAGAAAAAACTTAAGACACACATCGTGACGAGTTTATGAAAAGCTCGGGCAATGAGACAACTCGGGGGAAGGAGTGGAGCATGAGAGAGGGAGAGAGGTCAAAGGGGAGGGCGCTGGAGGAGAGAAAGAGGTGCCCTGTGATATTAGCTAGGGATAAAACCTAGCCTTTTAAAATAGTTAATAGATTAACATAATTAATAGATTAATGGACGATTCAAGTACGACAATATACTTTATTTAAAGAATGTTGACCAACTTGAATACTCAAATTATTTAATAGTACACACGCATGGCTTGACATGGCCATAGCCTCATGCTCTATAGTACTTTCATCTCGCACCAACGTAGCACTTGGGCACTCACGCCCAAGAGCAGCACACAACACACATAGGCACAAGCATATATACAATATTTACACTTTATTGCATTACATGGACGTTGGGGTGGTCGAATGAATCGAATGCCCAAAGCCCTACTTTATACACATGTATGTGGTATATATACATCTATTCACCTTGGTCACGCACCTATGCATAACAACTGTCGACCACAAGGGTCACCATTAACCATCACGTTCCTTGGTGAAGGGACGCCACCCAGTAGCTCCAACATAGTGTGTGGGTGCTACTGAGTGCCCACAGTAGTATCATGCGTGTCACGATCCTGATTCTGGATCGTCGGATCTTCTCATTTACCAAATAACATATTTGGTTACTCAGCAATAGATTTGTTCAATTAAGGATAGCTAACATTTAGAAATAGGATGCAATAAAATACTACATGGAAAAAGCATATCATAGATTCACATTCACAAAATAAAACTTACATTGCAAATTAACCCACTATTTTCTTATCATCAAGCTAAAAGAAAAGTGTACAAAAGAACTACCGACTACCTTATACTATAAGCTACTATTGTTGATTGGTTGATTGTCTGACTTATGTCCTTATGATGCCTCACCGACACCTGTTGGATTTTCAGAAATCATGGGACAAAGATTATCGAGTGTTAAGTAACGAAGAAGTAAAAAGTAAAGAAGTAATTTAGTTTAGAAAAACTTATTATACCATAAAGTTTCATTTCTTCTCATTAGTTTAAGTCATATTCCTTCTACTCCATGTTAGGCATTAGTCCAGGGGACTTACCACATCACTCATAGACTCCAAAGCTGTGGATACTTCAGTAGTGAAGATTGCATTGATCTGGTGTGCTTATGCCGCCACACGTCACCTCAATTAATCCTCTAATACTGCCTTTACAGTTTTTTTCTTTTATTACCCAGCATGACAAATGATGAAGCGCACCATCCTCGAGGACCTGGTATCTTAAAATCACATGTCAACCTTTAATCACATATACTAGCAGCTTTAAATACATGTTATCATGACCCAACCGTTATCCAACCACCCACGCCTCTACACGGCATGACCATATCTTCAGTCAGTCAGCTCGTTTAATGGCAGTCGAGTACCATACATTGCAAATCATTCATTCATTTCATGTGCACTTGTCATAGTATGACAACCGTGTACCACATAGGTATGGCCTACCGATACGGATGTTCTTTTGACAAACCTACATATTGCATGCCCGACCTATAATATCTACTCCAAATCTTCTTATCATAAAAGATAGTACAGAAAACGAAACCGGATCCCATTTATGCCATATCAATTTTCGTCTAGTATCAGTATAATATTGCATATAAATCATAGCAACTTCGAGGATGGTTCATTACACCAACTCTATTGCATCAATTAATTTAAAGTAAACCATGGAACAAGTATGCGATTTTTTTTCAAAATACAGAGCATGATAAACATATATTCTTATCCAGTTTAACTTGAAAACACAACATCAAGAGGCAGGATTTCATTTATGCAACGCTTTATCACGATTCATTTTCAGAAATGGTAATTACGGCTCTTGAAATGATCGAATTTCACTTTCGTATCAAGAACACTAAGAAACGTGCCAAGAATGCAAAGAATGAACGAAGAACGCGAAGAACATATTTTCTCTCATAATTTCGGCAAAGTTTCTACTTATATCGGGATATATTTCTAGATAATTTCAGGAGAATTTTCCCTTATGTCGAGATTTATTTCTATGAAAATTTTGGTAGAAATCCTTCTTGTATCGGGACATATTTTTATGAAAGTTTTGGCAGACTTTCCCCTTACACTGAGGCATATTTCAAAGAAAAAACAGAAATAGTTTCCTCTACAAAATCGAGGGAACAACAATTGCGAAACAGAAAGAATATAACAAAATTATAAGCGATGGAGAATCGGTAGGCACCACACGTCTTAGGTGAGTGAAGCATGTGATGAATCACATGGTTCACTGGCAGCCCAACCATCTGCACTTAAGTAGGGTGTTACACAGATTCCTCCATCGAACAACCATAAAATCGATAATAACTGCATAATTAGCAAATCTCTTGTCAAGGATGAGTGAGTCATACGAAGAATTCGTATGCTCACTAACGACCGAGCCGCACGCACTCGAGCAGGGTTATGCTCAGATTTCTCCTCTAACTACAAGACCAAATAAATTGAAAAAGAAGATGAATCGAAAACCTAGCTCAAGTTAGAGATTACTTACCTCCTACACTAAGCCAACTATGAGAGATTGCACCGTGTTCCTCCTCCTCATCCTCCCGGCAGTGCTTCGCTAGGGCTTCTTCCCCACCCCCTCTCCTCCTATTAACCTCTCGACCCTAACCTTCGGGGTAGTGGTGGCAGTGGAAATCATATACAATGAATGGGTAGGGGGTTGTTTATAGGCTTCATAAAATTGCTAACTGTAGTTAGTAAATCATGATTTAACTCTTAACTGTAGTTAGTGGCCATGGTTTTGGCTAATGCTTGTCTGAAACTTAAAGCTTAAGTTATAACCTTCCAGAAGCTTCTAGATTCTCCAATGATGCTTAGTTAACGCTAATCGCGATTAACTTTCACTAATCATCGTTTAACTTTCGTGACTTACGCTTAACTTTTGTTGACTAATGATTAATGCTCTCCAATGGTAATTAGTGATCCATAATATGGCATTAGTTTCCTTAATCAAGATTAATTACTATTAATGATGATCATTAGGTTAATGACATCTTAAGCCTCCTTACTTCTCTTTCTTCCAAAAATCATAACAATTTGAAACGAAGTCTGATTCACACGAAACATATTCCTTTGTTTTCCCTTTGACAAGTCAGATCTTATGATATAAGATCCAAAAGAGGCCAAGTTTAAGCTTTACAGTGCGTGTCCATCGATAGCGCCCAAACTTCTCTCGGTAACATTGTACGTGATCTTGGCAACACCATGCAGGTATCAGCTTCACAATATTGGGATAGATAACCGTCACAAAACAAACATGCGCTTCTGATGATATGGAGTCCTCACATCTTGCACTGGTACGTAGATGCTTCATTAACACAAACCCATCATGATCAAAGTTAGCATAATTTCTTTGTCACTCTTATTCATCTAAAAGAATAAAGGATTATCATTTCAGATGCACCAATTTATTAACAAACCTGAAATAGTTGGATACATTCTCCTCTCCGAAGATGCAGTCCGCAGGGATGGTAAGGCAGATCTTCACGGAATATGTATTCACAATGTCCACGTCGTCACGTGAACTTGTGTGGCTTGTCAATATCGTTGAGCATCATCGCATCTACCGCTGCAGCCGCCATGCATGTTCAATCCAATGAAGAAGAATAGTTATAGAAGAAGAAGAAAAATCTCATATTTGCGGAGCTTTACGATGAATACTCATCCATCACTCTTTATTCTTTTATTTTAGCTAAAAATCTTGGCAAAACATCATGTATATAGTTGTAAATATAATAAGTTACCAATAAGCATGCCTTTGTTAAATATCAATAATTAGCATGTATTTGTGCAAAAATAAAAGAATAAAGAATAAAGAAAAAGAAGGAATTATTTAGAAGAAGGAAATATTTAGAATAAATATTGAGTGACCTAAACCCAAGAGAGGGCCCAATATGGGCATGATCGCCAAATAAAATAAGTAGAGAGAGATAGGGCCACTCTACCTTGTGTATAGTCCTTCTTGTATGTACATATTTTATTTTCACAAAACTAAAAATAAAAATGTGTTTATATTACCTTATATATATTTCTAAAAATAACAATTAGAAAAATAAAATAAAAACAAAATAATTTCTCTCTCTCTACACCCTTGCACATATTACATGTATATAAGTACCATATACCTGTTTGTTTAACACTTGTAAATAAGCAATAAAAATAAAATAAAATTATTTTATATCCCAAATAATGTGTTGTAAATAAATAAAATATAAAACTTGGGTATTTATACAAAAATAAGAAAATAAAAATAATTATATAAAAATACATAAGTATTTTATATCTGTATATAATATAATATATTGTATATACCTTAATTTATTTTTCATAAAAATAAATAGAAAATACTAAAAATAGTTTGGAAAATAAGGGACATTTTTCATGTTGAACATATTTTAAAATAAAATCGTTTTCGATTTTTAACTTATTTTCCAAATAATTTTGAATCTGGAATTTTTCTGATTGGTCCAGGAGGGATGTTGACCCCGGTCAACTCCCAATCCCGGACCCTTCTTTGCCCGAATCGGAGTCGCGCCTCATCTTCTCGAAATTTTCTCACTCGGATCTGACCATCTTCTGCCCCGATTCACCGCCCGCTTCTTCCCCTTGGATCAGCGACCCTCGCGGATCCCTAGGGAGTGGTGGATCTTTCTTGGATTGCACGCTCCACCCGATTCTTTTCAGCCACCTGGGAACACATATAAAATCTTCACTCCTTTGCCCAGAGCGGTAGCTCGCGCCGCACACTCTCCTTCTACCTTAGACTTCTTCCCCTTGGTGACAACATTCAGACGGAGCATTTGGTGGCCGGATAGAGTTGTTGTAGCCGACGCTCACCCTACGTTGCCGGACATCCACCGCGTTGAATCTTCCCGCCTTCCACAGCGAGGTAGAGGCGAAGACCTAGACCGACCTCACCCCCTGGAGCTCAGGATCTTGTTAAAACCATCAGGTATACCTCTTTACGATCCTAGTTCCTTCTATTTCGTTCTGTCCATTCACCGCTCCGCCAGCTCCGACCCAGTGGTCGGAGCTCCATCAGTCACATCCACCCGCTTCGATTAACTCCCCCATTCACCGTCATCCTTCCTCTGCATCCTGATCATCCAAATCTTGGTTGTACGAGCCAAGATTAGGCTTAGGTTCCCTCCGTCTCCTCGCCAGAACCTCCCTTCACCACCCACCGTCACTTCATAGGCCAAATAACCACGACCGGAGTGTCCCTCTGAGTCGAAGCTTTCATCTGCAGGTCAGAGCATGCGCAGATACGCCCCAGGACGTCTTTCATCCACCTCGTCGGAGCTTGCCCAGGTCACGCACCCCTTCCCGAAGATCCGACCGTTGACCGGACCGTCGGGCTCGTCCACCCGACGCGGAGGAGCCACACGACCCTGTTGCCATTGTCCGATCGTCCATCGGAGTGCCGGAACTCCGCCGGTGCTCCGGTGAACTACGCCCAGGCGGAGTTCATCCATCATCCTCTGCTGTCGTTGGATCATCACCGTAGCCCAGATTTGATCGCCACCGTCCATCGCATGCGCTTGTCAGGCCGTTAGATCTGACATCTAACGGCCCCGTACGCCCCACGTTTGCTTCTTCGCCAGGCCGTTGGATCCGCCAGGTGTCGGCGTCAAAGCCACACGTCGCCAGCCATCCAGAGTGTGCCACCTGTCACCCGCGTGACCTCACGAGTTAGCTGGGTAATTTGCGCCACTTTCCCATGCATTTCTTTTCTGTTCTTATTTAGTCTGTAAAATAGAAGTTGCACTGTGGACCATTTTGCATCTTTAGTCCTATAGTTTTTAGTATTTACGTTTTAGTCCTTCATGTATGGTTGCACGTGCATCGTCACGTGTCTAGTGGGTTATTTGCAACTGCTTCCCTGGATTTATTGTATGTTCTGAGTTGAGCTTTTAGTTTCAGTAAGTGCATTTATATCCCTATGCGTGCTGCTATTGGACATGTGCTGAAATTGTGTGAAAATTACAGTAGGGCCCCTAGGCTTTTGACGCGTGTTATCATTTAGTCCATGGAAGTTATTTTCTTTGCATCTAGGTCCATGCATGCTGTGCTTCTTTGATTGGTTGGAATAAATAGCAAACTTCATCCAAAATTCGTGAAATTTTGACACATGGCTCCTGCCATAGTGTAGGAACTTCTAGAAATTTTTAGGTCCATTTTGTTTCTTTTTGATATTTTTAAAAATTAAAAAACCTTAAAAATTATTTCTATCTAGTTTTAAAAGTCCACTAAAAATATTAAAAACCCTCAAAAAATCCAAAAAAATATTGGTTGTTTATTTTGGCGTGTTTTCACTTCTTTCCAATTTTCATTGCATTTGGATTTATGAAAGTCATAAAATTGAAAAACATTGAAAAACTTAGAAAAATCATTAAAAAAATCCTAAAAATTAAAAAAAATGCATTTTCAATTTCCGTAGTTAGAGTTTTATTTTTAGTCTATAATAGAATTGTTGCTCGAATTTTATAAGCATTTTGTAGAGATAGTTGTTAGTCTTTCATGTTATTTCTATTTCTTTATGTACTTCTCATGTAATTTACCCAAGGGCTCTCTCCCTATATAAGAGACCCGATGGCTCTATGGAATGAATCATCGAATTATTCTAACATGGTATCAGAGCCATGACCCTAACCTAGGGTTTTCCACCGCCGCCCCCCCCCCTCTCTCTAGGGTTTCGACGCCCACCCCCCCGGGCTCCAAGCCTCCCGCCGCCGCCGCCTTCTTTTCTTCGCCGGGAACTCCCCCACCTCCTGCCAGCCCCTGTCGGGCCCCCTCCACCGCCGCCAGCCCCTGTCGGGCCCCCTCCACCGCCGCCGGTCCCTGCCGGGCCCCTCCACCCACCGCCGGGCCCCTCCCACCGCCGCCGGGCCCCACCCATCTGCCGCCAGCCCCTGTCGCAGGGCCCCACCTACTGTCGAGCCGCCGCCGTTCCCTTCCAGTCGCCGTCTTTGTCAAGTAGAGGCTCTAAAAGCCTCTACTCGTTGCAGGTGTGCCGCGTTCTTCGGACTCGACGTCATGTTCGATTCAAGTGCATAATCGTCTACCTATGCACTCGAATCCTACAAGGTCTTGGTAGACAGTTTTCTTGGTCTATCAGTAGTTGTTCTTCTCCGGCATTATGTCAGATCAGAAGATCGATATGCCCGCCATAGGTGCCTTCAAAGGTTCGGTACCAATAGTCAATATGGACGGGACCAACTACGAACTGTGGGCGATGCAGTTCCTCAGTCTCATGAAGTCGTGTGGTAAGAAGCATATTCTTACTGAGGATGAACCACCGGAGAAGACAGGGATTTATGCCTCATGGGAGGCTGATGATGCGTACACCAAGGTGTGGCTCTCAGGTACGCTAACGACAAAGATAGCGAATGATGTCCTTCACCAGCCCACCGCTAAGGCGATGTGGGATATTTTGTCTATGACGTACTCTCAGGTCCGCAATGAGACGAAGATGCTCCAGTTGCAGCATGATATATTTACCACGAAGCAGAATGGGAAGCCTCTTCATTCCCTGTACACGTCGCTTCGTGGCATGTTTGAGAAGCTCTATAGCACCATTCCGCTTACAGCCACGTCGGAACAGCAGAAGACGTTCCGCAACGCCACTATGGTTGGCGTATTGCTCGCTGCCCTAGACCCGTAGTACGAGGCAGCACGCGCTCAGATCCTAGCAGATGCCACCATCCCACCGATGGAAGAGGTATACAGGAGGCTCAGTCGTGTACCTGTTCCGTCCAATACAGTGACTGCGACTCCGTCAACAATGGCAGTTTCCAGGGGACGTGGTGGTTCGTCCTCATTTCGTGGAAGAGGAAGTGGTGGACGTGTTCGAGGAGGTCGCATACGTTCCACGTGTTCATTCTGCCGCCGTACTGGTCACTCGGAGGATACGTGCTATTCCAAGCACGGCTTCCCTCCTTCTGCACGTGTCGCGGATCATGTTCAGGGTCCTTCAGCTCCTGCTACAGACCACAGGTTCGAAGAGTTGGTGGCACGACTTCGTGATATCATGCCACAATCGTCGCCAGAAAGTGTTGAGGTTTCTGATGTTGCAGCCTCGGCGTCAGCTAGTACATCCGCCTCTGCCAGTGCCTCAGGTAGTCCTTCAGTCTCACCTCATTGTCATGATCTCACAGGATGGATTGTAGACTCTGGAGCTACCCATCATCTATGCCGTGAGAAAGATATTCTGCAGTCCTACAGAGTTGTACAGCCCGGTCGATCTGTACTCATAGCTGATGGCACTCATTCTCCTATCATCGGTCAGGGGGAGACGACTTTGCTACCTTCTATGCACTTACAGAATGTCCTACATGCTCCAGAATTCTCTATGAATCTCTTATCCATTAGTCAGATTACACGTGATTTGCACTGTCGTGCCATTTTTTATCCATCGTCTGTTATTTTTCAGGACATACTGACGGGCAGGGTGATTGGCTGTGGTTCTGAGCACAATGGCCTCTATCGTCTAGTCCGTAACTCCTATGCTGGCGTCTCACTGCATTCCCAAGGCGCCGTATCTCCGTACACCTGGCATCTTCGGTTTGGTCATCTGCCCCTGCAGAAGATGCGTCACCTACTGCCTCAGATCTCTCCGAGTTCCTCCTTTCGTTGTGAAGCATGTCAGTTAGGGAAGCACCATAGATCTAGCTTCCCAGGTCGTCAGAGTCGGAGCAGTCACTCACCGTTTGAATTACTTCATGTAGACATTTGGGGTCCAAGTCGTGTCCCAGATCATCAGGGCCACAGGTTCTATTTAGTAGTGGTTGATGATTTCTCTCGTGTGTCCTGGACGTTTCTTCTTAAAAATAAATATGAAGCAGGAAGTGTTATCCAAAATCTTATTAATGAAATTCACAATGTTTTCTCTTCTACTGTTAAGTATGTTCGATCTGATAATGCATTGGAGTTCTGCACTCGCTCTCTTGCTACCTTTCTTTCCTCAAAAGGCATTGTTCATCAAACCACATGTGCTTACACCTCACAACAAAATGGGGTTGCGGAACGAAAACATCGACATTTTCTTGATATTGCTCGCACATTACCCATTCAAAGTTGTGCTCCATTATCTTTTTGGGGAGATGATATACTTACAGCGTGTTATCTTGTCAACCGAATGCCTACAACTGTTCTTGGGGAAAAGTCCCCAATCTCTGTTCTTTTTTCAGACAGAGATTTGTTTGCACTTACACCTCGGGTCTTCGGCACTGTTGCGTTTGTTCACCGCTTATCTCCAGGATTTGATAAGCTCTCTCCTAGGGCTATCAAGTGTGTTTTTGTGGGTTACTCCAGGACACAGAAAGGATACCGATGCTATGATCCTCTCCATGACAAGTACTATGTGAGTGCAGATGTTACCTTTTTCGAACCTGTCATGTATTTCTCACCTGCGGGTGACAGATTGTCCTCCTCCACTTCTCCAGATTCCAATGTCTTTGTCCCACCACCGCCAAGCCTGGGTCAATCCTCTACTCCACCAACACTACCACCACCACCACCACCACCACCTCCTCCAGTTGTCCCTTTCACTAAGTTCTTTACGAGGCGAACAGGCCCTGCTCAAGCTACAAGTCAACCATCCACCACGCCTCAGGTTTGTTCTGAAATTAACACTAACGATGGCTTAAATAATGCACCCGTGCAGGAATCTTTACTACAGGAGGAGGAGCAACCGGTCAGCACAGTCTTGGATGATTTGGATCGGCCCATTGCTCATAGGAAGCAGCGCAGACAGTGTGCCACATATCCCCTTGCCTCTCATGTCTCCTTTCATAGACTCACTGGGAATTTTCAGAAGTTTGCAGCTGCTGTATCGTCAGTTGAGATCCCACGGACCTATCAGGATGCTATGAAGGTTGACTGCTGGCGTCTTGCAATGGAAGAGGAAATGCGTGCTTTGCAATCTAGGGGAACTTGGTCTCTTGTCCCCATTCCTCCAGGTGCCTCAGTAGTAAGTTGCAAGTGGGTTTTTACAGTGAAATATCATGCGGATGGCCGTCTAGACAGATACAAGGCCAGGCTCGTTGCACGGGGATTTACCCAGACATATGGTGTAGATTATTTGGATACCTTCTCACCGGTGGCGAGACACTCTACCCTTCGCATCCTTCTATCAGTTGCAGTGGTACGTGACTGGGCTATATTCCAACTTGATGGTAAGAATGCTTTCTTGTATGGTGATCTACAGGAGGAAGTCTACATGCAGCAGCCACCCGGGTTTGCTGCTGAGGGGGAGTCTCAGAAGGTGTGCAGACTTCATAAGGCTATCTATGGCCTTAAACAGAGTCCTCGAGCATGGTTCCAAAAGCTCTCCCAGCTTATTGAACGACAGGGGTTCAGAAGATCAAATGCGGACCACTCACTGTTCGTCCGGAAGACCCCGAGAGGTACCATTGTTGTAATGGTATATGTTGATGACATATTGGTTACTGGAGATGATGCAGAGGGGGTTGAGATAACCAAGTCTATGTTGGGCAGCCAGTTCATTACAAAGGATCTAGGCACAATACGATATTTTCTGGGGATAGAATTTGCAAGAAATGCACAAGGAATGGTGATGACTCAAAGAAAATATGTCACAGATTTGCTTGTTGAAACAGGAATGACTGGATGCAGACCTTCAAGTACACCTATGGACCCGAGTATGAAGCTGTACGATGATGATACTGAGGAGGTGGACAAGAGAAGGTACAGAGAAATGGTGGGTAAGCTCTTATATATCACTATAACTCGACCGGATATTGCTCTTGCAGTAAACCGGGTGAGTCAATTCATGGAGCAGCCGAGGCAAGTACATATGGATGCCTTGCACATGATATTGAGATATCTGAAGTCTTCCCCAGGCACAGGGTTGCTATTCAAGAAAGGGACAGATCTGTCTATTTCAGCTTGTGCAGATGCAGATTATGCAGGATGTCCAAGGGATCGTAAGTCTACTTCTGGATTTGCTATCTTCATAGGAAGCTCTTTAGTCTCTTGGAAAAGCAAGAAGCAGACTGTTGTGGCAAGATCCAGTGCCGAATCCGAGTACAGAGCCATGGCATAGGCAAGCACAGAAATGATGTGGGTTAAAGCAGTCTTAGAAGATCTGAATGTTGATGTTCCCTTGCCTGTGAACCTTCAATGTGATAATCAGGCAGCATTATTTATTGCCAACAATCCAGCCTTCCATGAAAGAACCAAACACATAGAGGTGGATTGCCATTACACTAGGGACATGATTCAGAAGGACTTCATCTCCACGTCTCACGTCAGTTCAGAGGACCGGACAGCGGACATATTTACTAAGCCATTGCTCAAAGGACCTTTCCAGAGATGTTCTTCCAAGCTGAGCATGATAGATATCTATGCTCCATCTTGAGGGGGAGTGTAGAGATAGTTGTTAGTCTTTCATGTTATTTCTATTTGTTTATGTACTTCTCATGTAATTTACCCAAGGGCTCTCTCCCTATATAAGAGACCCGAGGGATCTATGGAATGAATCATCGAAGTATTCTAACACATTTTAAGTATTTTTAAACTGCCTTTAGATTCTGGTTGTACATTGTTTTGTATTTTTGACCTTGTTTCATTTTTATAAAATTAATTAAAAATCAGGAAATCCAAGAAAAATACCAAAAACACTTGAATATCTATAAAAAGCAAAAATATTTTTATTTTAATTTTCTGATCATTTTTGGTGTGTTAAATAATTGTGTGTTTGTGCCTTTTTAATTTCCTTTACACCTTTTTCTTAATTTAAAAATTAAAAAAAATTGAAAAACCAAAAATCTACCTTTTTATTTTATTCCTTTATTTTATTTAGATTTCTGACTACTACGTAGTTTAGGCATATTGTGCTCCTTGTGTTCGACCCTGGTAGCTATACCAGTAAAATAAAATAGCGAGACCGCTACATTTGTCTGATTTGTTGATTTTTGCTTTAGGTGGTCTTTGTTTTCTTGATTGAGCCCGATCAGAGAGGTTGAGGTCGCAACGACCATTGATACCTTCTTACCTTAGTCGACTCGGGTCGCTCATTACTTTACTACTTGCTTTGTTATTCGTTAGGAAGTATTGTCATAAGTTACTGGAATTATTTATGGGCGGTTTTACCTTTGTTTGTCGTTCTGTTGCATCTGGTTAAAGAATCCCCCCATGCATTTCCCAGAAGAGGGAGAAGGAAGAGCCCCTCCATAGTAGAAAGGCAAGGAGGAAGGCATGATCCTTTGGGTCTCGGACCTCACCAGGAGCTCACGACACTTCTTCTCCATTACAGGATCCTGCACCTTCCCTTCATCTGGAAGCCCGTGCAAGAATCCATGCATACTTCCATTCTTGCATTAGCCCCTCTGATAGTAAAGGCAATGCATCTGCTCCAACCCAACTCCCTCCCCCATGTAGAGGTCAACCAGAGAGCAACCCCTCCTATGTTACCCCCCATCCTGCACCTCCATACCCACACGGGCTCCTGCACTCGAAACCCAACTTGAAGTAGAACGGATCCAACTCATTCTTAGCACCCATCAAGTCATCGAGCCAACTAGGTTGCTCTACCCGCACGAGGAAGGAGATGGGTGAACATATCTTGAGGGAGTGGTGGGTGTGATGGGTAAGAGACTGAGGTCATTGCAGGTCTTGAGAACAATGTTGTGGAGGAGAGCCTTTAGTAGAAAGGCAATGCATATCATCTCCTTTATGTCTCCTTGAATGAGGAGAAGACCCATAATCTTAGCAAAATTTCCTGGGTCCAATCTCTAGATATGTAGCAGACAATTTTGGTGGCTTTGTAGGCATACATGGCGACATGGGTTCTTGAAGAGATTCACAGAGAAATGGTAAAGGTGAGAGCTTTGGCTTCCCCTTCACGTCTTCTTCCACCTCCTCTTCTCTGTTTAAAAGAAGAAAAAAAGGAGACAAAAAAGAAAGTGAGTTAAGGAAAGGGAGGGAAAGGAAGAGATGTCAAATACCTACACTGTTTGTACTTGTAAGAGCATCAACATGTGATGAGTGTGTGTGAGAGAGAAGAAAGAGGAGCATGTGGAGCAATTTTGATGATACTTACTTCACAAAGAGCTTAAATGGATAGGTTTATCCTCCTCATCATCTTCTTCGATTGTACCATGCACATTACATGTGGTATCGCACGCCCACTCGATAGCGATGGGCACTCCCTTGGTAGCGCCAACCGTTTTATGGGCCATGGGGTAAGAAGGGGATGTCCCAGTGAGAGAGATGACACACTACCAGATAATAAACACGAAGATAAAGAATAAGATCCAATACACAAGGATAACATCTACATGGGGAGAGGGGAGAGGGGCGGTGAAGCGAATAGACGGGGGTAACTGTCCTTAAACATCACATCTTTTTTGTATGGATGCTCCCATGCAAAGACAATGCTCCCCTGCAAAGACAACTTTTTTAAAAGAGCATTGGATATCTATCAAAGAGGGATGCAAAGATAGTTCGGGAGAGTACCCTAAAAGGCAAAAGGCAAAAAAACACAAATCTATTATACACACAAAGAAAAGCTCATAGCGAACCATGTGGCATCAATTGGGGGTAAAACCCAGTTTTAGAATGGATAAATCCTATAACTAATAAGATACAAGTAAACGATATGTTAATATTTGTACAAGGTATCATGGTAAACTACATTATACGTATCTTATGTATATTAATATATGATTGCATTCATTGCCGTCTTATTTGGATGTAAGGACTGATATATATCAATACAATGCGTATCCGATTGTATTCATTATCATCATGTTTGGAGATATATATATATATATATATATATATATATATATATATATAGAGAGAGAGAGAGAGGGAGGGGGGCTTATCTAGAGAGCCCCTTGCCCATTTGAGTTGTGGTGAGCACCAAACATGGGCTCACCACATGTATAGGTTGGTTCTGTTTGGTAGGAGACGGTTTTGGCAATAACAATATGCTTTGCATTACTAATATAATAAGAATTCGAGTTAAATCATTTCCTTAAAAATAAGTGGTCGGTTTTAGTAAGATAAAAAAGTCCACGTTTAAATTATTGCTGGTATACGATTTATCTATGGAATGATCATTCCATGTATAGATTAGAAAAGGTATATTACTGATATAAATCAATTTACTGATTACGTAAATTACTGATATCTATACAAAAATTACAGATACAAATATCCATATTACTGAACGCATTATGATTGTTACCGAATTTATAGTTATTTAGTACTTCCGAATATGTACTAGACAATTGAATAGAGAAAATACTTATGTTTATATGAATAATTATCGAATATTCATGTCCATATTACTGACTCAATGTTATTAGTTACTGAGATTATAGTTACATAACAATTAGTTACTGAAGATATACTTAATAATGTTCATATAGCAATTAGTATTTACAAATGTCCATATTACTGAACTCGTTGTAATTGTTACTGAAGTTGTGGTTACTAGTATCCATACATCAACTACTGATTATGTAATTACTAGTGTCCATACAATATTTGCCGATTATAATATCCATATTACTGAACTAATTATGATTGTTACTGAAGATATAGTTACTTAGTATTTTTGAATAATTAACAGATGATTGAGTAGAAATATTAATGATGTTATACGGAGAATTACTGAATATTCATGTCCATATTACTGAGTCATTGTGATTAGTTACTGAAATTATGGTTACACATCAATATATTCATTTGATGACTGTATTTATTATTACCTCTTGTATTAGTGATGACCGCCCGAATGACTAAGGTAAAGGTGTAGAAAAATAGGTCGTTGCGACCTCAATCACTCAGACTAAGTCAATCAAGAAAAATCAACCACTCAGGACATGTAAAACTAATCAAGCACAAAAGAGAGCGGTCTCGCTATGAGATTAACCTGGTATAGCACCCAGGGTCGAACACAAGGAGCACGAATTGGCCAAAGGCCTACGAAGTAGTCAAAATGAAATAAAACACAGAGAAGATATTTTTAGTGATTTTTAATGATTTTTATATTTTTTTTTGAATTTTTAATATGTGAAGAAAATAAAAGAAAGTAAATATCAACACACTTCTACAATTTATTTCACACACCAAAAATAAAGCAAAAATTCAAGAAAAAAGGTTTTTATGTTTTTTAAGTTTTTAAGTGTTTTTGGTGAATTTTTGGTAATTTTCTTTGGTATATTTTATTTTCTAAAAATCAAAAAGTGAGAGAAAGACATGGTACTGTCCAGCCAGAACCAAAACCCTTAAATAAAATATCTAAGGATCACAAAAGGCTCTGGAGGTAATTTTCCTATATTTTAAATAAAATAAGGAAAATTTGGGCACCAGAATTATTGCTTTTGGATTTTTAGATTATTTATTATAATTTTTATGGGTTTTTAAGTTTTTAGGGTTTTTACGCAATGAAAAATAGCCAAAATTGGCCAGAAAATCAAACAACACACAAACAACAGTAACTAAAATTTTTAGAATTTTTGGGGGTGATTTTATATTTTTTTGTGATTTTTCAAGTTAAACAGTAACAAAAATAGGGGTTTTTGAATTTTTAAAAATAGCAAATGAAATCAAAAATGTCCTCAAAAATTCATAAAAATTCTACACCATGGCAGGAGCCATGTATCAAATTTTCATCGAATTTGGAGGTGATTTGATATTTTAATCAAAAATAAAGGAGGGGCACAGTGCACAGGGACCTAAGTGCAAATACCCAAAAGTTCTGGGGTCCTGGTGCAAAATACCCAAGAAATCACGCGCGAGGCGCGTGCCTGGGGCACTCAGGGACCTAAATGTAAGAAAAATAAGTTCCGAGGGCTTATTGGTAACAAGTACCAAAAGTCCAGGGGCTTATCTGCAAAATACCCAAAATAAAACGCACATGGGGAATTAAATCACGCACAGGGGCATAAATGCAAATAAAGAAAACTTTTTATTCAATCCGATAACATCCAGAACTACAGGGCTTAAGTCGCAAATAACCCAAAATATCACGTGTCGATGCACGTGTCTCACACAAACAGGGGCATAAATGCAAATACTGAAAAGCTCGAGGTCTAATGTGCAAATAACCCAACGTAAACAAAATACTCAAAATATTTACAGGACTGAAATGTAACACAAAAACTACGAGGGGGCCTAAGGTAATTTACCCCTTTTATTAAGTCGAACCGATGGATGAGCGCCACGTGGATAGATGGACGGCTGAGAAGGGGGTGGCGCCCAGGTCTCCGGTCCTCGACTGTGATCCGACGGTCCAGGTGCTGCCACGTTGCAGATCGAACGGTGGGCGGACGACGAGGCTGAGCTGCGCTGGATCGACGGTGGAGATCGACCCTCGGATGGATCTGACGGTTGAAGCTGCTCCTCGAATGGACGTACGTGATTGGATCTGGAGCTCGTGGGTCAATCGGACGGCGGAGGAGGGTGATGGACGAACAGGGCTCCGGCGAACTTCGCCGGACTCGTGACGGCGCTGGTCTCCTCGTGGACGCTCGCTGAAGGTTGGAGAAGGAAGCTGCGATCCCTCCGCGTCTAATGGAGCCCTCCGATGGCCCAACCGATCCTCTGGGAGGTCCGGTGAGGTCAGCGGAGGTGGAGCAGCTGGTTCAAGTGGTCCAAGCCCTCAGATGGGCTTGGATAGACCTGCAAAGTATCCCAGCAAACTCGCGGGTCGAGGGCAAAGTGCCTCGACCCTGTTAGGCGTGGTGAAGATGCATGGTGCGTCGGAATGGAGAGCTCCGGCGAAGGTGGTCGGCGGAGGAGCTCGATTCCCAGATCCTGTCCGATTAGGGTTGGGTGGAGACGGCTATGGAAGGCGTGGATCCTTCGGCGAAGGATCTGGCGAGGATGTCGGATGATTGGCGAAGGATCCGGGCACGGGATTTGCGGAGGCGACAGGCTGGAGACGCATGGAGAAATCGGCGAAGTCGGGTCGGGCGCGGGTCTCCCCAAAAGGAAAGAGTCCGCGGGGGAGTTGACCGGGGTCAACAATCCCCCGTGGACCATTCAGGAGCTGCCACGTAGTTGATTTTTTTATTTATTTATTTTAAGGCAGAAAATGGCCGAATTAAGAAAAACTTAAAACATGAAATATTTTTCTTTTATTTTTTTCTATTTTTTGGTGATTTTTAATTAATTTTTGGAAATAAGAATAAGGTATGTACATTATAGGTCTATACATAGGTATGTGTACAAGATGTTTTTGTATTTTTAATTTTGTAATTTTTATTTGATTTTTGTTTTGTTTCTTTTTATTTATTTTATTTACAAAATATAATCTAGAATATTTACAAAAAGTTTTAGAAATAAATAAATTTATTTACAAGGTGAAATAGCTAAGGAAGGTGGTATATGTACATGGTAAAAAGATATTTTTGGATTTTTGATTTTTAATTTTTATTTTGTTTTTAATAGCTTTTACAAAATATATACAAATATTTACAACATATTTTTGGGTGAGGAAAATATATAGTTTTATTTATTTACAAATATATACATATGTGAGCCCCTATCTCCCTCTACTTGGCTTTTATGCGGTCAGGCCCAAGCTGAGCCCTCCCTTGGGTTAGGTTGCTCAATATTTATTCTAAATATTTCCCTCTTTTTCTTTTTACTCTTTATTCTTTTATTTTTGCACAAAAACATGCTAATTATCTATTTTTACAAAGATGCATGCTTTTGCTAAATAATCCTATTTGCACATATCTACATGCATTTGCATAAGTTTTTGTAGCTAAAATATAAGAATAAAGAGTGATGAATGGGTATTCATCAATTAGTTACAGAATGATTGGTTCTTAATAATATTGTAAAAAATATTCTTCTCGCCTCTTTAATCAGGAAGTATACATCAATCATCAATGTTTTATTTTTTTATTTTTTTCACCCACGAATTATGTTGCGAGTTGTAAAACATCAGAAGTATTCTTGCATCTGACATAACTGAAATAAAAATGAATTAGTAAACCATCAGTTGCGAGTTGTAAGAACTAAAGAGAAAGCAGTAACAATTATGCATGCAATAGTAAAATTAAAATATCATCTCAGTAAACAATGTAAATACATTAGTAACTCAGTATATTTCCACCTAGAACTGGCCAACGGGCTAGGGGCCCGCCCGCCCAGCCCGCTCATGGGCCAGGCTTGGGCTTCGAGATTTAAGCATGGGCCCCCAGCTCGACCTGCAAAAAAAATAAAAAATATATAAGTATAGGTCAAATTATACATGTATTAATATGATATGCTTTAAGTTTTTCATTTGTGACACTAGTTTTAAATAAAAATTCAATAGTTTGCATGTCAAGTAATATGTAAACTACGTATATTAGTTATATAAAGTATAGTTGGTATTAATAAAATCATCTATATGTATTAAATACCATTAAAAAATCAATGGAAAAGGACCAAAATGGGCCATGGGCCGGCCCATGGGCGGGCCTTGGACAAAGGTTTTTTAACCTCGGCCCGTTCGGCCCGGCCCATGGGCCGACCCGGCCCGCAATTTGGCCAGGTCTATTTCCACCATAGTGAATGAAAAGTAACAATTGTGTTAGCGATGGTAACATAAAATATCATATAAGTAAATTAAGTAAATACATTAGTAATCCAGTATAAAAGATTTAGTAAGAATGACAAACTGACAAGTAATACACAGTATTTTCTTAAGATACACAAGTAACTAGTTAATAAAAATGAATCAGTAAGAATAATATATAGAAAAGTAATACATGCTAAATTGTCAGTAACTTTGACAAATGTCATAAGTAACTTAATATATTTTTTTTAGTAATTTGACTTGTAACATAATGCAATATAAGTAATTTTTAAAGATTCAAAAGTAATATAAATTGAACATGATCCTTCTGAAATAGTATCTTCATAGTCCAAATCCAATTGTAAATCATCTATCGTCGATCCTTCTCATATGATATTCCGACGATCCAAATCCAACCAAGAATCATCATTCACCATTGCTTCTGAGATATCGTGATTCAAATGCAATCGTAAATAATCCATCACGTTTAAAACTAAAATCGAAAACTAAAAAAAAGATCAGATTCTACAAATAACGTGAAATAAACGTTTAATCTTCAAGAACAAAAATCATACATTGGACAAATTGATCGTCTTAGTTTACAAGATCAATCTCCTCACGCTGCAAATCACCAGATCAATCCCTTCTCGTTGCAATATAATATGTTTCTATAAGTGCATGCTATTTTTAACTTCCTTATAATTTCTAATTTAGTTTCTTACTGTTATGGTTATGGTTCCTACTATTTGGGGATTGAAAAAATCTTCTTAAAAAAGGCAATACATATGTAAGACAATGATGGTTGGATTAAGAGCAACGGGTTAAAAAGAGGGGCTCATCTCATCTCTAATGGGCATAGAGCTCATTGGATAAAAATCATATATATAGGGGGAAATGTGGTTGCCTCATAGAGGGAGCTAACTTAGCTCCCCATCTCATTTTTCATATTTTTTAATTTTGTTTGAAAATGATTCTATGGATTTTCATCATTATATTCATGTATTACGTCATTCAAATTTCGTGCGAAACAGAGACTCCTACTGTCTCCATTCGGACGGAACAATTCTGCGACCGTTAAAAAATGTATCTTTAGATGGAGGACGCATGAGTCTTTGTCTCTCACGAAACTTGAATAACATAATATAGGGAGATAGTGATGAGTTTTCACAGATTCATTTTTCAAAAAAATATGGGGAAAATAGAGGGTAAAATAGGACTGCCCCGTAGGGGAGCTAACTTGGCTCCCACACCCCCATTTTGCCGATATTTTTTATTTTTTTTTGAAAAACTAATCCGTGAAAATTCAACACTATATCCCTATATTATGTCATTCAAGTTTCATGAGAAAAGAGACTTCTACGTCCTCCATTTAGACCGTTATTTTTTAACGGTCGTAGAATTGTTGAAATCGATCCCGTCTGGATGTAGACCGTACGAGTCTTTGTTTCGTACGAAGTTTGAATGACATAATATAAGGATATAATGATGAAAATATACTGAACTATTTTTAAAAAAAATAAAAAATATAGGAAAAATGGGCGAGGGAGCCCAAGTTAACTCCCCCTTGAGGGCAACCCCATTTTACCTTATATATATATATAAGTTGAGGTTGGTATTCAACGCATTATCATACCTGACTGTTAATTCAAAATTCAAGATCTGTCGCTATGGCCATTTATCTTGGATACATATACGAATGTGAATGTCATCATGTATGAGTCATACAATGCATATATATTTAAACTAATATATACAATATTTATCTTTATTAATTCATGTATTTGACCTGCATTCATTTCGTACTCGTAATTAAGGACTTAGTAACACATTTTCTATATTCACCAATATCGTAATTGCATCAATATCGATATCGGCATCTAACTATTTGGGGCTTTTTCACATGGAGATGTTAGATGGGGCATGGGTCATGATATAGCGGATACCCGACCTATCAGGTCAATCAGAATATAGTAGTTTGAACAACCCTACCAGTGCGTGATACTCCAATGTTCTTAATCCAACATCCCATGTCAAAAAGAGTCGGTTGCCCACCATGCCAACCACTTTTGTCCTCCAAATTTGCAAGATATATACCACTCCCCCCGATATACCAGCCCTAAGAGACTGTAACACCCATACCCCCAAACATAGTGTCACATCTAAAACTCACAAAGTGTGAGAATGGTTTATAAGTGATGGGGATTACTACTTGACAACTTGTGCTTAAACATTTTGGGTGGTTGTCAGCGGGTCCATTTAGCCTCGAACTCAACAAGTTGTCAGGGTCAGTTTTCCTCGATAACGGACCAGACCCACTTTAAAGGACCAGGGTTCGAATCCTACTAGTGAAAAAAAGAGAGACCTAAGCCCGAGATGTTACAAATGGTATCAGAGTCAATTTCTCTCTGATAGTGGAAAGGGCTAGCCGAGGGGTGGAGCCACCCCTACAAAGAGGTAGGAGGAAATTGCTACGCGGAGCGTGCAACCACCCCTGTCACTGGGAATAAGTGATGGACCACATCGCAAGAGGACGTTGCGAATATAAGTAGGGGAGGTTGTAACACCCATACCCCCAAACATAGTGCCACATCTAAAACTCACAAAATGTGAGAGTGGTTTATAAGTGATGGGGATTACTGCTTGACAATTTAGGCTTAAACATTTTGGGTGGTTGTCAACGGATCCATTTGGGTCCGTACCCAACAAGTTGTCAGGATCAATCTTCCTCGATAACGGACCGAGGATCTAAACCCGGAACGTTCCGTACACTTCCATTATAAACAACCAAACTGTAATTGAAACAGTCGGTGCTTTGCATGACATTACCAAAGTCCTTCGACCAATGATAGTAATTAAATCCGTCGTTATCGTGCAAACGCAGTTCTTCTCTTTTATAAGATTACAGTTCGTACATCAAAGCAATCTCTGACACATGTACCAAGCTCTGGTCGATCATCCATCGCTTGTTTTTGTTTATAAACACATCGAATCAGTCCACACGAATCAAATTGTTGAACAATCCGTCGATGAAAGATCACGAACGAATGAGCACATCGCCGTCGTAGATCAGTCCCTCACGCCGAAAATGGCGAGGATATAAGCAAGCTGCGTTGCTGAAAGTATGATCGAGAAAGCCTCCATTGTTCTCTGCGCAGATTAAAATTTTAAAAAATATGGTTCAATTCTCAGACGACATCAACTATAAATTGAGATCTGCATTCGACATCGATTAAAATCTATGAGAATCCGATGTTCATTAGGTAATCTTACCAATCTCGCATTCCTCAACCCATAATCAATCTCCTTGCAAGCCAAACTGCACAAACATGTAATTCATCAGACGACTAATCACCTTCTAATATTCTAAAATGGACGGAAAATCGTATTCACCGTAATGTAATTAAACTGCCGTAAAATTAATTAACTAAATAGTACACGTACCCCATGGAAACGATGGTGAGTCCCCATGCAATGATGGCTGCAGAAGCTGCAGAAGGCAAGCTCACAGAGGTCCAGGTCCGAACATGGTGAACTCCGGCGAGAGCAGTCGCAGCGCCTACAACTCCGGCTATCAACGCGAACACCACGAAGAAGCCGGTGGCTTGATTCCCTATGGGAAAGAAGATGGGATTGAAATGAGCAGGCAGTTGCAGCCCGGGTCCTGCACTCGCATCAACATCCAAAATCGTCATATAATAGTACCACATTCATCTCCTGAGATGGAAACATCAAAGTCCAGAGATGGATACGTACCGATTATGAAGCCACGATCTATAGCTAGGTTGAGAGCCCACCCTCCTATGCAGGCAATGATAGTGTACATGCAGAAGTTGAGGAAGAGAAGCCAAGTTGCAAGGGACCTCATGGTGCAATAATTATCGAGAGAAATTAAGAACGAGGTGTGAAGGTACGTGGTACTAATTCGTGTGTATTTATATATACGCGTAGCCTACGGTTCCTTTCTTGGGAAGGGCATTTTGGGCAGCTGTTATTTGGTCCTTCGTTGGGAGTTGCTGGAAAGGCTAACAAAAAAGGGAGACGCAGAGCATACGGCAACTTTGAGGTCAAGAAAAGGAGCAGCAATTTTAGCCAAAGAGGAAAACAACGAGATGAGGACTCTGAGGACACACTTTTTAGGTATTTTTTACCATCTTTTAAACTTTATAAATCTAAAGTACCTGATTTTATTTTAGTGTTACTTTGAATATAAACTAATAGATATAACCTTACACTAGTAACACCGATGAAAAACTAGAAGTACATTATAATAGTATACTTCTAATATAATTGCAGTTGCACTCAGTGGAGAGAGAGGGGGCGGGAGGGGGCTTGGCCCCCCCAATCCATGGGGAAAATATTTATAGTATAGGAGATCAACCATTATTTATATAGTCAATCATCCATTTTTCAATTAAAATATTTCAAAAAATATAGTGTATGTGTAATAATATATAAATAGACCATTGTATTCTTGCTAGGGATGAAAACAAATATGGATATATATGAATATCTGCTTACCGTATTCGAAAAATTGCAGGATGCTGATATCAGTATCCGAATATTAATCTAATACGGACCGAATGTGGATATGAGTTGTAAAAACTTTCCGGATACGGACACAGATATGGTAATGGCTTGAATATCCGAATACAATATTTAATATTATCTTATATATTAGTTAATATAATATAAGCTACAACCCATGTTATTATATTATTAATATATATTATATAATACTATATATATCAATAAACTTTCATTTATTTGGGAATATAGATATGAACAAAGCAAAGCCCTATCCCCTTTTTGCTTCCGGTAAAGAATGCAGGTCATCTCAACGTTCCCTTTTGTCATGACGTAACTTATTTATATTTCATTGTCATTTAAAATCATATGAACCTTGATAAAAATTCAAATTTGTACTCATATGTAGACTTTATTATATTAGTATTCAGATTCCATATTTATTGGATCCATATTTGGATTCACTCTTTATTCGATTCATAATTGGATTGGCTATCTATTCGATATGTATTCATGCAGCTCTTTATCCGATCCGTATTTTGATTCGATAAATATCCTATTCGACTTCGTATTCGTATTTTCAAGGATATGATTTCTTTAATGCATATCCGAATCATATCTGTATATATATTCATATTCGATAGAGATGAAGCGAATATCAATATGGAAATAGGCATATCTGATCAGTTTTCATCCTAATCTATGCATCTTTTTCTCATCCTTGCTCAACTACTTCTCAATTTTTCTCACGTGTAAGGTGAAAAAATTTCTCCATGTATGTTTCTGATTTCATTTTAAAAATAACTTAATATGAGAATTCGTTCAAGATTTTGAGCATTTTAGTACATTTTTTTATTTTACACTAGAGGCAAGTTTGTTATTGAATAATACTCTCTTGGATTTAATTTTATCTAAAAATAATATAATTTATATTTATAAGAAGACAAAAATATAAATATTTTTGGATGCAATGGTTTACTTGTAGAATTTAATCATATAATAATATATCTCTCAACAAAACAAAAGAATTTATTTAAAAGGTTTGATTATATGATATGAAAACATATTATCACTACTACAAAATAGGACTATAGCGATATATTTCCAAAATCAATCACTATAACATCTGATGTTTAAGCATATAACGACGATGTTATTTGTTGCGAAATTATTTTTGCACTCGAAATTAATGACCAATGTCATATTTGTTCCTACATCATTAACAACAATCCATATAGCAACATCTGTCCATTGCTATTTTTCAAAAGTCAATTGTCGCTAAATATTGACTAAATTAGCAATGATTAGTTAAAATTTAGAAAAATAGTAATTGATAAATATAATTATATGCACCATCGTGAATGATATAACATTGTATATGATGTTCATTTCTAATTTCAAATATAAAAAAATAATTTTGCAACAAATTTTACCATCAGTATATGTCTAATAATGGATGACACAGTGATTGATTTTGAAAAGCCTTGTTATAGATCCATTTTGTTATGGTGTAAATCACAATTGGAAAATTATTTAAATATTTGGATGGTTTTGAAGAATGATAATATACCTCAAAAATAAACTTTATAATGTATAAATTCATATATTATATTTTTTATATTAAATAAAATATATTTTTAGGGCAATTTTCCCCTTAATACATGATGGCGCCGTTGTTAAACAAATCATGATTGATAGAAATTCCATGAAAGAATATATATGCACATGGTTGAAATTTGATTATTCATACACTAGATCTTTATATTAAATTTTTATCTCAAAATTAATTTTTTCTTGACCAATATCATATAATTACTTAAATGGATCGAATATATGTTGAATATCCTATCCAGATGTTCTTGTCATTAAATTATTAGTTAAATTATCCATATATCACATTACAATTTATTTAATTAATTGTCCATACAAAGGAAATAAATAAAAGGCCATACAAAAAAATAAAAATATTAGAACATAACTTGTTATTGTTTATTCTAGAACAATAACAAATTATAAAAAAGAAAAATACACCATTTCCTTTGTATTTCTAGAAACGAAGCAAAATGTTCGAAGAAGCTCATTGATATCTTTAAAAATGTCATGATTATATGGCAAAAGAAACGATCACATCCTTTTTACATAAAAATCCGCATACAAACATGTCTTCTGATTCTATATAGCCCCCCAAACTAATAATCCTGGCTTCGTCCCTGGTTGCGCTCCTACTTTTTTCAATAACACATGTCCATATATTACTGCAAAATTCACATTTTTGCCCTTTTATAATCACGCTTATGCTCCGATTTACCTTGACGAAAGTGAAACTGTGAATTTTGCAAGAATACAAGCGACACAAGTGTTATTGCAAAAAGGATATGGACATAACTCGAATTGCAGAATATCATAAGGTCATAAGTGTAAAATAAACTCCAATCTATATTATTTTATTGGTCACAACAGGCTGAACTGCGTGGTTCATGTCCATGACCTGCATATTTAACATGCTGAGTGGTCAAATCTCAACCTATGAATAGGATGGGCAGGCGAACCCTCGACTTGTTGGCCAAGTCTAGCCACAAATCAAGAATAAGAGCATTTGTTATATATGTTGGAGTATGTAATAGAGTGGTAATTGAATCAACATATTATATATATTGGAAGTTTTGGACTTTCTAGTTGTTATCTCATTGATAGTTAAATTTTGCTTTCTTTTTTCTTATGCTTTATTATTATTGGACTTAATTTAGTTTGCACATCATTTTTATCAGTTGTTTTCGCATCAACAACCATAAGGTATACGCTAACACCTTGAAGGGAACGAACAATGGAGAAGCAGCTTAGGAGGAAGGATGGAACAACTTCTGGTATATTAATTAGATTGCTTCCTCCTCAAGAAGGAATGCATTGACAAGCATTTTTTTTCCATTGAATTAAGAATTACCTTAATTAACTCAGCCTTTTACTTTAATTTTGACTTAATTTTGAGCCATGTTATCATGCGGATGTTTAAGTAATAGTTAGAGTGGTGAGCCATTTTAAATTTAACTTGGTACATTTATCATCACATTTGATGGGCTCTTTTGTTGTTTGGGGTATTTAGAACTATGCATTCCTGAAAAACTCATTGTAATTTCATCAGCAAATAGGGTTTTTTTATGCAGGGAGGTTCGTAGTGAAAGCAATATGCATTTCTTACCACTTTATTCAGTAATCAATTATGTAATAATACATGTGATCACCAAAAATGAATTAGCAAAAATACCAATACATGTAGATTTGCTATTAGATGTGTATAACTTGATAATAAACATGATTCATTATGTGTAGTTAATGTCAAGAATGAATCCCATAAGGATATAACAAACCATCATTGTACTTCCTGGTAGTAAGTGAGTTTAGCGATTAGGTATCAACATGCATCTTTCCACGAAGGAGAGTGGGTTCAGCAAGTGGGAGTGAGCAATATCACTGTAGACCATGCCAAGCCGCAACTAGGCCTTAAAATGACATTGGTATACTTCTATGAGGGGACGGGTTGTCTGTTGTAGCACAACGAGTGCAGTAATGCAGAGGGCCATCCGATGAGGATCGGACAACCCTCATAGGGGGCCGGGGATAGTCGATCCCCTACGAGGGTTGTTCGATCCCCATCGGATGGCCCTCTGCATAACTACACCTGTTGTGGTACAACGGAGGATTCAGGCTCCTTCTATGAAGGGGAGAAGCCTCATCAAGTCAATTTTAAGATTCTCTTAGGGTATGAGAGAAAAGGGAGTCAACAAGAACTATTGATGATGGCTCCTAAATAGCCGTGGGAGAGGCATGAAAAAGTACCAAAGGTAGCAGTTTGTAGGACTCCTCGACTTGAGAACAGATAGTGCGGGTCAAGGTTTATCTCTTTCTAGGCCAAATCAGCATAGATGCTCGATTGCCTCAAGGGCCAATCCCTTTCTAGTATGCAGCCTACACGGCATTCCCTACACGTGTAATTAAACAAACAAGCAAACAAACCATTCCCTCTGATAACTGACCAACAATCAAATCATCTTCCATTATCAAATATTCCCACTAACTAGAGCACGGGTGACCATTGTCCAACATACACCCTTTACAGAAAAGTAGCATGAATAGTTCAACCCTCAATTTGACCCACATTCCAAACAAACAAACAAACACTAAAAACAGCTTATCTCATATTTACCCTTCAAAACCTATACATCCAAGTAAACTAGCTCTAACTATATAAACTAATAAAAACCATCATGCAAAAACTACCAAACTCAACCCAGCATCCTAAGTTTAAAGGCCTTCATAGAAGATAAGATTAGCATACAGAGGAACTATACTGAATATATTGCCTCCATGTATTAAGGTATAACATGCACATCGAACCAAACTGTCATATTTACATCATGTTATTTATATAGCATAAATCCAACATTCAGACAGAGGCTTCAGATGGCCTCAGCAAAATCAACCTGCAAGTTGCCATAATCAAACACTGTGTGGTAAGTGCCCGTGAAAAACATCACCCAAGATCCTGCAAAGATGGAAATTCATATTTGTTATGAAAAAATTCAACGCAGATGACATCTGCAACATCGATGACCTCTGCAACATCGACGTGAATAGAGATACTCGATTTAAGACGTAAGAAACTAGTCATTCAACGCAGGATTATCATTACTCAAAATAGCAAATTGTTTCATAAGAAAAGGCAATGGTGTGGAAAATGATATTTCATGAACTTAAGACTTGGCCTGTAGGTTTCCTTCGATAATTTTCTTATTTTCAAATAACTAAACAAATAACTAAAAAGAGAGAGTAAACCCTAGCCACGAGGGACGGATTGTTGCCATGTGCCCCCTTCTCCTTGAAGGGTTTCCACGTTAATTTGAAACACAAATCTTTTTGGTTCGTGTGTTATCTGGGGGATGATAACCTATTTTTGTGTTTTAGTTTTTGGTTGGTGGGTTGAGGGTTGGAAGGGTTTGTGTGATGTAATTGTATTAAATTTTAAAAAAATTGGTACTTATTATGATATGATTGTATTGGAATTTGGAAAAGTGGATAGTTGTTGTGATGTGATTGTATTGAAGTTTGAAATAGTGAGTAGAAGTTGAGTATTTTATGATTTTTAGATGATATGATGGTATAATATATATATATATATATATATATATATATATTGATGGAAAGAAAGTAGGCCCCACTAGTGGGTTAGAAATACGAGTTTTGGGAGGTAACCCACCCAAAATGGGGGGGGGGGGATCGCCCAACCAAACACCCCCTTAGTTGATATTGGAAGCATGGCTTGCATCGTTATGTTGGGGAGTTGGAGAAATATGCATATTCACAAAATGAATCAAATTTTTACCAATAGATGCAGAGACATTAACTAACATAAAATACTACGGTGTCGTTCGGGTAAGGGGGTAAACCCCCTTCGGAGGATTTACCCCCCTTACCCCATTCTTTCTCTTTCCAAGTGGGTCCCACATTTTCCCTTTTTTAAAATATTAAATAAATTAATTTTATTCCATCTATTCCATCAAAAAATAATATATTATATCATCATATCATATAAAAATTATAAACACTCCACTTCTACTCACTTTTTCAAACTCCAATACAATCACATCACAATAACTACTCACTTTTTCAAACTTCAATACAATCATATCACAATAAACCCGCTTCAGACCACCCAGTTTAACCCTCTATCCAAACACCAAAACCAAAAAATGGGTTACCTGCAACCAATTTAACCCACCTAAACCTACTATCCAAACACACGCACCTTTCATGTCACTGTCACGTGATCCTTGTCGCTGGTTTTGAACAGTGAACATATGAACTTTATATTGAAATATCAGGACCGCAAATTTAACCTATTCACGGATTGTTATGACCAACTACCTAAAGACTCCTCCGCTACCAAACAAGTATACCACAATCCAAGATTAATATGTCGATGCTTTCATCTACTGCGAAGATTGATAGTTTATTTAACCATAATAAAGAGTTGCATCCATGTTGTGAACAAATATCAAATGATAAATAATGGTACCCTGGTGCTTTCAACAACAAAAAGATTTGGTTTATGCCAAGTCCATTCCAAACATTCATCCATCATCGCACAACCTGAATCCATGGTGGAATGCATTACAATGGTCTATTAGCACAACACATCAGAAAATTTATATCTAGAAAGACATACGGACAAGAGAGGGTATATCTTCCGGACAAACGCTTCAAGCTCCTCAAAATCTCCGCTGCTCCTTATCGCCTATGGAAATCACGATGTATGCTAGAGCATACAAGGACCAGATGACCATGGCACACAATTTATATGAAGAAGAAATGTCCTCTTGAACCTTGGAAGTTCTCCTTCAATCCCTCAATGGCATATCGGACACAGGGGGGCTGTTGACTCACAAGAGGAGACCCACATCTGCATCCTCGAGCTGCAAATTTGGTGAAGATGGGATGTGTGCAAGTAAGTGGTCACAACTGACGAGAAGCACGAGCACTCCGGCAATAACTTCCTCATCGTCTTGTCAAACTCACATAGCCTGGAACCTGCAATTGGACATTGTAAATGGACATAGGCGTAGCCTTCCAAGTGACCTAAGCCCCTCTCCCCGTTGTAATGGAGGAAGAAGGAGAGCATGAGGAGAAGAAAAGTGACCTAGAAGCCCTCTTCTTCGGTTGGAAAATGTGACGATGATTAATAGGGATGTGTCGTTGAAGAGAGTTGTCGAAGATCAACTTGAGTCTGACACCAACTTGGGAGTATGTTGGCCTGTTTGGTTACTGTGTTGGACTGGGTTGGAGTATCCTCTAGTGAATAGTAGTTGTTTGGAGGGTTGGGATGGTTGGAATGATAATTGTGATGTGACATTGATTACGTGTTATATTAACTTTTTTAATGATTATAAGATGTTTTTTATGTTAATAAGTGTATTTGAACAAGATTAAAACCATTATACAAAGAAATTGTATGGTCAATACAAGCCCAACCCTGGAATGCAGGGTTGGAGCTAGGGGTATCTTAGGGTACCCCGAGGTACCCTGGCAACCAAACAGGCCCTAAAACCCAACTCGAACTCCGTTGATACCATCCTGCATACCTGGCATGTCAAATGCAAATCAAAACGTGGGTATCCTATCTTGACCCGAGTCAACCCACTAACCAAACGATCCCCATTAATGAAAAGGGATTTTTACACCCATAAGTAATTTCGTAATAACATTCATAACATTGCATAATCGCGAATTACGCTCAGGACCCTGAATAAGTGTGTCGTCTTACATTCATAACCTTCCGTTACTTTACTTCATTAACTCAACCAGATGATTGAGTTAATCTAATCGATCAACGATCTAACGACTGAGATTAACCTAAATAAAAAAATACCCCGTGCTTTTCTCTTGAGTCAGCACCTCCAACAAACGTGGCTTTAAGTTTAGGATAGGGGCTATGACCGGTGGTGGACAACGACTGACGGGCTTCCATGTTGCGGGAAGAGGGATGGTGGGGGACAACGGCGAGGGTGGGGATCTTGCACGCGGAATGATGGTGGAAGTTGGCCGGGTCCGAGAGGGGAGTTGCAGGGACCGGGTGTGGGAAGTACGGGAGTTGCCTGCAGAGTTCGATACGGGGGGGGGGGGGGGGGGGTTCGACCAAGGCGAATCCACGGAGGGGAGGGGGTCGACCCAAACGATTCCGCGGCGCGGGGGGGGGGGGGGGGGGGGTAACGCCCCACCTCGACGGGAGCGCATCTCAACACCCATTCACATTATTACCCAACAACAGTCATAAACAACCTGCATGATATACCATTTATACAAAAAAAACATAGGAAGGAAAATCTAAGTTTTCATTGATAACAAAAGTCCACATAGGAATAGCAATAAATCCTCAGAGTCTTTATTACATAATAAATACTTGGAAATGAAAGATAGCAACAACTACTAAGAAACTAGTCCTCAACCTTAACCACGTCCTGCAGATGCACCACCAAAGATATGAGCCTCTGTCTCCTGCTCTACACTTCCTGTTGGATTTTCAAAGAATGTAACTCATGAGTCAACTGACTCAGTAAGGATAAAATAACTTACAAATCAAGAGAGAATATAGGTAGGCAATGCAAATGCAGTAACTTAACAAGTTTAGAAGAGAACATTCTAAAAGCATCTAGTATTATACCATCACTTATATTCTAGGCCTTTAATACGTACACAATCAAACCAAATCTTTGACATATCTATATTCATATTTTCATTTACTTATCCCGGACTCGCCCGTCAAAGGAGAAAGATTACACTAGAAATGAAGTCTGCAACACTTCATTTAAAGTGCAACCCAAAACCTGTGTGCAAACGCGATCCTTCAGCTAGTCTAGTTGATAGCACTCTGACACTCGAGATGGGGCGTATGGCTCCGAAGAGTCGTAACTCTGTCAATCGAGTCTGCCGGAGTAGTCTCGCTCCTTAACAAGTGCAGCAAAAACATATCCGTATGATGCAACACACACGTGCATCCACCTCAATTCCACTAGAGTACCTACAACCACCCCACTCTATGATGCCCCTCGAGTGGGGGTGACCCACTGTCGGCTCAGCCGGCCTACAAGGGTGTGCACCCACCTTGTAGTATTTATCATTTATCTCTACATGAGTTATTATACATTAAGCAAAAGTTATCTCCAAAAAAAAACTTAACAAAACCAACTCATTAATACAAGGACCCTCCTGTCACTTCTCATGCCGTTAATATTCGATTCGAGGCGTACTCTCAAGTAGCCTATCCTGCCCTAGCACAGTCCTGAACATTATATCCGTCAAGTAAGCCTCGATTATTATAACGGAGGCAGGAGTACTCTGAAACACCTTAGACCTTACGTTATATTATGACATGCACATATGTCATTATCTAATCTTTTTTTTTCTGTGTTTGATACAAATCCAAAAACCATGTAACCAGTCACTGAATATAACTCGGCACCTTCGTTGGGAGTAGTGTTACAATTATATAATACAACACTATATAAAAGTAATTACGGTTGATTAAAGACTGCACAAGGAAATATTCCATGGCTTAAAAAAATTTCTTATATCCTATTATTCAAAAACAGATGCAGGTCATACGATTTCTCTTCCACCCAAAGCCTCCATCTTTGTGGGCTGATTAAAACTCAATGCTGAATAATATCTCAATGCATATAGACACATATAACTCTATGTATATGATAATGAATTTATGATATCCATTGATAAATCACCATTCCAAAAACCATACCCTATGATACCCACGGCATGCTCATAGAACACAACTAATTAACATTAATAACTTGTGATGCAACAAGCATGATTTGCCATCATTTAGGCCTTGGAACCATATTGATATTCCAATAACAATCAAAAGTAGTTTGCCCAAAAATATCTCTACGCAAGAACAATTAACATCTCCCAAGATGGAAAAAAAACAACTCACGTAATTGATTAACGAAATCCAACCCGGTTTTATTGTACACGCACACTCTAAACAGAAAGCAAATCACATAATATGAGTTTATCTGTGATTAAGAAAAAGACCCTAAGCTAAAAAGGTATTAACGACAATTGCAGAACCATGTCTCATGCCTAAATCTAATAAATAATATACCACCCTTCCAGATCTTGATGTTGCTTCCAGATTCGTAACGTGCGATAAAAAAAATTTCATAATATACGTAGATATGTATAGTGCGCCAAGTCAAACCATCATGGTACATCTCAATCCAAAACCGCAATAACTGATTTGATAGATGGGATCAAAGACGACCAACAGCAAGAGGAGATCCCGGGGAAGGATCGAAATCGAAGCATCAAACCCCATAATCAACAAACTCCATCATCGCAAGATACACGAAATAAAGAGGAGAAAGTCGGAGATCCGTTACCTATACTCGTGCACGTCTTTTATCCACGTGCTCGATCGCCCGATCACGAATCCGATGAGAGGATTGACTTTCCCTTGCGATGGCCCTCCTCGTCTTCTTCTTGTCGCGAAGCTACGTGGCTTCGAGAGCTTTTGATAACGGTGGTGACACCGTTCTCTCCTTGATTCTCTGAAGAAGGAGATGGAAAAAGAGATAAGAGAATGACTTGGGGAGGAAGAAAGGATGGATTAGGGTTTGGAAAAGGAGTAGGAATGAGGGGAGATGAAGGGTGTGGGTCTTTATATAGTTGGGGATTAAAACATTAGTTTTAGAAACCTTAAAACAACCCTAATTCGAAATTAATTAACCAAAACCCGTAACCCTTAATTCCCTCAAAAACCATGACCCCCTCTTCACTAAAACAGGCATATCTCCCACATCCGGACTCGAAATTTTGCGTTTTTGGGCTCGTTGGAAAGCTTGCGACGAGACGCTTCTTTTGAGTATAATATTGAATAGGTTTTAAAGCTTCAGAAAAATCCGAAATTTACGGGGTGTTACATCATAACAACCTTAAAAACAGTCTCGTCCCCGAGACTTAGGATGTAAAAGGTGTAATATAACAACCTTAAAAGGTTGAATCCTATCGAGTAAAATATAACAACCTTAAAAAGGATGAAAGTAGCTTATAAATTACCTTCAAAAAGGTATGGGTAGTCCCGTCGCATATCCGCCTCAGGTTCCCAGGTGGCCTCCTCGGAGTTGTGTCGTTGCCAAAGGATCTTCACCAAAGGTATCTCCTTGTGCCTTAACTTCTTCACTGAACGGTCGATGATCCGAACTGGTTCCTCCGGATAACTCAGATTAGTATCCACATGAAGATCATCATAACTAATCACATGCGATGGATCATGCACATATTTTCTCAAGTTGGAGATATGAAAAACATCATGCACACCGGCAAGGTGAGGAGGAAGAGCAATCCTGTACGCAACTTTACCAATCTTGTCGAGAATCTCGAACGGTCCGACAAACCGTGGTGCTAATTTTCCCTTCACTCCAAACCGCTGAACTCCCTTCATGGGAGAAACTCTCAAGAAGACAAAATCTTCAACCTCAAAACTAAGATCAGTGCGTCGTCTATCGCTATAGCTCTTTTGCCTACTCTGTGCAGTAAGCAATTTCTTCCGAGCTATCTTGATTGCCTTAGCGGTCTCCTCCAAATACTCTACCTTATGTAGAAGGTTATGTCCAATCTCCTGCCAACTCAGAGGTGTAGAGCATCGTCTTCCATACAATGCTTCAAAAGGACCATACCTATGCTGGCATGGTAACTGTTATTATACGTAAACTCTACTAACGGCAAATGGTCTTTCCACGACCCTTTCCACTCCAGCACACATGCTCGAAGAAGATCCTCCAGTGTCTGAATTGTCCTCTCAGATTGTCCGTCGGTCTGAGGGTGGTAAGCAGAACTGAGGCATAGTTGTACTTCTAAAGAACTCATGAATTCCCTCCAGTAGTGAGAGGTGAACCTTGGATCACGATCATATACAATCTGCTTAGGCAGCCCATGAAGTCTGACAATCTCCTTAATAAAGACCACTGCAAGCTGTAAGGGAGTGCATGCCATACTCACAGGTATGAAATGTGCTGACTTAGTAAGCCTATCAACCACGACCCAGATGGCATCATGACTACTAGTGGTCTTAGGAAGACCCGTCACAAAATCCATAGATATACCCTCCCACTTCCACTCAGGAATAGGAAGGGATTGCAAAAGTCCAGGTGGCCTCTTATGCTCAGCCTTAATTTGCTGACACGTCAGGCATTTTGCCACAAACTTGGCCACATCCCTTCTCATTTGCTTCCACCAAAAATTCTTTTTCAAATCCTTATACATCTTTGTGCCACCAGGATGTATCGACAAACGTGAACTATGTGCCTCACGCATGATCTCTTCCCTCAATTGTACATCTGCTGGAACACACAATCGATTCCCATTTCGTAGCACACCATCTTGATAAGAAAAGCCAACTAAGGTTCCTGCGATAGCCTTCTCCTTGAGTCTCTGCATACTCAGGTCTTCCTGTTGCCCTTGGATGATTCGCTCAACTAACTCTGGACGAGAAGGGGATGGAACTATGACAGTCTCTCGACTACTCTGAAATGGATGCCAATCACTGAAAGCTGCAAGAAGATCCCATGCTTTAAGCTGAGGACGAGATTCACTTGAATGAGGCCTACGACTAAGGGCATCAGCAACCACGTTCGCCTTACCAGGATGGTAAGAGATGGTGCACTCGTAATCCTTTAACAACTCCAGCCATCTCCTTTGCCTCATATTGAGCTCCTTCTGATCAAAAAGATGCTTGAGACTCTTGTGATCTGTGAAGATTTCGAAAGCAACACCATAAAGATAATGTCTCCACAATTTAAGAGCAAAGATAACTGCTGCCAGTTCCATATCATGAGTTGGGTAATTTTTCTCATGGGTCTTCAACTGTCTAGATCCATATGCAACAACCTTACCATGTTGCATCAAAACCGCACCCAGACCCTCCTTTGATGCATCGGTGTAAACCGTGAATCCGTCTGGGCCCGACGGAATTGTCAAGATGGGAGCTGTAGTGAGCCTTTCCTTCAGAGTCTGGAAGCTATTCTCACATTCTTCTGACCAAGCATATGGCATCTCTTTCTTGGTTAGCTGGGTGAGGGGAAGGGCAATCTGAGAAAATCCCTTCACAAACCGCCTGTAATAACCGGCTAAGCCAAGAAAGCTTCGGATCTCAGACACATTCTTCGGTCGTTCCCAACTAAGGACTGCTTCGATTTTTGCCGGATCCACCGACACTCCTGCACCTGAGATAACATGGCCTAAGAATGATACTTCTTGAAGCCAAAACTCACACTTACTAAACTTTGCATATAGCTTGTGCCTCCGTAAGGTCTCCAACACTGTCTGTAAGTGAGTGCGATGTTCCTTCTCATCTCGAGAGTATATGAGGACGTCGTCAATGAAAACTACAACAAAGCTGTCGAGGAAAGGCTGAAACACCCGATTCATCATGTCCATGAATGCTGCTGGGGCATTTGTTAAGCCAAAGGGCATCACCAAGAACTCATAGTGACCATATCTGGTTCTGAAGGCAGACTTTGGTATGTCCACATCCCGAATACGTAGTTGGTGATAACCAGACCGCAGATCAATCTTGGAGAAGATGGATGACCCTTGTAGCTGATCAAAGAGATCGTCAATGCGCGGCAAAGGGTAACGATTCTTGATTGTTACTTTATTCAACTGCCGATAATCTATACACATGCGCATAGATCCATCCTTCTTCTTAACAAAAAGGACAGGCGCTCCCCATGGAGATGTACTAGGGCGTATGAAACCCTTCTCCAGCAGTTCTTGTAACTGCACCTTGAGTTCCTTCAGCTCAGTTGGTGCCATCCGGTATGGTGTCATGGATACTGGTTGAGTTCCTGGAATGATAGAAATCTCAAACTCCACCTCACGAGGTGGGGGAAGCCCAGGCAAATCTGCAGGAAATACATCCGGAAAGTTCTTTACTATTTCAACATCCTCTATTCCTTCCATGGGAGTTTGATTCCCAATGACGTGAGCAATAAATCCTTCACACCCTTGAGATAGCAGGCGATGAGCTTGCAATGCTGATATGCAGGTTACCCCTCTCGACGAGATGCTTCCATCAAATATGAATTCTTGTAGCTTAGGAATCCTGAAAATAATCTGTTTTTGGAAACAATCTAAACATGCGTGGTGATTCTCAAGCCAGTCCATGCCGAGAATAACATCAAAATCCTCTATCTGAATAAGCAGCAAGTAGGCCTCGAGCATATAACCTCCAATATAGACCGGGCAATCGGGAAACACCCGATGTACAACAAACACCTGACCTCCAGGTCCCTTAATAAGATAAGGGTCTGAAACCACAGTAGGCTCTCGGCCTAAGGTATCCGCAAAACTCCATGACACGAAGGAATGAGATGCGCCCGAATCAAAAAGAGCATGAGCTGTAAAGTCGCCTACTGAAATCATACCTCGTACTACTGATCCCGAAGCATGTGCTTGCCCATCGGTGATGGCATGGAGTTGTCCTTCTCTTCGTGGCCCACTGGAACCTGTCGTGCCCCGAGTCTGGTTGGGATGTCCCCTGCCACCACGAGAGGTAGAACCACGTCCCTGGTGCTGCGGACGTCCCCCTCGTACAGTACCTCGCATCTGTGAAGCTCCCAACAGACAGTTGGACCTGATGTGCCCCTCTTGGTTGCATCGGTAGCAAACACGTGCATTGGTTATGCTGTTCACCATAGGATGTGCTGGTCGTGATGGCTCGGAAAGTGCTTGCCCCAAGGTAGGAGCTCCTCCATGCGCAGACCTAGTAGACATGCCATGCCGGTAGGGGTGGGTACGTTGTCCTCCTCGTGCTGTCGAACGGTCATTACGAGCAGTCTTCCCATAATAGCTCGATCCTCCTTGCATGGTTTGCACTGACCTGCCTTCACGCAAGTCCTCTTCTACTCGTGATGCAGCATCAACCACTTCCTTCATAGTAACCAATCTAAGGGGTACTAGTCTCTCGCGAATTTCCTTACGGAGACCCTGAAAGAACTTGAATGCTTTGTCAGCCTCAGTCGGCACAGTGTTAGCAGCATACTTCAGCAACTCCGTGAACTTGTTTAGATAAGCAGTCACAGTCTTGTTCCCTTGCTCGAGTAGTGTGAACTCCACGCGGCGCTGCTCTAGCCAGTATTCCGGATTGAAATGTTCCCGGAACGCCTCAGTGAATTTCTCCCAAGTAACTGGCGTTGTAATCTGCGGCTCCATAGAACTCCACCATTCCTCAGCATATCCTGCTAAGGAGTAAGTGGCAAGGGTAACCTTCTCCTCATCCGGTACATGTATGGTGCGAAATACCTTTTCCACACGCTTCAGCCACCTCTCTGCCACATCTGGGTTTGTATTGCCCAGAAACTCTGGAACCTTCTCCTTGTGATATTTTGAAAATATGTCCTCTTGTCGCGGTATAAACGGCGAGGGGGGAGGAGGAGGAGGTGGCGGCGGTGGTGGATCACCGTCTCCCCCACCCATTCCAGACCCACCTTCGGATGCAGATCTCGACAATCGCTCCTCGAGCATAAATTGTCTCTACTACACATCCTGCAGCATCGCCATCATCGCAGCCAATTGCTACGCAGTCTGATCCCTACGAGGCGACATGATCTGCATGAGTAGAAATAAAAAGGGAATTGTGATTAGATTCAAGAGAAGAGGTCATTTGTTAACCTTGATCATTTTTTTTGACAGTAGTCAGAAGACTACTTGTCTAATGTACAACGGTATTTCTCCTACCATACAGTTGTCTATGACTGATGGGGTAATTGAGCTCTGATACCAAATGTAACGCCCCACCTCGACGGGAGCGCATCTCAACACCCATTCACATTATTACCCAACAACAGTCATAAACAACCTGCATGATATACCATTTATACAAAAAAAAATATAGGAAGGAAAATCTAAGTTTTCATTGATAACAAAAGTCCACATAGGAATAGCAATAAATCCTCAGTGTCTCTTTATTACATAATAAATACTTGGAAATGAAAGATAGCAACAACTACTAAGAAACTAGTCCTCAACCTTAACCACGTCCTGCAGATGCACCACCAAAGATATGAGCCTCTGTCTCCTGCTCTACACTTCCTGTTGGATTTTCAAAGAATGTAACTCATGAGTCAACTGACTCAGTAAGGATAAAATAACTTATAAATCAAGAGAGAATATAGGTAGGCAATGCAAATGCAGTAACTTAACAAGTTTAGAAGAGAACATTCTAAAAGCATCTAGTATTATACCATCACTTATATTCTAGGCCTTTAATAGGTACACAATCAAACCAAATCTTTGACATATCTATATTCATATTTTCATTTACTTATCCCGGACTCGCCCGTCAAAGGAGAAAGATTACACTAGAAATGAAGTCTGCAACACTTCATTTAAAGTGCAACCCAAAACATGTGTGCAAACGCGATCCTTCAGCTAGTCTAGTTGATAGTACTCTGACACTCGAGATGGGGCGTATGGCTCCGAAGAGTCGTAACTCTGTCAATCGAGTCTGCCGGAGGAGTCTCGCTCCTTAACAAGTGCAGCAAAAACATATCCGTATGATGCAACACACACGTGCATCCACCTCAATTCCACCAGAGTACCTACAACCACCCCACTCTATGATGCCCCTCGAGTGGGGGTGACCCACTGTCGGCTCAGCCGGACTATAAGGGTGTGCACCCACCTTGTAGTATTTATCATTTATCTCTACATGAGTTATTATACATTAAGCAAAAGTTATCTCCAAAAAAAAACTTAACAAAACCAACTCATTAATACAAGGACCCTCCGGTTACTTCTCACGCCGTTAATATTCGATTCGAGGCGTACTCTCAAGTAGCCTATCCTACCCTAGCACAGTCCTGAACATTATATCCGTCAAGTAAGCCTCGATTATTATAACGGAGGCAGGAGTACTCTGAAACACCTTAGACCTTACGTTATATTATGACATGCACATATGTCATTATCTAATCTTTTTTTTTCTGTGTTTGATACAAATCCAAAAACCATGTAACCAGTCACTGAATATAACTCGGCACCTTCGTTGGGAGTAGTGTTACAATTATATAATACAACACTATATAAAAGTAATTACGGTTGATTAAAGACTGCACAAGGAAATATTCCATGGCTTAAAAAAATTTCTTATATCCTATTATTCAAAAACAGATGCAGGTCATACGATTTCTCTTCCACCCAAAGTCTCCATCTTTGTGGGCTGATTAAAACTCAATGCTGAATAATATCTCGATGCATATAGACACATATAACTCTATGTATATGATAACGAATTTATGATATCCATTGATAAATCACCATTCCAAAAACCATACCCTATGATACCCACGACATGCTCATAGAACACAACTAATTAACATTAATAACTTGTGATGCAACAAGCATGATTTGCCATCATTTAGGCCTTGGAACCATATTGATATTCCAATAACAATCAAAAGTAGTTTGCCCAAAAATATCTCTACGCAAGAACAATTAACATCTCCCAAGATGGAAAAAAAACAACTCACGTAATTGATTAACGAAATCCAACCCGATTTTATTGTACACGCACACTCTAAACAGAAAGCAAATCACATAATATGAGTTTATCTGTGATTAAGAAAAAGACCCTAAGCTAAAAAGGTATTAACGACAATTGCAGAACCATGTCTCGTGCCTAAATCTAATAAATAATATACCACCCTTCCAGATCTTGATGTTGCTTCCAGATTCGTAACGTGCGATAAAAAAATTCATAATATACGTAGATATGTATAGTGCGCCAAGTCAAACCATCATGGTACATCTCAATCCAAAACCGCAATAACTGATTTGATAGATGGGATCAAAGAAGACCAACAGCAAGAGGAGATCCCGGGGAAGGATCGAAATCGAAGCATCAAACCCCATAATCAACAAACTCCATCATCGCAAGATACACGAAACAAAGAGGAGAAAGTCGGAGATCCGTTACCTATACTCGTGCACGTCTTTGATCCACGTGCTCGATCGCCCGATCACGAATCCGATGAGAGGATTGACTTTCTCTTGCGATGGCCCTCCTCGTCTTCTTCTTGTCGCGAAGCTACGTGGCTTCGAGAGCTTTTGATAACGGTGATGACACCGTTCTCTCCTTGATTCTCTGAAGAAGGAGATGGAAAAAGAGATAAGAGAATGTCTTGGGGAGGAAGAAAGGATGGATTAGGGTTTGGAAAAGGAGTAGGAATGAGGGGAGATGAAGGGTGTGGGTCTTTATATAGTTGGGGATTAAAACATTAGTTTTAGAAACCCTAAAACAACCCTAATTCGAAATTAATTAACCAAAACCCGTAACCCTTAATTCCCTCAAAAACCATGACCCCCTCTTCACTAAAACAGACATATCTCCCACATCCGGACTCGGAATTTCGCGTTTTTGTGCTTGTTGGAAAGCTTACGACGAGACGCTTCTTTTGAGTATAATATTGAATAGGTTTTAAAGCTTCAGAAAAATCCGAAATTTACGGGGTGTTACAGGGGGGGTTGCGGTCTGTGGGGAGTTAACCGAGGTGTGGGTGGGGGTTTGCAGGGTTACAGAAGTCGATTCCGGGGGGAGGGGGGAGGGGGGCTTCCGAAGGTCAGGTGGGGGGTTGACCAAGGCGGTTCAGCGGTAGGGGGTGTTTGCAGAGGTGCGGGCAGTTCCGGAAGGTCGAGGGGGTGTTGGTTGCAAAGCTGTGGGTGGGATGTCGAGGGGGATGCAGAGGTACGGGTGTTGACCACGACAGTCCCACGATGGTGGTGGTGGTGGTGGTGGGGGATCTGGAGGCCGGCGGCCAGGGACCGACAGGGGGAGGGGTTGCAGGGGCAGGGATCGGGCGGTGGGGGTGGACCGAGGTGGGATCTTCCACAGGCTAGCGGGCAAGGAGCGGCATGGGGAGGTCGGCGGGCAGGGACCGACGGCGACAGGGGGTTGCTTGCAAAGGTCGACACCGGGGGACGCGGTTGCAGGCGGGGACTGGGGGGAGCGTGCAGGTAGGGGAGGTGCACGGAAGGCCTGCAACGTTGCGCGTGACGGCCGCTAGCCCCTCCAAAGTGATGGAGGGAGAATGATGTCATGATTTGCAAATAAGAATGAATATTAGGGGTGACTTTGTCTTTTTACAAACGGAAACCGTCAAATATAACGGACATCTCAAACGGAACTTAACACATGGTTATGTCATGTAAGAGTTAAGGATTACTCGGGGTTTCTCATGTAATTCGTGATTATGCAGGGTTATAAATGTTATTACGAAATTACTCAAACTTATGCGTGTAAAAATCCCTAAAGAAAAAAGACCCGAAAATTAAATGGAAAAAGTGCGTACACCTCATCGACCTCAAATCAACTCTCGAGCTGTTTAAATGCTGAAAAGTGAAAGCACCTGTCTCCAAAGACCAACGGGAAATAACGCGGGCCCCTCCACCTCGCGCCGAGGATCTACAGTCACACGCGATTGGCCCTATCCCCCCTCGCGCCTTAAGTTGTTCCTTCCGCCCGCCCAATCGTCTTTCCTCCTCTCGTCTCCAAAGCGAAAGCCACTTCCTTCCCGTTACCTCTGCCCTCCCCACCGATGGCCGCCTCGGAAAGCTGCGCGCTCCTCCTTGGCTGCGCCCACTCGCGACCCTGCGACCGAGGCGCCACCTACAGCCTCCGGCTGCTCTCCATCGCTCGATCGCAGCGCTCTCCCCCAATTTGCTGCAAGAGCAGGCGCAAGAGCGCCAGGTAGGTGCCCGATCTCAGAATCTCCAGCACAAAAACGAGATCGTTGTTTGATCCATGCCAAATTCTCGTTGTCGTTTCCCCGTTAGATACTGAATTCAAATCGTGAGGAGCAGGAAGTTGATCTGGACGAATATTTGTTCAATGTGTACTCCAGCTTTCAACTCGAGCCTACACATTTTGGATTTGTTATTTCAATCGCAAGCTTGTATTAATCCACTCCAGATGACAGAACAGACCGACTGCTGAACTTTCATGTACAAGGAGATCGTAGGACCTATCTTACTAATTTAAGGAAGCATGAATATCTGTGGCCACGTTGCTGAATGAAGTAATTTTATTGCTAGGACCCTGCGAAGTTTGGAGGTTGTTAGAATGTGGTGGGAGAGGGAATGGAACAAATCAAATATTTCGAATAGCCTCTGAAAAAAGACAGCAAGCAGTTGACCGTTCTCAAACAGGGGTACTGAATAAAGCAAATATACGGAATACACTTGTCTTGTGTGCTACACTATGATAACCATTATTAGTCAACCAGAGGTTGAATAGTAGATTGTTCTCTTGAAGTATCCTATGATGGGCTATGCAGTGTCCTTGCCTTAACACATGTTCAGTACCATTAATGCGGCCTTCCTATCTAGGCATGGCCTATAATTACGTAGTCGACATATTTCATATATTGTAGTACCTTTTTATGTACTTATGCTCTATATACAAGATTCCTATCAGCTATAATTGAATATCTATAAGCCATTTCTTTTTTCCTCCGACTTTCAATGAGAAAGCAAGAGGTGGAGTATGTGGTGAGAAAATTCAAGATGCTACATTCTTGGCTTGTATTTCGCAATTGCAGGTACCAAGATCATCACACTTCGGTCATGAGAAATATTTTTTCCCTTCTCGTGCAGCATCCACTTTATTGTGATTTACATGAAATGATCTTTCACTTTGATAGTAACAATTGACCACCAACAACTACATATCTTCGACAACACGGGACTTCTATCAAACTGTGATTACTAGACCAAAGATGGAAAATTTGGTTATCTTACATTGCAATTAAAGAGTGTTTAACTTCACGTGCCAACTTACCTGCTGTGCCTACTATACTTGTTCCAATGGGCTTTTTTTTAATATATTTTTTTCATCCTCACTGGCCATTGAATTTTTATTTTTGCAGTTCTCAGCTGAAGAGACAGCATGCCAAAAGGAAATCTCTTGGAAAGCCACCATCAAATTCCAAACTTTCATCTGATGGTGATGAAATAACATGCTTTCAAACACTATCACCTGAAACCTTCTCAAGTTCCGATGAAGTAAATGTAACAATCGAGAACCTGGATGCAAGTATCTCTTTAGCAACAAATAGAGAAAATCTTAATGGAACATCCTCCTTAGAAATGGAAAAATTTCTTCTGGTAACTTCCACTGCTAAATTATAAAAATCTGCATGGTTATTTGTCATAATATTTCGCTCAGTTTTTTGTTTCTTGAATGGTACAAGTTATTCTGAGAAGATATCTTTTGTTTGCAATTATTTCATACATACTGCCGTTTATGCATCATGCTTTTTCAAAGTTGTGATCTAACTCTTTTGATTAGTCTGGATAAGATTGGCATTTTACTCACACATCATCTCATGAGGTGGTATTATCCTCGTTTCCACAGTTTTTGCAAGCCGACTGATGTGCAATGCCAAAGATGATCAATTATTCTCGTTGTGGATGTTTTGTTTTCAGTTTACTAAGTAGCCAAAATTTCAAGAAAAGAGATAATCACTTCATTTTCTTTGGCAGGTTAGTGACTATAATGGTACTGATCTAGCACCAAGCACTCATCTCGAGGACTTAGTAGGGATGATCAGGAATGTCGAAAGAAGTAAGCGTTTCTATGCCCATAGAAATAAGGACATCTCTTTTCTCAGCCATGTAGATACACACACAATTAAGATAAAAAATGCCATTCTTGTAAACAATATTTAGAAACATTTACTTTAAAAAGCCATATCTTTTTTGGCTTTTGAGGTGCATTCATTGTCGTGAGATTTCCCCCTCCTATTATTTGTTGTTTACAAATGCGTCATTTCCCTCCCTGAAATTTTTGAATAGTGCTTGGATTGTGTTTGTGCTTTTCATCAATTGAGAAATATAACATCAACCAAAATGTAGATTATATTAGTTAGTTGTTTTGTGGCTAACAAAGCATATCTACTGAAAGATCCTTTGGATAAAATGTTGGTGATGCACGATGTGGAGAGGAGCAATGAGAAAAGGGGCGAACTAGCGAGAAAAGGGGTGACAAGTCAAGGGGAGGAGGAGGGGGCGATTCAGAATGTGGGCCTCGGAGCCAGGTGAGGTAGAGGTTGATGAGAGGAGGGATGAAGGGGATGTCTTATTCGATGAGAGGGGGTAAGGGTGGTGAGAGGAGAGAGCATGGAGAGTGTTGCCATCGTTGCAATGAAAGCATCCATTTTGATGGTAGATCAATGACTCTTTGTTGTGTTTTCACTATGAGATGTTTGGGGTATGGAATATGAGAGGATCAATTGATGAGGTGGATGTGGTCATGGGGAGGACCACTCACCTTAGGGAAAAAGGCATAAGCCTCTTCGTGGGCTATTAGTGGGGAGGAAGAATTGATTACTGACGATCACCGCTTCGTTGCTAGAGGCAAGGTTGCAAAAGTCGGTAGTCAATACTCAATCGGTCGGGTCACCGACTAAGGATTAATCGGTAGTCATGCGACTAATCGAATTTAGTCAGACTTTAATCGGTTTTTTTTGATTATTTTGAATATATAATTCATTTCTCTTACATATATTTACATAGATTTTGTACATTTTTATACTATCACAATGAATAAAAAGGAATAATTGAATTTAAATAAAACATTAAGCATATTATAATAAGTTTGCTTTTAAAAAAGACAAAAAATAAAAAAGATGATATCTCCAAGCAAAATCGGTCGACTAGTGTGCTTCGTCGGAATTAGTCGGTACTCGGTCGACCACCCCATTGACTAGACTGGTCGGACATACTAGTCGGGCCAGTCGGGTGACTTTTACAACATTGGCTAGAGGTAATATGCTTGACTAGGGCTGGCTATCGAGCCTAACGAGCCGAGCCAGGGATGGGCTCGGGCTCGATCGAGCCCAACTGAGCTGGCTCGGGCTCGAGCTCGGTGGGCTCAAGCCCTTATCGAGCCAGCTCAGGCTCGATAAGTCTTGAGCCGAGCCCTTTATCGAGCCCGAGCCTGTGCTCGAGCCTATTCAGGCTCGTTAAGGAAATAGGTGTTTTTTTGGTGAAAAAGTGTTTTGCCTGGGCTCGAACCCGAGACCTCCTTTTTAAAGATCGTCCACCTTACCAGTAGGCCACCATCCGAGTTGTATATAAAAGTTAAATTATAATATATATTGTAACATTCTGCTTGTTAATAAAAAAGAAAAAATACTAAATATCTAAGTATAACCTAAATTAACATAGATAAAAGGTAGAAAATCCAAGTCTACAACATAGTCCACCCAACATTGTTGTTACATAAACAATATAAACACACAATCCACCATTAACAATGTTGCAAAACTAATACAAATAAAAATAAAAATCATTGTAGTTCCACAAATAGAATATATATATATATTCCTTATCGAGCCCGTTATTGAGTTATCGAGCTGAGCAGGGCTCAGCTCGGGCTCGGCTCGATAAGCTATTGAGCCCAAAAATCTGGCTCGGGCTCGGCTCAATAACTTAATGAGCCAAGCTCACGAGCCCTTATCGAGCCGAGCCCGAGCCTGGCTCATCGAGCCGTGACTCAATAGCCAGCCCTATGCTCGACTTTCGGTCTTGAGTTCGTTGACGATATCATGTTCTTGGGAGATGATCTAATTGGTGCATGAAGCCTATTTTTAAAGGAGTCCGTGAGCCTTCTGCAGGCTCATGCCTTGTCTGGTGAAGGTGGCTCATTTTGATGGAGAAGACGCATCTTGATGGATGACTTCATTGCTGCACAGGGGACTTGCTTGATGGAGTAGCAGGACGATACTCCGTGGTGCTGGGATGATGTATCGATTAAAGAAATGGTATCTACACTTGGTGAATGGTTGAGGTTTGGTTGCTCAACCTTTCATTAGGAGATCCATTGGAGGTTCATGTGCTAAATTACAAAGGTTCAGGGTTGTGCATTTTGACACATGTTAACTGTCGAAAGAATTATGTAGTCTGTGTACCGTTTGTCTTTTTCTATTATTCTATGTTCTGTCTTATGTAATTTACCCATGGGTTTTCTCTATATAAGAGACCCTAGGGCTCTCAGAATAAACAACTATTATTCTTCCAACATGGTATCATAGCCTAAACCTTAAGAGCTCCCTCTCATCCCATCCGCCCCCCCTCTCCTCTCTCTCGTTCCACCGCCGGGCCCCCTCTCTCCTTCCACCGCCGTGCTGTAGCCGGCCCCGCCACTCGCCTCCTGCCGGCTTTGGTCTAGCCGACATCGGTACGCCCCCTGCCGGCTTGGTCGTAATCGCCTCCGTCGCCAAATCTATGGATTTGGGTGCGTAACGTCTACATACGCACTCGAATCCTATGCAGTTTGTGTAGACATCTATCACTCTGTCTACAAACCCTAGTTCTTCTCTTGCGGCGATATGTCAGAATCCAAGGTGGATATGCCCTCCATAGGCGCGTTCAAAGGTCCCGCGCCAATAGTAAAGATGGATGGTTCGAACTACGAGGTCTGGACGATGCAGTTCATGAGTCTCATGAAGTCAAACGGTAAGAAGCACATTCTTACCGAAGATGAGCCAACAGAGAAGACATGGATCTATGCCTCGTGGGAGGCTGATGACTCGTATGCCAAAGTTTAGTTGTCAGGCATGTTGTCGACAGAGATTGCTAGTGATGTTCTCCATCAGCCCACCGCTAAAGCGATGTGGGACATTCTTGCAGCGACATATTCACAGGTCCGGAACGAAACCAAGATGCTACAACTGCAGCACGACATATTCACCATGAAGCAAAATGGACGGCCACTTCATTCCTTGTATACATCCCTTAGGGGGATGTTTGAGAAACTCTACCGCACTATCCCTCTGACGGCCACACCAGAGCAGCAAAAGATATTTCGTAATGCCACCATGGTAGGAGTCCTTCTTGCGGCTCTTGATCCTGAATATGATGCGGCCAGATCTCAGATACTTGCAATTGCTACCATTCCTCCTATGGAGGAGGTCTACCGGAGGCTTAGTCGCATCTCTGTTCCATCCAGCACATCTACACCACCTCCCTCTGTGATGGCTGCTTCCAGAGGGGGAGGTGGTTCCTCCTCTTCATTTTGTGACCGTGGTCGTGGAACATGAGGTCGTAGTGGTCGGTCCCGTCCACCGTGCAGTTTTTGTCACCGTCCAGGTCACTCGGAGGATACGTGCTATTCGAAGCATGGCTTTCCAGCATCAGCGCGGTGGCAGAACATGTTGCATCTCCATCATCCTCTACTTCGGATCAGAGATTTGAAGAACTCGTCGCTCGGTTACGGGATATTATGCCTCCTGCTTCTACAGATTCTTCTGGAGGCCCTTCCAATATAGCTGCATCTGCTTCTGCTAGTACCTCTGCCACGGTTAGTACCTCAGGTAGTGCTTGTGCCTTTACCACATGTTATAGTTCAGACATCTCCGATTGGATCATGGACTCTGGTGCCACGCACCATCTATGTCGAGACAGAGACAGACTTATCTCATACAGAGAGATTCCTCCAGGGAGGTCGGTGATCATTGCCAATGGGACTTGTTGACGCATATTGAGTTATTGTACCTCTTTGTTATTTTCTTTTCTTGTTATTCTCTTTATGTAATTTACCCATAGGCTACTCTCCTATATAAGAGAGCCTAGGGCTATGGAATAGAAAATCTCTCTTATTCTCTTTTCCCAACATGGTATCAGAGCGACGGTCCTAGACCGGAGTTCTCGAAACCCTAACCCTAACACCCCACCCGCCGGCCTTCTTCTCTCTCTCTCTCTCGATCGGCGTGCCATCAACGCCGCCGCCTCTACCGCACGCAGCCCCTGCGCAGCCCCTGCACAGTCCTAGCGTGCCGCACGCGCAGCCCTAGCGTGCCGCACGCGCAGCCCTAGCGTGCCGCACGCGCAGCACCTGCGTGCACAGCCCCCTGGGCATCCTTGCGCGCTGTGCACTGTCCCTGCGTGCATCAACCGTGCGCTAGCGCAGCCCCTGCGCGCCTCAGCCGTGCGTCGACCGTGCCTCCCTTGTGCGGCCTGTGCGCAACTTCTTTGTGCGTGTAGGTCTTAGCACACACATCTTTATGGGGATAGTTGCTTGAAGTCTACACATGCAACTACCCCCATCTATGGTATTGTAGACAAAACATATCATTTGTCAGTCGTTCCAGTCTTTATTTTGCAATATGTCAGAGAGCAAGGCAGATATCCCATCTATTGGCGCATTCCGTGGTCCGGCGCCTATTGTCAAGATGGATGGTACCAACTATGAACTGTGGGCAATGTAGTTCATGAGCATGATGAAGTCTACGGGTAAGAAGCATATTCTTACCGAATCAGAGCCTGCTGAGAAGACTGGAACCTATGCCTCCTGGGAGGCTGACGATGCGTATGCCAAAGTCTGGCTATCTGGCACATTGGCAATTGAGATTGCCAATGATATCCTCCATCAACCCACAGCGAAGGATATGTGGGACATTCTGGCGGCCACATACTCCCAGGCGAAGAACGAGACAAAGATCCTGCAACTCCAGCATGATATCTTCACCATCAAGCAGAATGGTCGCCCACTACATTCTCTCTATACATCACTGAGAGGGATGTTTGAGAAGCTATATAGCTTCATGCCCTTGACAGCTACGCCCGTGCAGCAGAAGACATACAGGAATGCTACTATGGTGGGTGTGTTTCTCGCTGCACTTGATCCAGAGTATGAGGCAGCACGTTCTCAGATTTTAGCGGACTCGACTATTCCTCCCATGGAGGAAGCTTTTCACAGATTGAGCAGGATCACAGTGCCTTCACCAGCTGCGAGTCAGAATTCCTCAGCTATGGCGGCCAACAGAGGCCGCGGTTTTCATCACCAGGGCCGTGGGCGTACTCCTCGTGGAAGGGGTGGCCGTACTAGGCCAACCTGCACATATTGTCACCGAGTTGGGCACAATGAAGACACATGCTATTCAAAGCATGGATTCCCTGCATCTGCACGAGCCGCTGAGCAGATAGAGCCCCCATCTGCTGCTACCCTGGATCAACGATTTGATGATCTAGTTGCCCGCCTCAGGGGCATCATACCACCATCTGGTCCAGCAACGACTACAGAGAGTCATACTGATACTGCTGCCTCTGCCTCTGCTTCTGCATCTACTAGTACTTCAGGTAGTACACTTGCACTCCACAGTAGTAGATCTCATATACTGCCATGGATCATGGACTCGGGCGCCACACATCATTTATGTGGCGACCAAAGTCTACTTACAGGATACACCCAGATTCCTCCAGGACGGACAATAGTAATTGCTAATGGCACGCATTCCCCTATCACTGGTCAGGGGGAGATTAGATTGACACCCTCTATGCAGCTGAAGAATGTCCTACATGCACCACATTTTTCTATGAATCTGTTGTCAATTAGTCAGATTACGAAGGATCTCCACTGCCGAGCTATTTTTGATCCATCTTCTTTGATTTTTCAGGACATCCGTACGGGTAACGTGATTGGTCATGGCTATGAGCAAGGAGGCCTTTACCGTCTGAACCAGACCCCATTTGCTGGAACCACATCCTCTCCCGCTGAACAAGTATCTCCTCTCCTGTGGCATCTGCGTTATGGTCATTTACCGCTCCAGAAGTTGCGTCTAGTCCTACCCTATAGTCTCTCTCACACACCTATCCAGTGTGAGGCGTGTCAGTTGGGAAAACATCACAGGTCGTCTTATCCCAGCAGTCAAGGTCGGAGTAGTAACTCCAAGTTTGAGTTGTTTCATGTCGATGTCTGGGGTCCGAGTCGTGTTCCCGATCATCAGGGGCACAGGTTTTATATTGTATTTGTGGATGACTACTCTAGAGCATCATGGGTATTTCTAATGAAAAATAAGTCTGAAGCAGGAAATATTATTATTCACTTTCTAAATGAGATTCAGAATGTTTTTTCCACATCTGTCAAAATTATGAGAAGTGACAATGCCTTGGAGTTGTGCACCAACAATCTAGCCAACTACTACTCCTCGAAAGGAATTATACACCAAACATCTTGCGCTCATACGTCTCAGCAAAATGGGGTTGCAGAAAGAAAACACCGTCACCTACTCGATGTCACAAGGTCACTTCTTATTTAGAGTCATGTTCCGTACTCCTACTGGGGTGATGTAGTTCTTACTGCATGTTATCTTATCAATCGTATGCCTTCGTCTGTCTTGAATGAACAGGTTCCTTTTTCACTTATTTATCCTGACAAGGATCTGTTCATTCTTACCCCTCGTATGTTTGGGTCAGTCGCATTTGTCCATCAGTTGTCGCCTGGTTCTGACAAGCTCTCTCCTAGGGCTGTCAAGTGCGTCTTTGTGGGGTACTCCAGAACTCAAAAGGGGTACAAGTGTTTTGACCCTGTGCGTCGGCGGTATATGATCAGTGCAGATGTTACATTTTTTGAATCCATTATGTATTTTTCAGAATTCGGGAACATGCAGCCACCACCTATATCTCCTGATACCGTATTCATGACACCACCAACCTCACCACCGTCACCACCATCACTACCACCACCGCCACCACCACCACCGCCACCACCACCGCCATCAACAGTATCCCCGTTACCATTCCATTACACCCGCAGGCCGAATCCAGCTCATGGTTCTGACCAGTCAACTAGCTCGCCTATGGTATGTAATGAAAATATTAATGTTGATGGATCTGACGACATTTCTGAGCAGGATGCATTACAGGAGCATGCTGATAGCAGAGGATTTGGATGTTCCAATCGCTCTACGCAAGCCGAAGAGAAGCTGTGCCAAATATCCAGTATCAGCAGCTGTGTCTTTTGAGAGGCTATCTGGACACTTCAGGACGTTTGCATTGGTACTTTCAGCTACAGACATTCCACGGAACCACCATGAGGCTTTGCAGGATTCTAGATGGCGGCTAGCAATGGAGGAAGAGATGGCGGCACTTCAGTCTAGAGGAACATGGAGTTTGGTTACTATACCTCCAGATGTCAACCCGGTGAGTTGCAAATGGGTGTTTACAGTTAAACACAATGCAGATGGCTCCATTGACAGGTACAAGGCACGCCTAGTTGCACGGGGATTCACACAGACATATGCGGTAGATTACCTTGACACGTTCTCTCCTGTGGCGCGTCATTCTACTCTGCGGATCCTGTTATCAGTTGCAGTTACTCGAGACTGGCCACTCTATCAACTAGATGTGAAGAATGCATTTCTGTATGGAGACTTGCAGGAGGAAGTCTATATGCAACAACCACCAGGTTTTGCTGTTGAGGGGGAGTGTTCCAAGGTTTGCAGATTACATAAGGCCATCTATGGCCTTAAGCAGAGTCCCAGAGCATGGTTCCAGAAGCTGTCAGACCTCTTTGAGAAACAAGGATATAAACGCTCCAATGCTGATCATTCCTTGTTTGTACAGAAGACGGCGAGAGGTATTATTGTAATCATGGTTTATGTTGACGATATCTTGATTACAGGTGATGATGACCAGGGCATTAAGCAGGCAAAGGAAAGGCTGGGGACCGAGTTTGTCACCAAGGACCTGGGAGTCCTTAGATATTTTCTGGGGCTGGAATTTGCAAGAAATCCATATGGATTAGTCATGTCACAGAGGAAGTATGTTACAGATCTACTGAGTGAGACAGGTATGCTAGGGTGTCGACCTGCTACGACACCAATGGACCCTAGCATGAAGCTGTATGATGATGACACAGAGGAGGTGGACAGGAGAAGATATAGAGAACTGGTAGGCAAACTGTTATATGTCACGATCACTAGGCCAGATATATTATTTGCAGTGAGCCGTGTGAGCTAGTTCATGGAGCAGCCACGCCAAGTGCATATGGATGCAATACATATGATACTTAGATATCTCAAATCTTCTCCAGGTAAAGGTCTGCTATTCAAGAAAGGAAAGGGGATTTCTATCTCAGCATGCGCAGATGCAGACTATGCAGGATGTCCTAAGGACAGGAAGTCCACCTCAGGGTATGCTGTCTATGTTGGAGATGCCCTAGTCTCATGGAGGAGCAAGAAACAAACTGTGGTAGCTAGATCTAGTGCTGAATCCGAATATAGGGCAATGGCCCAGGCTACTACAGAGATGATGTGGGTGAAAGCGGTGCTGACAGATTTATGCTTAGATGTACCACTTCCTATGAACTTGGAGTGTGATAATCAGGCTGCTTTATTTATTGCAAACAACCCTGCATTCCATGAACGGACCAAGCATATTGAGGTGGATTGTCACTTCATACGAGATATGATTCAGAAAGGATTCCTTGCCACATCTCATGTTACTTCAGAGAACCAGACTGCAGATATATTCACCAAGGCATTGTTACGAGGTCCATTTCAGAAGTGTGCTTCCAAGCTGAGCATGATTGACATCTATGCTCCATCTTGAGGGGGAGTGTTGACGCATATTGAGTTATTGTACCTCTTTGTTATTTTCTTTTCTTGTTATTCTCTTTATGTAATTTACCCATAGGCTACTCTCCTATATAAGAGAGCCTAGGGCTATGGAATAGAAAATCTCTCTTATTCTCTTTTCCCAACAGGACTCATTCCCCCATTGTTGGACAAGGGGAGATCTTGTTATCCTCTTCCATGCATCTCAAGAATGTCTTACATGCCCCTGAATTTTCGATGAACTTACTCTCTATTAGTCAGCTTACAAAAGATTTGCATTGTCGCGCTATTTTTGACCCATCTTCTCTTATATTTCAGGACATTCTAACGGGCAGGGTGATTGGTTGTGGCTCTGAGCAGGATGGTCTCTATCATCTGAACCGGAGTTCATATGCTGGAGTCTCTTCTAATGCTGTTGGATCTGTCTCTCCTTATACCTGACATCTACGCTTTGGTCACCTCCCTCTCCAGAAGATGCGTCATCTTTTGCCTCGGATATCTCCAAGTTCGTCCTTCCGGTGTGAAGCTTGTCAGTTAGGGAAGCATCATCGAGCTAGCTTCCCGAGTCGTCAGAGTCGGAGCAGTGCCTCCCCTTTTGAGTTACTCCATATTGGTATTTGGGGTCCCAGTCGTGTCCCTGATCACCATGGGCACATGTTTTATCTTGTTGTGGTTGATGATTTCTCTCGTCTGTCGTGGGTTTTCCTGTTAAAGAATAAATCTGAAGCTGGTGATGTTATCAAAAATCTTATCAATGAAGTAAACAATGTCTTTTCATCCAATGTGAAATATGTTCGTACTGATAACGCACTGGAATTTTGTACTCGATCTCTCTCACAATATCTTTGGTCAAAAGGCATTATACACCAAACTACATGTGCCTACACCTCCCAACAGAACGGAGTTGCTGAGAGAAAGCATCGTCACCTTCTTGTCATTACTCGTACTCTACTTATCCAGAGTTGTGCTCCCATTTCTTTTTGGGGAGATGCTGTCCTTACAGCCTGCTACTTGGTAAATCGTATGCCGTCCACGGTACTTGGTGAGAAAATTCCTCTTTCTGTTGTTTTTCCAGATAAGGAATTATTCTCACTCACCCCTCGTGTTTTTGGAGTTGTTGCATTTGTTCATCAGCTATCACCAGGTCTTGACAAGCTCTCACCTAGAGCTGTCAAATGTGTCTTTGTGGGGTATTCTCGAACGCAGAAGGGATATTGTTGCTATGATCCGGTTAACAGGAAATACTTTGTCAGTGCTGATGTCACTTTCTTCGAGTCTGTAATGTATTTTTCACCTGCAGGTGAGGTGACAGATTGGTATCTAACACATCTACTGATGAGGTCTATGTTCCTCCTCCTCCTACGGTGAGTCCTCCATTGTCCAATCCAGTTCCTAACATTGCGTCACCTCCTCCACCACCACCACCTCCACCAAAACCCCTTGTCTCGCCACTGCCTAAATTTTATACCCGTCGACCTGGTCCTGCTCATGCTCCACGCCAATCATCCAACACGCCCCAGGTATGTTATGATGTTACTACTAATGATGGGTCGAATAGTGTGCCTATGCAGGATGCATCATTGCAAGGCGAATCTGCTCCGGCGAGTTCAGTGGTTGATGATCTGGATGTTCCTATTGCGATGAGAAAGCAGAAACGCAGCTGTGCTACGTATCCTCTTGCCTCACAGGTCTCCTTTCATCGACCTATCAGGATGCCTTGAAATCTGATTTGCAGTGGCTTTATCTTCAGTGGAGATTCCAAAGACCTATCAGGATGCCTTGAAATCTGATTGCTGGCGGTCTGCAATGGAGGAGGAGATGGCTGCCCTACAGTCAAGGGGCACATGGAGTTTGGTTCCCGCTCCTTCAGGAGCTTCTGTTGTTAGCTGCAAATGGGTATTCACTGTTAAGTATCATGCAGATGGTAGCCTTGATCGATACAAGGCACGACTAGTGGCACGAGGTTTCACTCAGATTTATGGAGTGGACGATATGGATACTTTCTCTCCAGTCGCCCGTCACTCCACTCTTCGTATTCTTCTGTTTGTAGCTGTGGTACGTGATTGGCCCTTGTTCCAGTTAGACGTTAAAAATGCATTCTTGTATGGAGATCTGTAGGAAGAAGTCTACATGCAGCAGCCTCCGGGGTTTGCTGCCGAGGGGGAGAATCGTATGGTGTGCATACTTCATAAGGCCATTTATGGACTTAAACAGAGCCCAAGGGCATGGTTTCAGAAGCTTTCCCATCTAATTGAAGAACATGGATTCAAGAGATCCAATGCAGATCACTCACTGTTCATCCAGAGGACTACTCGAGGTACAGTTGTCATCATGGTATATGTTGATGACATTTTGGTTACAAGAGATGATGCTAAGGGGATAGAGATGATGAAAGCAGTGCTGTGTCGTCAATTTGTTACAAAGGACCTTGGTACATTACGATACTTCCTGGGGTTGGAGTTCGCCAGGAATGCACATGGTCTAGTAATGACCTAGAGGAAATATATTACAGATATGCTTGTTGAGACGGGCATGGTTGGATGCAGACCGTCTACTACTCCTATGGACCCTAGCATGAAATTGTATGATAATGATACAGAAGAAGTTGACAAGAGAAGGTATAGAGAAATGGTGGGGAAGCTTCTTTACATAACTATAACCCGACCTGATATTGCCTTTGCAGTTAGTCGGGTAAGCCAGCTTATGGAACAACCGAGACAGGTACACATGACATGGATGCTATATATATGATACTCAGATACCTTAAATCGTCTCCAGGCACAGGATTGCTGTTCAGAAAGGAAACCAATTCATCTGTTTCTGCATGTGCGGATGCTGACTATGCAGGATGCCCTAAGGACCGAAAGTCTACCTCATGGTTTGCTGTGTTTGTGGGTAGCTCTCTAGTTTCTTGGAAAATCAAAAAACAAACAGTTGTGGCTAGATCCAGTGCAGATTCTGAATATAGGGCTATGGCACAAGCAAACACGGAAATGATGTGGGTCCGAGCTATATTAGAAGACTTGCATGTAGATGTACCTCTACCCATGCAGCTAACATATGATAATCAAGCCGCACTGTTCATTGCCAATAATCCTGCCTTTCACGAGAGAACCACACATATTGAAGTAGACTGTCACTACACCAGAGACATGGTCCAGAAGGGGCTGATTTCTACTTCACATGTTAGTTCTGAGGAGCAGACTGCCGACATCTTCACCAAACCGTTACTCAGAGGACCATACCAGAAGTGTACTTCCAAGCTGAGCATGATCGATATCTATGCTCCATCTTGAGGGGGTGTCGAAAGAATTATGTAGTCTGTGTCCCGTTTGTCTTTTTCTATTATTCTATGTTCTGTCTTATGTAATTTACCCATGGGTTTTCTCTATATAAGAGACCCTAGGGCTCTCAAAATAAACAACTATTATTCTTCCAACATTAACTATTAGGTTTGACATCCGAGGTTGTGATGGAAGTTGATATTGTTGTTAAAGATGACGAGGGACCATTGAGGTTGCTAGCAGACGATGGATTGATGTTTAAAAAAGGCGCTTCATCAAAGTACTGGATGGCTTATGGTGGGACCAAGATTCGATCTTGATTTTTGAGGAAGATTTGTCATTGAAAAGTCGAGTCATGGAGTCTTGCGAATCGACATTGAAGCAGTGCAGGAAATATCACAATATATCGGCGATAAATCAGTATCAATATGGAAATATATCCTTCTTTTCGGGTCCTTCACAAAAGTGTGTCGACATGGGCAATATTTCGATGATATATCGTCGATATATCGTCGAAATATCGTATCAACACGATATCGATATTTCCTACCTTGCATTGAAGGTGCTGCATAAGGCATTAACATGTGCAACATCGGGTTTTCTATCGAGGTGGGAAAATATGTAAACATCTCATTCTAGAATTTTACATGTACCCTCTTGGTTTTGGCCCTGTCCTTTTAAACTCTATTATCAAGGACTTGGTTGGACATGGCTTGCGAAGGTCAAATGAGAGTTTTCAGACGATGTTGCTACTGGATTTGATTAGAGGGTTTCGTGTGTTGCTGTAGTGACTACATTAGTGGTTTTTGGCATGGTGACAAAGGTTGTACCTAGTGTGTCCTCGAGTGGATCTTGATCGTTTTGCGATGCCCTCCAATCTTTTGCGAGGGGGTGATATCCCAATGCAGCTTATGGAAAGAGAGGAGGTTAAAGGGGGGACATGGGGTGTACAACCCCCTCTATTCAAGTGTAATCCAAGCAACGTCTCATAGAGGGTGATTGGTTGGATAATAAAGCTACTGTGATTTATGTTTTTATTTTCAAGCGATTGCAATCAGGAGTGATCGTAGTGCATATGTAGCAAAGTAAGTAGATGGATTGCAGCTTCGGCAGAGGTGGGGGGATTTCATTAGCTGGGAGATCTACAATTCTGAGGGCATTGGCAATGATGATTAATGAATTTTATAATAAAGGTTATATAAAATATTCCCAAATGGAGTACATCTTACTTGGAATGTAAGGGGTCTTTGTGACTTGAAAAAGAGGGAGGTGATAGTTGGATATTTGGCTGAGCGGGGTTCGAAGATGACTCTACTATTAGAAACTAATTTAGAGGTCTACAACAAGGAGGTTTTTGGATTTGTTGGGGAGTACGAGATTGATAGAATATTTTGGTATATGTCATTAGTAGATTAAGAGGCATTTATCAGTGGTTGGAATGGTGAGTATTCTATGGAGGAGTCCATGAAGGACTCGAGGATGGTGATTGTAGTGCTCATTATGAGTTCATAAGGATTTTAGTTGGTGTTGGCCTCAATTTGTAAGTCGAAAGTGACTTCGGAGCGTGAGAACCTCTGGCTGGAGCTGAGGAGGGCGAGGCTTCAATTCCTTAACTTGCCTTGGCTTGCTGGAGGTGATTTTAAGTATACAGTGCTGGCAATGAGCATATTCAAAGATGTCAGGGCTGGGGATGCATGCTTCGAAATTTTTTAGACCTTGCTAAAGGAGTTATTTGGAGGTTATGGTCGCATAGAATCGCAAGTTCATGGGGGCGGAATTCCTCTTCACATTCTAGAATTGACAAATTTTTGGTCTCATCCAAGTTACTGAGACTTTTTAGCTCAGGGGTGCTACATGGCTTCATAGTAGGTCTGATCACACTCCTCTGTTGTGGTGCTAAGGTGAGAATTTGCGCCCATGTCATATTTCAGATTTGAGAGATCTTGGTTGTTGGAGTCCGTCTTCAGGGATAAGCTGGCATATTGGGGAAAGTTGGGGGGCATGGGTTGAATCGGCTGCAAGGCATTTGGTCACTAAGCTATCATGATATAGAACCACCCCAAAGTAGACTACTTAGAGTACTCTTGTCCCCACAATAGGGAGGAAATTTAGTGTAGATAGGTCAAACATGCGTATGAAGGTAAAGAGAAAGTAGGTAGTTGAGTGGTGAAAACAATCCAAGAATACCTGGTTCAAGGAGGGAGAATGCACACGGCCATTTTCCATGTCATGGCTAGTGGGAGAAAGAGAAGGAACCACGATGGTGAGGTGAAAGCGGGTGATGTCATGATCCAAGGTGATAAGCAGACATGGCATAGTACTCCAGTATGTTTAACACAAAGGGGATTGGGTTAGGAGTGGTTTGGGGGGCTCTTACATGATTAGCGAGCAACATGCATATGATCTCAGGAGGGAATTTTCAGAGTGTGAAATTTGGAGAGCTATGTCTGATTTGAATGAGAATAATTCATTGGGTCCTTTTCGCTTGTATGGTGGACCGTGTGCTGGGCAGTGGTCTCACAAAGGGTTTCTCGATCAACGACATTTATATCCCTCTCCTTCAATATGCAGATGACACAATCTTTTTTATTGAGGGCGGGAGGGATGAGGCGAGGGGCATGGCAACCACTCTGGAGATATTTGGGGAGATGTCGGGTTTGATTCTTAATCATGACAAGTATACGGTTGTACCCTTTGGGATGACGGAGGAGGAGGCTCTCTCGTACGGTGAAGTGATGGGAACTGCACGCGATACACTACCTTTGCATTACTTGGGTCTCCCCCTTGCATCTGGAAGAATTAAGATGGTGGATTGACTCCCAATTCTCGAAAAGATGGAAGGCAAGCTTTCGGGCTGGAAGGCGAATCTTCTCTCTCAAGGGGTCTGTTTGGTTCTTATAAAGGCAGTCCTTAAGACAATCCATGTATTCTTCATCTCCTCTAGAATCCTGCCTGCTGGTATCCGACGAAGAATGGAGAAACTTATGCGGTGTTTCCTTTGGAGCAGTCCTGGGCAGGAGAGTGGCAGTATTCATTTAGTTAACTGGGAGACAGTAACGTTGCCAAAATCAGATGGTGGTTTGGGGATTAGAAGTCTGGAGACCATGAATAAGGCTTTGTTGCTTAAGTGGGTTGGCAGATTGTGGGGAATGTCTGAGGACCTTTGCTGCAGATTACTACGGTGCATTTACGACCTGCGTCAGCCGGGCGACCTGAATAATGCGGTGGGAGGACTTGCGTCGCCTTTCTGGAAGGTGATTATCTCGGCCATGCCGCACTTTCATGATCTTTTTGGACTGGTCCTTGGAGATGGTTGCTCCTTTGCATTTTGGAGTGACGATTGGACGAGAAATGGACCCCTTTGCATTAGGTTCCCCAGGCTTTTTTCCTTGGCTGCAGATCGTGGCGCTACAGTCGCTGTGAACCCCCGAGGATCCGGGTACCCGTTTACGACACAATTCGCGAAATTCCATTTATGACATCGCATTAAAAGCATAGTTTTATGGGGAAATTTTTCGCAATGAATATATTTGCAAGTGACATTCGACATTCACATTCACAACCACAAGCTAATAGAGAAAATTGGCACCAAAATCATATTTCATTAATTTGCATGTATTTTTACATCATGTACAATGTCTGCTAGTACATACAACATCCCAAAAATTTGACTGAAGAGAAGAAGCATTTTACAATATCAATTGAACTAAAAACTGTAACAAAAACTACATACCTTCTGGTACAGACCTTGTCTCCTGGAACCCTGTATAGCTACTGAACAACAGACTCCTTTCCTGCCATGCGTGCAAGGAAGAAAAGGAGTCACAATTGTGAATACAAACCCGTAGTTTAAAAATAAATAACAATTATTTATAATGTGCAAAAGAGAGCAAGTAGAAAGATGGAATAACTACAATTTATATCTACTTGCGTAAGTAAAAAGATTTTCAACTGTTGGCATGTAGTTATCCTGTTCACTCTTTTTTTTCCCATTCTTCCCATATACATATTTATATAAAGTTTAGATGATAAACCCCAAACATATAATGATTTTCTGCGTCTTAAAGATCATGATTCTGGGTCTTGAAGATCATGTTGTAGAACTTGATGGCACATGTAAACGCTAATTTCTTGTCATTGAGATTTTGTCATGGTTTTCGATGATTGGACTGATATGATGATGATGGATTTGATCCTTAATTCTACGTGGATAGTCTGTGGTCTTGGTCTGTGTGTAACCTCACACTATGACTCTAAGGTATTTAAAAGTACCTTAGGGTTGGGGGGCCTCCGTAGGCATGCGGTGTTGTATAATGCATCCTAACTAAGTTCCCAACACGTCCACTAACTTATAGGGATTTTTAAATCAAATTATAGTCACCTCCAATCAATTCAATTTTAATTGTAATTTCCTCCAAACCTTCACTCTAACTCTCTCAGATGCAACTCTTGATGATTTAGATGTAGATATAGATGATCTGGATGTAGAATCGCCAAGTCTGTTGGCGAAAGAAAACTCAAGCGGTGAAGAAGCCTGCAAATGGCTCTTCCGTCTCGCCCTCTAATTGGAAGCGCGGTCCAATAGAGGGATAGGTCTACTCCCCAACTACGCCACTGAGACGGGTGAGAGGGACTTCCCGGAAAAGTCACTCTAGAAAAACAGCCCGACCGGTAACGGGCAACCGAGCTCGTACGTAAAACTGAAAACCAAGGATCCCCCGCCTGGGTATCCTAAAATAGGGTCAGCGGAATGGTCTAAAGTCGGGATCCCAACGAGGCGTAAAAACACTGCGAGCTCGCGTAAAAACCGAAAGAGGACTGAGATCCTAGACCCGCGCACTAGGCGGCCGCTGCCCGAACTGGGCTTCCTTTCCTCCGCCCAGTTGAGGGTCACCGCGCCCTCGCACGGTCAAGTGTAAAGGAGCATCATAACCGGCACAAGAATTTATGTCATTACTGATTCGCAGTCAACTGTATTTGCTTGACTACTTGATCCCTTTTCAATCTCTTCTGTAGTTAAATTTACAGATATAGATATTTTGTCACCATATATTATTAGCAGTATAGAAGATTTTACTCAAGATCAATTGATTAGGGCTTCTTAATCATAGTGATCTTAAATTGGTCAAAACCGCATATTTATCTTTATTCCAAATATGCAGCTTATATAAATGAGAATCTTAGAATGTGACTCCATAGGTTAAAAGAGTGAGCTAAGTCTCACCACTAACTCATCAATCTTAAAGATAGGTATATTTGACTTTTTAATAAACTCTTAAGAAAAGGTTGATTACGAAAAGATGATTGTCATGATTGTCTCTAATTATATGAGCAAGTATTCTTGTTGTGGCATGACTTACTGAAGTAGGTGCACTATCTAGAAATCTTGCATTTATTTCTAAAATAGCCAGGTTACCTACTACCATAACAATATCCTAGTATTAGTGTTCAAGTAGCAATTGTATGTCTTTTCTATATTATGAATCTCAAGGAGAATCAACATCAGAATGTAGATCGACTCATGTTGAACTTTAAGCCAACAAGAACATGCCTAAGCACAATTTGTATTATTTAGTAGTCTGAACTTAAAGTTTAAATAATATGTTTATACATATGGATATGTATAACAAATCTTAAACTTAATAATAGCCTAAGGACAATCTTTACAACACTATCTAGGATCTTTACTCTTTTTCAGTGTTTTGTGTGTATATATAAGTAATACACCAATACTGTGGTTATTGTCTCTACTATAAGCTTTGATCTATCTTATAAGCAGGGAACATCCTTTAATTAATTTTAATTTTTTTTTGAAATGCTGAAAGCTGATGTATCCAGACTATCCTATCCTCTTTTTAAATTGGTCTTTAAGAGGGAAATACTGTCTTCTACAATGAAGGATGTGATATGATATAAACAGGTTACATACTGATACATATTTTGATGGACTTGTCAACTTGGTGGCATTATATCTAATTATAAGAAAGGATCTGTTGAATTAATATCCTAAATTAAAACATGGATTTCAACAATTCCTATAGAGAAGAATTATGTTGCTTATGTTTATGACTATTTCCTCTAACTATAACTGGAAGTGAATGATAATTACCATACATATTAATTATTAACTAACTTAAGATGCTAAGGAACTTGTTATTAACACTATAATAAAAGATATTAGAAGATCTCTACTTCCAGTCCCAAGGCATTGATCCCGTCTAGAGATGAAATATGGAGATCTTGGAAATCCAAGCATGAGCAGTAAGGTATCAAATGTGCCATTCACAAGACCCGTAATTGAATTCATACTATACCCCATCAATATAGATGTTATTCACAAATTAGTGATTTAGGTCTACTATACCAGGATGGTAATGTGTGTGTGTGTATATATTGTATAATTTGTATAGATTCAACTTTTGGAATATATTCCAGATATAAGGTAAAAGAATTAATAATTTTGAGTGATTAATCTGTGAAGACTTGAACATGAACATGAGTAACTTTGTCATGACAAATCATCTCAGATGTGATTGCTCATGTAGACCTATTGCTGTAAACATTGGAGTGGATTTTTAGTTCAACACAACACCAAGCATGCTGTAAATCAATATCAATAGCTTCATTGTTCTTGAACCATCAACAAAGTATCTTTTCAAGGCTTCAAATCCTCATGACATGAGGATTAGTAAACAAAGAACAGTGAAGTGATCAATGTCTTATATTTATTTAATATCATCTAGGTAGCATGTACAGAAATTAACTTTTCTGAATTTTTTTTAAACTACAGATAAAGGATAAATTTCCTACTCATTTTTTATATATATATATATATAACATATTGCAGTAACATATAATTATATTCAAACTCCTTTCCCTCATGATTTATTCAAGAAAAGACTTCAAGATGTGTAATGGGCATGCATGGCAGCAAAGAGGAATGGGGAGTGTACCTTTTTATTCCTCTAATTTTGGAGAAACAACATGCACAATTTGCTGTGGCAGAAGCAGGCACAACCACAGCTCTTGGTTGTTGATCTACAAAGATTGTTGAGCAGCAATCTCAACAAGAAGAGGGCTGCAGAGGTCTCTTTGGTGGAGAGAACTGGAAAAGAGGATTTGAGGAGAAGATTTAAGGGTTTTTGGGAAAGGCTGATGTCTTTGGAATGGCTAAATAGGGGAAGAAGCATCAGAATTTTAGGCCAAACCGTTGCTTGTGCTGCAGCCGATGAGGGATTTGAACAGCTTCCTAATTGAAGAGAGAGAGTTGGGAGTTTGGCTTTCCTTGGATGGAAATTTGAGGGCTTTGTGCTAAGTATATATATAAGGAGAGGAACTCAAAGAGGTGTTGCCAAATGGAGGGTCTTTTGGGGCCAAATGGAAGGTATAGAAAAGTCCAAATGGCAAGAGAATGGCAACCAAGTTGTTAACGACAGAACAGTCTGCTCCTGTTTTAAAAATTTTTATATTTATTTTTCTTTTCACTTTCATTTCTTTTAGGATGTTAAAATTACTCATATGTGCATCTCGGGTTCCCGATTTCGACGCGTAATATCTCGTTTTGACCGTCTCGAAACAACGATCAAAATGAGTATAATATTGATATACTTTTGATCGAGTTTTCAATACCCGAAATTTTCGGATATGGTTTTTTGTTTAAGATTAAATTTTGTGATTTAAAATATCATATGACCTCCGATTGACGAACGGTCAATTCCGTTGGTCTCGTGTCGTCGAATCGGATCTAATGATGGTCTCGATTCATTTTGCGGTTTCCGAATTTGCGTCGCGGCTTTTCGCGGAGCGCGATACGGTGTGACCGATTTTCGGTCGATTTCATCCGAACAACTTTTGATTCATGATCAATTGGTCGTTTTAGGTTGTTTAGTATTGACCGACAACGTTTTTGGGTTCATTAGACCCAAAATCGGACGAGTTCGGGTTTGTTAGAATATGGATGTTATAAATATAAAAACCTCAAAGGGAGTCTCGTCCTCGAGACTCGAGTTAAGGCTATTCGGTGTCTTGTTTGAATTTCATATGTCCATAAAAACATCAAAGGGTTTTGAACCCATAAAAACCTCAAAGAGAAAACAAGCCATATATTTCAACATATATTGTATTACAAAAGCTTGTTTTGATTATTACCTCAGAAAAGCTGCGGGTATCGTGCCCGCATGTCGGCTTCGGTTTTCCACGTCGCTTCTTCGACGCCGTGACGGTGCCACAAAACCTTGACCAATGGAATCTCTTTGCTGCGAAGCTTCTTCACAGCACGATCAAGTATCTGGATTTGCTTCTCTTCATAAGTCAGATCTGGCTCTATATCAAGATTCTCATAACTGATAATGTATCGAGGATCGTGCACATATTTCCTCAGGTTGGATATATGAAATACATCATGAATAGTAGAAAGATGTGGAGGAAGAACTACTCGGTAAGCAACCTTCCCCATTCTAGCCAGAATCTCAAACGGTCCAACATATCGTGGCGCCAACTTGCCACGAACACCGAATCTCTGTACTCCCTTCATGGGAGATACTCGCAAAAATACCCAATCTCCAACCTATAATTGATAGGAATGTCATTAATATGAGGTCAAGTTAATTTATAATAAAGGAAGAGAAGAAGATTGGATACCTGGAATTCCAAATCTCTTCTCCGACGGTCTGTATAACTCTTCTGGCGACTTTGTGTCGTTAGAAGCCTCCGTCTCATAAGATCAACAACTCTCGCAGTCTCCTCCAAGAGATCTACGGAATATAAAGCATGATCACCTACCTCACGCCAACTGAGAGGTGTGAGACATCTCCGCCGTGCCATGCCAATACTGGAGTGATAGCTGTTGTTGTACGTGAATTCCACCAAAGGCAAATGGTCCTTCCAGGACCCTTTCCACTCCAAAGTGCATGCGCGAAGTAGATCCTCAAGCGTCTGAATGGTGCGCTCACTCTGTCCATCTGTCTGCGGATGGTATGCAGAACTCATCTTCAGCTCTGTCTGTAGTGCTGACATGAACTGATGCCAATAGTGAGATGTAAATCTCTAATCCCTGTCAAACACCACCTCTCGTGGTATACCATGCAGCCTGATAATGTTCTGTACATAGAGCTTGGCCAACCTGGATGGAGTGTAAGTCGTGTTGACAGGTATGAAATGGGCTGACTTGGTCAACCTATCAACAACGACCCATATAGAATCATGGCCACCTGGTGTCTTCGGCAGACCTGTGACAAAATCTATAGAAATGCTCTCCCACTTCCACTCGGGAATGGGGAGAGACTGCAGTAATCCTGGTGGTCTCCTGTGCTCAGCCTTGTCCATCTGACAGGTCATGCATCTGCTAACATGTAGCGCCACATCGCGCTTCATTCCATCCCACCAGAAATGTCGACGCAGATCACGGTACATCTTCGTACTGCCTGGATGGATAGATAACCGTGAACTATGTGCCTCATCGAGAATGTCTCTGCGAAGCTGCTCATCATTGGGTACAACGACCCGTCCTGCCTTCCATAAAATAGACTCTGCTACGACAAAATCATTAACTTCGTCCTTGACAGCGCGCATGTATCTATCATGAATCCAAGGATCGATCTTCTGGCCTTCTATAATACGATCCCAAAGGCTGCTGTATCGAGGAGGCACGGCGCTAGAAATGGATGCGCTCTCCTGAGGATGCCAATCGCTCAAAGCTGCAAGTTTATCCCACGTGTATAGCCAGTTCGCCGTACCCTCTGCATGCGCTCTCCTACTTAGTGCATCAGCCACCGCGTTTCCCTTACCGGGATGGTAAGAGATTGTGCAATCATAATCCTTCAGCAATTCGAGCCATCTGCGATGTCTCATGTTCAGCTCCTTCTGATCAAAGATGTACTTCAGACTCTTGTGATCTGTGAAAATCTCGAAGTTCACCCCATATAGGTAGTGACGCCATATCTTCAAGGCAAAGACAACTGCCGCCAACTCCAAGTCATGTGTGGGGTAGTTCCGCTCGTGCGGTCTCAACTATCGTGATGCGTAAGCAATCACTTGTCCTCTCTGCATCAACACTGCTCCTAGACCTTCTCCAGATGCATCTGTGTAGACTGCATAGTCCTGAGTGCCTGAAGGAAGAACAAGAATAGGCGCTGTAGTCAACCTCTCCTTCAGTGTCTGGAAGGTCTGCTCACATGAATCGTTCCAAATGAATGGAACTCCCTTCTGCGTCAATCGTGTCAATGGACGGACGATGCGTGAAAATCCGCTGACGAAGCGTCTGTAATAACCTGCTAATCCGAGGAAGCTCCGAATCTGAGTAACTGTCTTGGGCTGCTCCCAAGACATAACTGCATCAATCTTCGCAGGATCAACCACGATACCTGCTCCAGAAATGACGTGCCCCAAAAATGAGACCCGGGATAACCAGAACTCACACTTGCTCAACTTAGCATATAGCTTGTACTCCCGCAATGTGTCCAAAACGATCCGTAGATCATTCGCATGATCCTATTCATTCCGTGAATAGATGAGCACATCATCGATGAACACCACTACAAACTTGTCCAAGTATGGACGGAAGATCTTGTTAATCATATCCATGAAAGCCGCAGGTGCATTGGTGAGCCCAAACGGCATCACCACAAACTCGTAGTTTCCATAGCGAGTCCTGAAGGCTGTCTTCGGAATGTCCGACTCGCGAATCCTCAGCTGATGGTAGCCTGAGCGAAGATCGATCTTCGAGAAAACCGAAGATCCCTGGAGCTGGTCAAACAAATCATCGATACGTGGCAAAGGATAACGGTTCTTCACCGTTCTCTTGTTCAGCTGCCTGTAATCGATGCATAACCTCATGGATCCATCCTTCTTCCTGACAAATAGAACCGGAGCACCCCAAGGTGAAGTGCTCGGCCTCACGAATCCCAAATCAAGTAACTCCTGTAGCTGCACCTTCAGCTCCCTCAACTCGGCTGATGCCATGCGATATGGTGCCATAGAGATCGGCTGTGTATCTGGCAGCAATGTGATCTCGAACTCAATCTCTCTCTCAGGAGTTAGCCCAGGTAGCTCATCAGGAAATACGTCAGGGTATTCTGATGATACTACTCGGATGTCTTGTGTCATCGGCTCCTGATCAGATACCTCCCGAACAAAAGCAAGATATGAATCGCAACCCTGGTCAAGAAGTCGCTGGGCTCGCAACACTGAAATGTATTCCATGGTGGAGTCCTCTATAGTACCCTCAAAGGTGAACTCGGGTAAACCTGGAATCCTGAAGACAACTGTCTTCCTAAAACAATCAACTAGTGCATGATGAGTAGATAGCCAATCCATGCCCAAAATCAAGTCGAACTCATCAAGCTGCAAAAGTAGACAATTTGCGATCATGTCGTGACCGCCAATCAGTATGGGCAAGTGCCTGACGATCAGTGAAATAATGAATAACTGGTCACCTGGCCCTCGGATGTGATATGGAGAAGAGAGAGTCTCTGCGACTCTATCTAAAGAAGTAAGCAACCTCGAAGCAAGAAAAGAGTGTGTCGCACCAGAATCAAATAAGACATGGAAAGGTCGGCCCAAGACTGAGACCATACCTTTCACCACGATAGCGGTTGAACGTGCCTGCTCCTCTGTAACGGCATGTAACTGTCCCTGCCTGACTGGTGCGGCACTGGAACCTGCCACACTCTGTGTCTGTCTCTGTTGTGGTCGCCTAAAGTTGAAGTTCCTGCCACGGAAACTCCCTGAATGCTGTGTCTGAGGCTGTGACTGTGAAGGCTGTGACTGAGTTATGATCAAAAGTTGAGATTGCTAGAAAATGATATATATGTCTACACACATATACTCATGAATATTCAACTACAACATAAATATGTCTTATGTAGGAAATGTTGGGTTCTGGGGAAATCATTAGAAATGCATTACAAACAACTTGAAACCCCTTTTTACTTATGCAAGTAGATGAAAATGTGCTTGTTCTACCTTTCTACTTGCTCTCTTTTGCACATTAAATTACTTGTTATTTATTTTAAACTACGGGTTTGTATTCACGTTAGTGACTCCTCTTCTTCCTTGCACGTATGGCAGGCAAAGGGCCTGTTGTTTAGTAGCTGTTCATGCTTCCTGGAGACAGAGTATACACTAGACGGTACGAATTACTTGTCTCAGTTTTTGATCAGATAATGATGTAAATGCTATCTCTTTTGTATCACTTGGGATATATGTTGTAATATGAAAGATGCTTGTGCAAGTTGTAAATGAATATGAATATTAATGAAAAGGAACTTTGGTGCCATTTGTCTCTCTGTGATCTTGTGGTTATATTGTGGATGTGAATGTCATGTGAATAATTAGCCGCGCGTAAAATTTTCCCTGCTTTTCTACAACTTCATGCGATCTCATGTGAATAATTGTGCGAGTGTGTGATTAACGGGTACCCACATCCTGAGGGGTTCATAGTTTGGTATCAGAGCAGTGGTACCCCGATACGCACATTCACGGTATTACAATTCCGATCGCATTAAGTTCTCGGATAACGACAGTCTTCGACTTGTCGTGAGTCCGAGAAGGGAAATATGACATTCATATTCAATAACCACAGATGTCACCAATTTCATTAATTTTCATATTATATCCCAAGAAGAGAAAAGCATTTATGATAAATATCTGTCTAGGGCATTTTTATGATTAATTATGGTTCTCATGCAGAGCCATGGCATCTCCACCATGTCAGGATACTTCTGATCAACTGGCACGCATACTGAGCGCACTTACCGATCTTCAGCAGCAGCAGGCTGCTATGAGAGGCCAGCAGGAGCAGATATTGGCCCAGCAGACCGAGATTGCTGACAGGCAGACGGACATAGAGATGAGATTTGAGGACCTGTCAGATTTCACGTACCATCCATCCCAGGATGGGATACGACAGGACCAGCACCAGTCCGTTGAGGTCGAGCAGCCTCATCCTGATGATGCACTAGAGGACATACCAGAGCATGGAGCTCAGGAGGATGCAGACTTGGACAGGGAGCAGGACCCTGTTGACTTCGCTGGCGAGGATACACACAAGTATTCAGCCATTCACAGGCACCAGTCGATTTTCACGTCCTACCAGCGGGCCAACATACCCTTATTTGAGGGTACAGGTCCACCAGATGATGCTGAGCAGTGGCTGAAGAGAGTAATGAAGGTGCTCAGGGCAATTCATGCTCCACGAAACACGTGGCTATCTTTCATAGAATATTCACTGACAGACTTCGCCGAGCGATGGTGGGAGGCCGTAGTGTCCGAGTTAGGCCGAGAGCCTACTTGGAACGATTTCGAGACGAAGTTCCGAGGCCACTTCTTTTCTGCGAAGTGGAAGGAGTCCCAGCGCCGACTTTTTGCAAAGCTTCGTCAGGGACAGATGACCGCCAGAGATTATTTCATCCGATACACAGAGCTATCACGACATACCCGAGCAGCTGGCGCATTTCCAGAGGAGAATCTGGAAAAGTTCATTGACGGCATGCGAGAGGAGGTGCAGGAGAAGCTGGCAGGACTACACATCACTTCTATCTCCGAGGCTACCGATGCTGCGGAGAAGTTCGAGGACATCAGGGGGAGACGTTTCGGGAGCTCGTCTGGAGCAGCACCTAGACCGCGGCGATATCTTGGACCGATACGTCGACCGTTTCAGCAGCAGAGGTCAGATAGACGATTCCGACCCACAGGTTCGTCCTTCACAGGCAGTGCTCGCTCTTCTCCATCGACTACTCTAGGAGGAGCACTTGCCGGACGTGGCACAGAGTTCGCTCGACCATCTGGGTCGCAGCGAGCAGATAGACCACCTGCAGGACCAACTTGGAGCACAGGCACAACTACTCCACCTACCAGGCCAGTCAGATGCTATCGATGTCACGAGTGGGGACATTACCGAGCACAGTGCTCACAGGCTTCTGGCGAGCCTCAGCTACAGCCTTCACAGTCACAGCCTCATACACAGCATTCAAGGAGCTTCCGTGGTAGGAACTCCAATTTTAGGCGACAGCAGCAGAGACAGACGCAGAGTGTGACGGGATCTAGTGCCGCATCAGCCAGGCAGGGACAGTTACATGCCGCTACTAAGGAGCAGGCACGTTCAGCGGCTACTGTGGTGAAAGGTATGGTCTCAGTCTTGGGCCGACCTTTCCATGTTTTATTCGATTCCGGCGCGACACACTCTTTCCTTGCTTCGAGGTTGCTTGTTTCTTTAGATAGAGTTGCAGAGACGCTATCGTCTCCTTATCACATCCGAGGGCCAGGTGGCCAGTTATTTGTCATATCTCTGATAGTCATGCACTTGCACATACTGATTGGCGGTCATGAGATGATCGCAGATTGTCTACTTCTGCAGCTTGATGAGTTCGACTTGATTTTAGGCATGGATTGGCTATCTACACATCATGCACTAGTTGATTGTTTTGGGAAGACAGTTGTCTTCAGGATTCCAGATTTACCGGAGTTCACCTTTGAGGGTACTATACACGACTCCACCATGGAGTATATTTCAGTGTTGCGGGCCCAGCGACTTGTCGATCAGGGTTGTGATTCATACCTTGCATTTGTTCGGGAGATATCCGATCAAGAGCCGATGACTCAGGATATCCGAGTAGTATCTGAATATCCAGATGTTTTTCCTGATGAGCTACCAGGACTACCTCCTGAGAGGGAGATCGAGTTCGAGATCACATTGTCGCCAGATACACAACCGATCTCTATGGCACCATATCGCATGGCACCAGCCGAGTTGAGGGAGCTGAAGGTGCAGTTGCAGGAGTTACTTGATTTGGGATTCGTGAGACCGAGCACTTCACCTTGGGGTGCTCCGGTTCTATTTGTCAAGAAGAAGGATGGATCCATGAGACTATGCATCGATTACCGGCAGCTGAACAAGAGAATGGTGAAGAACCGTTATCCCTTGCCATGTATCGATGATTTGTTTGACCAGCTCCAGGGATCTTCGATTTTCTCGAAGATCGATCTTCGCTCAGGTTACCATCAACTGAGGATTCGCGAGTCGGATATTCCGAAGACAACCTTCAGGACTCGTTATGGACATTACGAGTTTGTGGTGATGCTGTTTGGGCTCACCAATGCACCTGCGGCTTTCATGGATATGATGAACCGTATCTTCCGTCCATATTTGGACGAGTTTGTAGTGGTGTTCATCGATGATGTGCTCATCTATTCACGGAATGAATGGGATCATGCGAATGATCTACGGATTGTCTTAGATACATTGCGGGAGCACAAGCTATATGCCAAGTTGAGCAAGTGTGAGTTCTGGTTATCCCAGGTCTCATTTCTCGGGCATATCATTTCTGGAGCAGGCATTGCAGTTGATCCTGCGAAGATAGATGCAGTTATATCTTGGGAGCAGCCGAAGACAGTTACACAGATTCGGAGCTTCCTCGGATTAGCGGGCTATTACAGACGCTTTGTCAGCGGATTTTCACGCATTGTTCGCCCTCTGACACGACTGACGCAGAAGGGAATCCCATTTATTTGGGACGATTCATGTGAGCAGGCCTTCCAAACACAGAAGGAGAGGTTGACTACAGCGCCTATTCTTGCTCTTCCTTCAGGCACTCAGGACTATGCAGTATACACAAATGCATCTGGAGAAGGTCTAGGAGCAGTGTTGATGCAGAGAGGACAGGTGATTGCTTACGCATCACGATAGTTGAGATCGCACGAGCGGAATTACCCCACACATGACTTGGAATTGGCGGCAGTTGTCTTCGCCTTGAAGATCTGGCGCCACTATCTATATGGGGTGAACTTCGAGATTTTCACGGATCACAAGAGCCTAAAGTACATCTTTGATCAGAAGGAGTTGAACATGAGACAACGCAGATGGCTTGAGCTGCTGAAGGATTATGATTGCACGATCTTTTACCATCCCGGTAAGGGAAACGTGGTGGCTGATGCACTTAGCAGGAGAGCACATACTGATGGTACGGCGAACTGGCTATATACGTGGGATACGTTTGCTGCTTCGACCGATTGGCATCCTCAGGAGATCGCATCCATTTCTACCGCCGTGCCTCCACGATACAGCAGTCTTTGGGATCGTATTGTAGATAGACAGAAGACAGATCCTTGGATCCGAGATAGATACATGCGCGCCATCAAGGATGAATTTGATTATTTTATCGTGACAGAGTCTATTTTATGGAAGGCAGGACGGGTCGTTGTACCCAATGACGAGCAGCTTCGTAGAGACATTTTGGACGAGGCACACAGTTCACGGTTATCTATCCATCCAGGTAGTACGAAGATGTACCGTGATCTGCGTCGACATTTCTGGTGGGATGGAATGAAGCACGATGTGGCGCTACATGTTAGCAGATGCATGACCTGTCAGATGGTCAAGGCTGAGCACAGGAGACCACCAGGATTACTGCAGTCTCTCCCCATTCCCGAGTGGAAGTGGGAGAGCATTTCTATGGATTTCGTTACAGGTCTGCCGAAGACGCCAGGTGGTCATGATTCTATATGGGTCGTTGTTGATAGGTTGACCAAGTCAGCCCATTTCATACCTGTCAACACGACTTACACTCCATCCAGATTGGCCAATCTCTATGTGCAGAACATTATTAGGTTGCATGGTATACCACGAGAGGTGGTGTCTGACAGGGATTCGAGATTTACATCTCATTATTGGCATCAGTTCATGTCTGCACTACAGACAGAGCTGAAGATGAGTTCTGCATACCATCCGCAGACAGATGGACAGAGTGAGCGCACCATTCACACGCTTGAGGATCTACTTCGCGCATGCACTTTGGAGTGGAAAGGGTCCTGGAAGGACCATTTGCCTTTGGTGGAATTCACGTACAACAGCTATCACTCCAGTATTGGTATGGCACCATTCGAAGCCCTATACGGGCGGAGATGCCTCACACCTCTCAGTTGGCGTGAGGTAGGTGATCATGCTTTATATTCCGTGGATCTCTTGGAGGAAACCGCGAGAGCTGTTGATCTTGTGAGACGGAGACTTCTGATGGCACAAAGCCGCCAGAAGAGCTATGCAGACCGTCGAAGAAGAGATTTGGAATTTCAGGTATCCAATTTTTTTCTCTTCCTTTATTACAAAATTAACTTAACATCATATTAATGACATTCCTATCAATTATAGGTTGGAGATTGAGTATTTTTACGAGTATCTCCCATAAAGGGAGTGCAGAGATTCGGTGTTCGTGGCAAGTTGGCGCCGCGATATGTGGGTCCATTTGAGATTCTTGCAAGAGTGGGAAAGGTGGCCTACCGAGTAGCCTTCCTCCACATCTATCAGCTATCCATGATGTCTTCCATGTATCCAACCTGAGGAAATATGTCCACGATCCTCGGCACGTCATCAGTTATGAGAATCTAGACGTGGAGCCAGATCTGACTTATGAGGAGAAGCCAGTCTAGATACTTGATCGTGCTGTGAAGAAGCTTCGCAGCAAAGAGATTTCATTGGTCAAGGTTTTGTGGCACCGACACGGCGTCAAAGAAGCAACATGGGAGACTGAAGCCGACATGCGGGCACGATACCCGCAACTTTTCTGATGTAAGCATCAAAACAAGCAATTGTAATTAGATACATGATAAATATATGGCTTGTTTTCTCTTTGAGGTTTTTATGGGTTCCAAACCCTTTGAGGTTTTTATGACCATAAGAAATCAAACAAGATTTAACTCGAGTCTCGAGGACGAGACTCCCTTTGAGGTTCTTATAAATGTAATATCTGGGAATTCGCGTAAACCCGAACTCGTCCGATTTTGGGTCTAATGAACCCAAAAACGTTGTCGGTCAATACTAAACAACCTAAAACGACCAATTGATCATGAATCAAAAGTCGTTCGGACAAAATCGACCAAAAATCGGTCTCTTCGTAATGCGTGCCGTGAAAAGCTGCGACGCAAATTCGAAATCTGCAAAATAAACCGAGACCGTCATTAGATTCGATTCGACGACACGAGACCAACGAAATCGACCATTCGTCAATCGGAGGTCGTTTGATATTTTTAAATCGTAAAATTTAACCTTAAACAAAATCTGTATCCGAAAATTTCGGGTATTCGAAACTCGACCGAAAGTATATCAACATTATACTTATTTTGATCGTCGTTGAAAGACGATCAAATCGAGACATTTCGCATCGAAATCCGAGGTCCGAGGCGTGAATACGGTCATATTTTAACATTTCAAATAAATGAATTAAAATAAAATGAAAATTTTTTTTACTGTCTGCATAGCAGACTGCAGTGTCGTGGGTTTTTATTCTTTAGAATCTCTCTCTCCACTTGCCTTTATAATTTCATTCCACTTGTCCTTTATTCCCAATCCATTTGGCAAGCTATCAATGCCTTTTCATGCCTATATATTTCCACCCCTCCCTTATTTATATCTCCCTTTTTTGTTCTAAAACCCTCACAGTCCTCCACTGAGAGAGAGACTCCAGCTCTCTTCTTTTGGGTTCAACAAGAAGCTGAAGCTATTGCTCCCTCTTCCTTGAAGATCCAGCCATCTCCAGCAGCTGGAAACTCCCCTGGAGAGCTCAAATTCCAGCTTTGTTGCTGCCATCAAACCCAACCTTTCCCTATTTTGAAGATATCTAACAAGGTACCATCCTCTTCCCCTCTCCTTTGCTGCCTTGCATGTTATTTTGACATGTTTTGGACTTAATTAGGTACAATTCCATAACCATTCTTCTTGCTGCCATGCATGAATAAATCCATGACTCTTTTTAATACCAAACATGTAGTTCTGCACATATGGGAACATAGGATTGGGAGATTTCTGGTGCCTTACGAAATTAGGTCGATATACAAGAATTATTAATATTCTTTTACCAATTAAAACTTTGAATATCTACTGGATGTGTTTTAATCAGTTTCCCAATTAGCACTAGTTCTTATTAAAAATCTAATTTCAGATAAGATGGTAGGAGTTATCTTAGGGATTTATTCATCTCTTGATCATATATATATATGACATCTGTTTCCCATTACATATGCTATTTACTGAGATTAAAAGAATTAATCTTTTAAAAGTAATGTCATTCTAGAGTAATGGCCTGGAAAAGGGGATTTTTGGTAATAAAAGAGCACTAAGCTCTACTGGATTGAATATTTGTAACATCCATATTCTAACGAACCCGAACTCGTCTGATTTTGGGTCTAATGAACCCAAAACCGTTGTCGGTCAATACTAAACAACTTAAAACGATCAATTAATCGTGAATCAAAAGTTGTTCGAGTGAAATCGACCAAAAATCGGTCAATTCGTAATGCGTGCCGTGAAAAAGCCGCGACGCAAATCCGGAAACCGCAAAACGAACCAAGACCGTCATTAGATCCGATTCGACGACACGAGACCAACGGAATCGACTGTTCGTCAATCGGAGGTCGTTTGATATTTTTAAATTACAAAATTTAATCTTAAACAAAAACCGTATCCGAAAATTTCGGGTATTCAAAACTCGACCGAAAGTATATGAATATTATACTCATTTCGATCGTCATTGAAAGACGATCAAATCGGGATATTGCGCGCCGAAATCAGAGGCCCGAGGTGCGCGTACGATCAATTTTTAAGTATGTTAAGTAAAGAGACTTTTGAAATTAATTAAATAAATATATATAACTGTAGCAGACACTGTCTGTTTTAAAAAAAAAATTTTCTCCGTTGGTTTTTATTTCTATTTCTTAGCCTCCACTTGGCCTACTTGTGAATCCCACTTGTCAATACCCAAGCCCCCCATTTCCCTTATTTATATCACACCATTAAGCCCATTCTCATTCCATTTTCCCCAATTCCCTCGTCAAACACCACCGAAGGTGCTCCTCAGATCCCTGTTACTGCCTCCTAATTAGAGCAGTTATTTTGCTACTGCTCTTGGGGTTCAAGTGCAGTTGATTGCTGCCTTCAGTATTAACAACAAGACCAGAGTTATTATTCTTCAACCAGGAGGTTCAAGCAGTTCGATAGTGACTCCTCCAAGCACTGCATGCAAACTTGATTCCAATTTAGGAAAAAAAAGGTACATTCCAAACTCCAACCTATTGCTGCCATGCATGTACCGTTACCTTTTTTTTTCTACTATCTATAACCTTGTATGTTTCCCCTCCCCCTCTTGCTTCCAATCATGACACATTTATCCCAATGTTAAACCACAGGATTAGATTAATAGTTCTAAAATTAAGAGAATTAAATTAGAGATTTGCACTGTCTGTTCTATGTAATTATTGAGGGTTGTTTAGAGTAAGAGATAATAATTTTATATACTTTGGTAAATGGAGTGACCGATCTTGAAATAAAAAAAAAAGTTGGCCGAAATTTCATCTAGGAACATTTGACGGATTATTCTGCATGTCAAAATTTGTGTCAAATCTTCAATTTTTATATTTTGAGGGTTATATACCTGTATATAAATGTTATTTGGTTACCTGGTATATCACTAGTTCAATATTTTGATCTGACAAAAATTTCAGATTTAAGTATATAAATTCTGTGGTACTTCACGGGAAATTAAAAAAAAAACAAGAGTGCCCTTGTAAAGATTAAATGCAATCAATAGGACAATATTCGGGATTCTGTGATGTAGATGGAACTTATAGAATCATTATCCATGGATTTGGTTTACAATACCGATATTGAATGTAATATATAGGAAATTATGTTATAATATAATATATTTTATCCATCACCAATCAGTATATTACTTTATCCAAAATTTACATTACAATTAAAATATATGTAACTCCATGGAATCTGGTTACATTATGCTAATTCAAACGCAACCTATGACTTAGGAACATGCCTTTGCATGAGGTAAAATTTCTAATAATATTATAGAATACAACGAATTCTTCCACTACAACCATATTTATTTTGCTACAGTATGTTGCTGTAGAGATATAAATTCTGGAAATATACAGGGTGGGTAAAAATTTTAGTAAACCAGTACAATTATATAATGTAATAAATAAAATAATTTATGATTTGTCAGGTAAATAGAAATCTTCTCAAACCTAGTCTCATAACCCTTGGGTGTGATATTACCTACGTATGGCACCGATCACATTGTTGCCAGATACACAGCCGATCTCCATGGCACCTTATCGTATGGCACCAGCCGAGTTGAGGGAGCTAAAGGTGCAGTTGCAGGAGTTACTTGACTTGGGATTTGTGAAGCCGAGCACTTCACCTTGGGGTGCTCCGGTTCTATTTGTCAAGAAGAAGGATGGATCCATGAGACTATGCATCGATTACAGGCAGCTGAACAAGAGAACGGTGAAGAACCGTTATCCCTTACCACGTATCGATGATTTGTTTGACCAGCTCCAGGGATCTTCGGTTTTCTCGAAGATCGATCTTCGCTCAGGTTACCATCAGCTGAGGATTCGCGAGTCGGATATTCCGAAGACAACCTTCAGGACTCGCTATGGACACCATGAGTTTGTGGTGATGCCGTTTGGGCTCACCAATGCACCTGCGGCTTTCATGGAAATGATGAACCGTATCTTCCGTCCATACTTGGACAAGTTTGTAGTGGTGTTCATCGATGATGTGCTCATCTATTCACAGAATGAATGGGATCATGCGAATGATCTACGGATTGTTTTGGACACATTACGACAGCACAAGCTATATGCCAAGTTGAGCAAGTGCGAGTTCTGGTTATCCCAGGTCTCATTTTTGGGACACATTATTTCTGGAGCAGGTATCGCGGTTGATCCTGCGAAGATAGATGCAGTTAGGTCTTGGGAGCAGCCCAAGACTATCACTCAGATTCGGAGCTTCCTCGGATTAGCGGGCTATTACAGACGCTTTGTCAGCGGATTTTCACGCATTGTTCGCCCTCTGACACGACTGACGCAGAAGGGAGTTCCATTTATTTGGGACGATTCATGTGAGCATGCCTTCCAGACACTGAAGGAGAGATTGACTACAGCGCCTATTCTTGCTCTTCCTTCAGGCACTCAGGACTATGCAGTCTACACAGATGCATCTTGGGAAGGTCTGGGAGCAGTGTTGATGCAGAGAGGACAGGTGATTGCTTATGCATCACGGCAGTTGAGACCGCACGAGCGGAACTACCCCACACATGACTTGGAATTGGCGGCAGTTGTCTTCGCCTTGAAGATCTGGCGGTACTATCTATATGGGGTGAACTTCGAGATTTTCACGGATCACAAGAGCCTAAAGTACATCTTTGATCAGAAGGAGTTGAACATGAGACAACGCAGATGGCTTGAACTACTGAAGGATTATGATTGCACGATCTCTTACCATCCCGGTAAGGGAAACGTGGTGGCTGATGCACTTAGCAGGAGAGCACATGCTGATGGTACGGCGAACTGGCTATATACGTGGGATACGCTTGCTGCTTTGACCGATTGGCATCCTCAGGAGAGCGCATCCATTTCTACCGCCGTGCCTCCACGATACAACAATCTTTGGGATCGTATTGTAGATGGACAGAAGACAGATCCTTGGATCCGAGATAGATACATGCGCGCCATCAATGATGAATTTTTAAATTATTCGTGACAGAGTCTATTTTATTGAAGGCAGGAGGGGTCGTTGTACCCAATGACGAGGAGCTTCGCAGAGACATTTTGGACGAGGCACACAGTTCACGGTTATCTATCCATCCAGGTAGTACGAAGATGTACCGTGATCTGCGTCGACATTTCTGGTGGGATTGAATGAAGCGCGATGTGGCGCTACATGTTAGCAGATGCATGACCTGTCAGATGGTCAAGGCTGAGCACAGGAGACCACCGGGATTACTGCAGTCTCTCCCCATTCCCGAGTGGAAGTGGGAGAGCATTTCTATGGATTTCGTCACAGGTCTGCCGAAGACGCCAGGTGGTCATGATTCTATATGGGTCGTTGTTGATAGGTTGACCAAGTCAGCCCATTTCATACCTGTCAACACGACTTACACTCATCCAGATTGGCCAAGCTCTATGTGCAGAACATTATTAGGCTGCATGGTATACCACGAGAGGTGGTGTCTGACAGGGATTCGAGATTTACATCTCATTATTGGCATCAGTTCATGTCAGCACTACAGACAGAGCTGAAGATGAGTTCCGCATACCACCCGCAGACAGACGGGCAGAGTGAGCGCACCATTAAGACGCTTGAGGATTTACTTCGCGCATGTACTTTGGAGTGGAAAGGGTCCTGGAAGGACCATTTGCCTTTGGTGGAATTCACGTACAACAGCTATCACTCGAGTATCGGTATGGCACCATTCGAAGCCCTATACGGGCGGAGATGCCTCACACCTCTCAGTTGGCGTGAGGTAGGTGATCATGCTTTATACTCCGTAGATCTCTTGGAGGAGACCGCGAGAGCTGTTGATCTTGTGAGACGGAGGCTTCTGACGACACAGAGCCGCCAGAAGAGTTATGCCGACCGTCGGAGGAGAGACTTAGAGTTTCAGGTAATCTAATTATTTTCTCCTCATCCACTCAATTATGATATATATGTATTCAACTTAATCTCATACTAATGACATTCCTATAAATTATAGGTTGGAGATTGGGTATTTCTCCGTGTATCTCCCATGAAGGGAGTACAAAGATTTGGTGTTCGTGGCAAGCTCGCACCGCGATATGTGGGTCCGTTTGAGATTCTTGCGAGAGTGGGGAAAGTGGCTTATCGAATAGCCCTTCCTCCACATCTTTCAGCTATCCATGATGTCTTCCACGTATCCAACCTGAGGAAGTATGTCCACGACCCTCGACACAATATCAGTTATGAGAATCTCGAGCCGGATCTGACTTATGAAGAGAAGCCAGTCCAGATACTTGACCGCGCTGTAAAGAAGCTTCGCAGCAAAGAGATTTCATTGGTCAAGGTCTTGTGGTATAGACACGGCGTCAAAGAAGCGACGTGGGAGACCGAAACCGACATGCGGGCACGATACCCGCAACTTTTCTGATGTAAGCATCAAAACAAGCATTTGTAATTAGATACATGATAAATATATGGCTTGTTTTCTCTTTGAGGTTTTTATGGGTTCAAAAATCCTTTAAGGTTTTTATGGACATATAAAATCCCAACAAGATACCTAATAACCTTAACTCGAGTCTCGAGGACGAGACTCCCTTTGAGGTTTTTATATTTGTAACATCCATATTCTAACGAACCCGAACTCGCCCGATTTTGGTTCTAATGAACCCAAAAACGTTGTCGGTCAATACTAAACAACTTAAAACGATCAATTAATCGTGAATCAAAAGTTGTTCGGGTGAAATCGACCAAAAATCGGTCAATTCGTAATGCGTGCCGTGAAAAAGCCGCGACGCAAATCCGGAAACCGCAAAACGAACTAAGACCGTCATTAGATCCGATTCGACGACACGAGACCAACGGAATCGACTGTTCGTCAATCGGAGGTCGTTTGATATTTTTAAATTACAAAATTTAATCTTAAACAAAAACCGTATCCGAAAATTTCGGGTATTCAAAACTCGACCGAAAGTATATGAATATTATACTCATTTCGATCGTCATTGAAAGACGATCAAATCGGGATATTGCGCGCCGAAATCAGAGGCCCGAGGTGCGCGTACGATCAATTTTTAAGTATGTTAAGTAAAGAGACTTTTGAAATTAATTAAATAAATATATATAACTGTAGCAGACACTGTCTGTTTAAAAAAAAATTTTCTCCGTTGGTTTTTATTTCTATTTCTTAGCCTCCACTTGGCCTACTTGTGAAACCCACTTGTCAATACCCAAGCCCCCCATTTCCCTTATTTATATCACACCATTAAGCCCATTCTCATTCCATTTTCCCCAATTCCCTCGTCAAACACCACCGAAGGTGCTCCTCAGATCCCTGTTACTCCCTCCTAATTAGAGCAGTTATTTTGCTACTGCTCTTGGGGTTCAAGTGCAGTTGATTGCTGCCTTCAGTATTAACAACAAGACCAGAGTTATTATTCTTCAACCAGGAGGTTCAAGCAGTTCGATAGTGACTCCTCCAAGCACTGCATGCAAACTTGATTCCAATTTAGGAAAAAAAAAGGTACATTCCAAACTCCAACCTATTGCTGCCATGCATGTACCGTTACCTTTTTTTTCTACTATCTATAACCTTGTATGTTTCCCCTCCCCCTCTTGCTTCCAATCATGACACATTTATCCCAATGTTAAACCACAGGATTAGATTAATAGTTGTAAAATTAAGAGAATTAAATTAGAGATTTGCACTGTCTATTCTATGTAATTATTGAGGGTTGTTTAGAGTAAGAGATAATAATTTTATATACTTTGGTAAATGGAATGACCGATCTTTAAATAAAAAAAAGTTGGCCGAAATTTCATCTAGGAACATTTGACGGATTATTCTGCATGTCAAAATTTGTGTCAAATCTTCAATTTTTATATTTTGAGGGTTATATACCTGTATATAAATGTTATTTGGTTACCTGGTATATCACTAGTTCAATACTTTGATCTGACAAAAATTTCAGATTTAAGTATATAAATTCTGTGGTACTTCACGGGAAATTAAAAAAAAAACAAGAGTGCCCTTGTAAAGATTAAATGCAATCAATAGGACAATATTCGGGATTCTGTGATGTAGATGGACCTTATAGAATCATTATCCATGGATTTGGTTTACAATACCGATATTGAATGTAATATATAGGAAATTATGTTATAATATAATATATTTTATCCATCACCAATCAGTATATTACTTTATCCAAAATTTACATTACAATTAAAATATATGTAACTCCATGGAATCTGGTTACATTATGCTAATTCAAACGCAACCTATGACTTAGGAACATGCCTTTGCATGAGGTAAAATTTCTAATAATATTATAGAATACAACGAATTCTTCCACTACAGCCATATTTATTTTGCTACAGTATGTTGCTGTAGAGATATAAATTCTGGAAATATACAGGGTGGGAAAAAATTTTAGTAAACCAGTACAATTATATAATGTAATAAATAAAATAATTTATGATTTGTCAGGTAAATAGAAATCTTCTCAAACCTAGTCTCATAACCCTTGGGTGTGATATTACCTACGTACAACATCACCTTCTAATTCCAAGAGAGTACTAGAAAGGTAGACACCATGATACTTTAGAAATTCCCACGTGGTGTAAGTTGGCTCCCTAGCTTTGTAAATTACTGAGAGGTTCTCCACCTTCCTTTCAGGATACATATAATAGACGAGAATTTAACTTGTTATGAGTTGTTAGAGTGTGTAGTGGGTTTTATATCTTTTTGATAGGAAAGAAGCCACATAACCAGCTCTTATGAGGTCTTCATAACCTCTCAGACAAATTACTTGTCTAACTTAACAATCTTATGTGTTGCCTACTAATACAACGATTACACCACAGATCTAGAGGAGTTATGTTAAGGGTACCATGATATTAGTCCCAGATAATTGAGTTTAAAAAAATGTTAGATATATATGTGCCGGTCATGATGCTCCTTTACACCTGACCGTGCGAGGGCGCGGTGACCCTCAACTGGGCGGAGGAAAGGAAGCCCAGTTAGGGCAGCGGCCGCTTAATGCGCGGGTCTAGGATCCCAGTCTTTTACACGGTTTTACACGAGCTCGCAGTGTTTTTACGCCTCGTTGGGATCCAGACTTTAGACCAGTTCCGCTGACCCTGTCTTTTAGGATACCCAGGCGGGGGATCCTTGGTTTTCAGTTTTACGTACGAGCTCGTCCGCCCGTACTAGTCGGACAGTTTTCTAGAGCGACTTTTCTAGGGAGTCTCTCTCACCCGTCTCAGTGGCGTAGTTGGGGAGTAGACCTATCCCTCTATTGGACCGCGCTTCCAATTAGAGGGCGAGACGGAAGAGCCATTTGTAGGCTTCTTCACCGCTTGAGTTTTCTTCGCCAACAGACTTGGCGATTCTATATCTAGATCATCCATATCTATAACTACATCATCTGGAGTTATATCTGAATCAATTGAAGTCAAGAATTGGAGAGGTTATGATCAAAAGTTGAGATTGCTAGAAAATGATATATATGTCTACACACATATACTCATGAATATTCAACTACAACATAAATATGTCTTATGTAGGAAATGTTGGGTTCTGGGGAAATCATTAGAAATGCATTACAAACAACTTGAAACCCCTTTTTACTTATGCAAGTAGATGAAAATGTGCTTGTTCTACCTTTCTACTTGCTCTCTTTTGCACATTAAATTACTTGTTATTTATTTTAAACTACGGGTTTGTATTCACGTTAGTGACTCCTCTTCTTCCTTGCACGTATGGCAGGCAAAGGGCCTGTTGTTTAGTAGCTGTTCATGCTTCCTGGAGACAGAGTATACACTAGACGGTACGAATTACTTGTCTCAGTTTTTGATCAGATAATGATGTAAATGCTATCTCTTTTGTATCACTTGGGATATATGTTGTAATATGAAAGATGCTTGTGCAAGTTGTAAATGAATATGAATATTAATGAAAAGGAACTTTGGTGCCATTTGTCTCTCTGTGATCTTGTGGTTATATTGTGGATGTGAATGTCATGTGAATAATTAGCCGCGCGAAAAATTTTCCCAGCTTTTCAACAACTTCGTGCAATCTCATGTGAATAATTGTGCGAGTGTGTGATTAACGGGTACCCGCATCCTGAGGGGTTCATAGTTTGGTATCAGAGCAGTGGTACCCCAATACGCACATTCGCAGTATTTCAATTCCGATCGCATTAAGTTCTCGAATAGCGACAGTCTTCCGACTTGTCGTGAGTTCGAGAAGGGAAATATGACATTCATATTCAATAACCACAGATGTCACCAAGTTCATTTATTTTCATCTTATATCCCAAGAAGAGAAAAGCATTTATGATAAATATCTGTCTAAGGCATTCTTATGACTAATTATGGTTCTCATGCAGAGCCATGCCATCTCGACCAGGTCAGGATACTTCTGATCAGCTGGCACGCATACTGAGCGCACTTACCGATCTTCAGCAGCAGCAGGCTGCTATGAGAGGCCAGCAGGAGCAGATATTGGCCCAGCAGACCGAGATTGCTGACAGGCAGACGGATATAGAGATGAGATTTGAGGACCTGTCAGATTTCACGTACCATCCATCCCAGGATGGAATACGACAGGACCAGCACCAGTCCGTTGAGGTGGAGCAGCCTCATCCCGATGATCCACTTGAGGAGGCACCAGAGCATGGAGCTGAGGAGGATGCAGACTTGGACAGGGAGCAGGACCCTGTTGACTTTGCTGGCGAGGATGCACACGAGTATTTAGCCATTCACAGGCACCGGTCGGTCTTCACTTCTTATCAGCGGGCCAACATACCCTTGTTCGAGCGCACAGGTCCACCAGATGATGCTGAGCAATGGCTGAAGAGAGTAATGAAGGTGCTCAGGGCAATTCATGCGCCACAAAACACGTGGCTATCTTTCAGAGTATTCACTGACAGACTTCGCCGAGCGATGGTGGGAGGCCGTAGCATCCGAGTTAGGCCGAGAGCCTACTTGGAACGATTTGGAGACGAAGTTCCGAGGCCACTTCTTTTCTGCGAAGTGGAAGGAATCCCAGCGCCGACTTTTTGCAGAGCTTCGTCAGGGACAGATGACCGCCAGTCATCCGATACACAGAGCTATCACGACATACCCGAGCAGCTGGCGCATTTCCAGAGGAGAATCTGGAAAAGTTCATTGGCGGCATGCGAGAGGAGGTGCAGGAGAAGCTGGCAGGACTACACATCACTTCTATCTCCGAGGCTACCGATGCTGCGGAGAAGTTCGAGGACATCAGGAGGAGACGTTTCGGGAGCTCGTCTGGAGCAACACTTAGACCACGGCGATATTTTGGACCGATACGCCGACCGTTTCAGCAGCAGAGGTCAGACAGACGATTCCGACCCACAGGTTCGTCCTTCACAGGCAGTGCTCGCTCTTCTCCATCGACTACTCTAGGAGGAGCACTTGTCGGACGTGGCACAGAGTCCGCTCGACCATCTGGGTCGCAGCGAGTAGACCGACCTCCAGCCGGACCAGCTCGGAGCACAGGCACAGCTACTCCACCTACCAGGCCAGTCAGATGCTATCGATGTCACGGGTGGGGACATTACCGAGCACAATGCCCACAGGCTTCTGGCGAGCCTCAGCCACAGCCTTCACAGTCACAGCCTCAGACACAACATTCAGGGAGCTTCCGTGGTAGGAACTCCAACTTTAGGCGACAACAGCAGAGACAGACGCAGAGTGTGGCAGGTTCTAGTGCTGCATCAGCCAGGCAGGGGCAGTTACATGCCGTTACTGAGGAGCAGGCACGTTCAACGGCTACAGTGGTGAAAGGTATGGTCTCAGTTTTGGGCCGACCTTTCCATGTTTTATTTGATTCCGGCGCGACACACTCTTTCCTTGCTTCGAGGTTGCTTCTTTCTTTAGATAGAGTTGCAGAGACGCTATCGTCTCCATATCACATCTGAGGGCCAGGTGACCAGTTATTTGTCATATCTCTGATAGTCAGGCACTTGCCCGTACTGATTGGCGGTCACGAGATGATCGCAGATTGTCTACTTCTGCAGCTCGATGAGTTCGACTTGATTTTGGGCATGGATTGGTTATCCACTCATCATGCACTTGTTGATTGCTTTAGGAAGAAGGTTGTCTTCAGGATTCCAGATCTACCCGAGGTCACTTTTGAGGGTACTTTGCATGACTCCACCATGGAGTATATTTCAGTATTGCGGGCTCAGCGACTTGTTGATCAGGGTTGTGATACATATCTTGCATTTATTCGGGAGGTATCTGACTATGAGCCGATGATACAGGACATCCGAGTAGTCTCAGAATACCCTGACGTGTTTCTTGATGAGCTACCAGGATTACCTTCTAAGAGAGAGATCGAGTTCAAGATCACATTGTTGCCAGATACACAGCCGATCTCCATGGCACCTTATCGTATGGCACCAGCCGAGTTGAGGGAGCTAAAGGTGCAGTTGCAGGAGTTACTTGACTTGAGATTCGTGAAGCCGAGCACTTCACCTTGGGGTGCTCCGGTTCTATTTGTCAAGAAGGATGGATCCATGAGACTATGCATCGATTATAGGCAGCTGAACAAGAGAACGGTGAAGAACCGTTATCCCTTACCACGTATCGATGATTTGTTTGACCAGCTCCAGGGATCTTCGGTTTTCTCGAAGATCGATCTTCGCTCAGGTTACCATCAGCTGAGGATTCGCGAGTCGGATATTCCGAAGACAACCTTCAGGACTCGTTATGGACACTATGAGTTTGTGGTGATGCCGTTTGGGCTCACCAATGCACCTGCGGCTTTCATAGATATGATGAACCGTATCTTCCGTCCATACTTGGACAAGTTTGTAGTGGTGTTCATCGATGATGTGCTCATCTATTCACGGAATGAATGGGATCATGCGAATGATCTACGGATTGTTTTGGACACATTACGACAGTACAAGCTATATGCCAAGTTGAGCAAGTGCGAGTTCTGGCTATCCCAGGTCTCATTTTTGGGACACATTATTTCTGGAGCAGGTATCGCGGTTGATCCTGCGAAGATAGATGCATGTAGGTCTTGGGAGCAGCCCAAGACAGTCACTCAGATTCGGAGCTTCCTCGGATTAGCGGGCTATTACAGACGCTTTGTCAGCGGATTTTCACGCATTGTTCGCCCTCTGACACGACTGACGCAGAAGGGAGTTCCATTTATTTGGGACGATTCATGTGAGCATGCCTTCCGGACACTGAAGGAGAGATTGACTACATCGCCTATTCTTGCTCTTCCTTCAGGCACTCAGGACTATGCAGTCTACACAGATGCATCTGGGGAAGGTCTGGGAGCAGTGTTGATGCAGAGAGGACAGGTGATTGCTTATGCATCACGGCAGTTGAGACCGCACGAGCGGAACTACCCCACACATGACTTGGAATTGGCGGCAGTTGTCTTCGCCTTGAAGATCTGGCGGTACTATCTATATGGGGTGAACTTCGATATTTTCACAGATCACAAGAGCCTAAAGTACATCTTTGATCAGAAGGAGTTGAACATGAGACAGCGCAGATGGCTTGAGCTGCTGAAGGATTATGATTGCACGATCTCTTACCATCCCGGTAAGGGAAACGTGGTGGCTGATGCACTTAGCAGGAGAGCACATGCTGAGGGTATGACGAACTGGCTATATACGTGGGATACGCTTGCTGCTTTGACCGATTGGCATCCTCAGGAGAGCGCATCCATTTCTACCGCCGTGCCTCCACGATACAGCAATCTTTGGGATCGTATTGTAGATGGACAGAAGACAGATCCTTGGATCCGAGATAGATACATGCGCGCCATCAATGATGAATTTGATGATTTTGTCGTGACAGAGTCTATTTTATTGAAGGCAGGAGGGGTCGTTGTACCCAATGACGAGGAGCTTCGCAGAGACATTTTGGACGAGGTACACAGTTCACAGTTATCTATCCATCCAGGTAGTACGAAGATGTACCGTGATATGCGTCGACTTTTCTGGTGGGATTGAATGAAGCGCGATGTGGCGCTACATGTTAGCAGATGCATGACCTGTCAGATGGTCAAGGCTGAGCACAGGAGACCACCGGGATTACTGCAGTCTCTCCCCATTCCCGAGTGGAAGTGGGAGAGCATTTCTATGGATTTCGTCACAGGTCTGCCGAAGACGCCAGGTGGTCATGATTCTATATGGGTCGTTGTTGATAGGTTGACCAAGTCAGCCCATTTCATACCTGTCAACACGACTTACACTCATCCAGATTGGCCAAGCTCTATGTGCAGAACATTATTAGGCTGCATGGTATACCACGAGAGGTGGTGTCTGACAGGGATTCGAGATTTACATCTCATTATTGGCATCAGTTCATGTCAGCACTACAGACAGAGCTGAAGATGAGTTCCGCATACCACCCGCAGACAGACGGGCAGAGTGAGCGCACCATTAAGACGCTTGAGGATTTACTTCGCGCATGTACTTTGGAGTGGAAAGGGTCCTGGAAGGACCATTTGCCTTTGGTGGAATTCACGTACAACAGCTATCACTCCAGTATTGGTATGGCACCATTCGAAGCCCTATACGGGCGGAGATGCCTCACACCTCTCAGTTGGCGTGAGGTAGGTGATCATGCTTTATACTCCGTAGATCTCTTGGAGGAGACCGCGAGAGCTGTTGATCTTGTGAGACGAAGGCTTCTGACGACACAGAGCCGCCAGAAGAGTTATGCAGACCGTCGGAGGAGAGACTTAGAGTTTCAGCTAATCTAATTATTTTCTCCTCATCCACTCAATTATGATATATATGTATTCAACTTAATCTCATACTAATGACATTCCTATAAATTATAGGTTGGAGATTGGGTATTTCTCCGTGTATCTCCCATGAAGGGAGTACAGAGATTTGGTGTTCGTGGCAAGCTTGCACCGCGATATGTGGGTCCGTTTGAGATTCTTGCGAGAGTGGGGAAAGTGGCTTATCGAATAGCCCTTCCTCCACATCTTTCAGCTATCCATGATGTTTTCCACGTATCCAACCTGAGGAAGTATGTCCACGACCCTCGACACAATATCAGTTATGAGAATCTCGAGCCGGATCTGACTTATGAAGAGAAGCCAGTCCAGATACTTGACCGCGCTGTAAAGAAGCTTCGCAGCAAAGAAATTTCATTGGTCAAGGTCTTGTGGTATCGACACGGCGTCGAAGAAGCGACGTGGGAGACCGAAACCGACATGCGAGCACGATACCCGCAGCTTTTCTGATGTAAGCATCAAAACAAGCATTTGTAATTAGATACATGATAAATATATGGCTTGTTTTCTCTTTGAGGTTTTTATGGGTTCAAAAACCCTTTGAGGTTTTTATGGACATATAAAATCCCAACAAGATACCTAATAACCTTAACTCGAGTCTCGAGGACGAGACTCCCTTTGAGGTTTTTATATTTGTAACATCCATATTCTAACGAACCCGAACTCGCCCGATTTTGGGTCTAATGAACCCAAAAACGTTGTCGGTCAATACTAAACAACTTAAAACGATCAATTAATCGTGAATCAAAAGTTGTTCGGGTGAAATCGACCAAAAATCGGTCAATTCGTAATGCGTGCCGTGAAAAAGCCGCGACGCAAATCCGGAAACCGCAAAACGAACCAAGACCGTCATTAGATCCGATTCGACGACACGAGACCAACGGAATCGACTGTTCGTCAATCGGAGGTCGTTTGATATTTTTAAATTACAAAATTTAATCTTAAACAAGAACCGTATCCGAAAATTTCGGGTATTAAAACTCGACCGAAAGTATATGAATATTATACTCATTTCGATCGTCATTGAAAGACGATCAAATCGGGATATTGCGCGCCGAAATCAGAGGCCCGAGGTGCGCGTACGATCAATTTTTAAGTATGTTAAGTAAAGAGACTTTTGAAATTAAATAAATAAATATATATAACTGCAGCAGACACTGTCTGTTTAAAAAAAAAAAATTTTCTCCGTTGGTTTTTATTTCTATTTCTTAGCCTCCACTTGGCCTACTTGTGAACCCCACTTGTCAATACCCAAGCCCCCCATTTCCCTTATTTATATCACACCATTAAGCCCATTCTCATTCCATTTTCCCCAATTCCCTCGTCAAACACCACCGAAGGTGCTCCTCAGATCCCTGTTACTCCCTCCTAATTAGAGCAGTTATTTTGCTACTGCTCTTGGGGTTCAAGTGCAGTTGATTGCTGCCTTCAGTATTAACAACAAGACCAGAGTTATTATTCTTCAACCATGAGGTTCAAGCAGTTCGATAGTGACTCCTCCAAGCACTGCATGCAAACTTGATTCCAATTTAGGAAAAAAAAAGGTACATTCCAAACTCCAACCTATTGCTGCCATGCATGTACCGTTACCTTTTTTTTTCTACTATCTATAACCTTGTATGTTTCCCCTCCCCCTCTTGCTTCCAATCATGACACATTTATCCCAATGTTAAACCACAGGATTAGATTAATAGTTCTAAAATTAAGAGAATTAAATTAGAGATTTGCACTGTCTGTTCTATGTAATTATTGAGGGTTGTTTAGAGTAAGAGATAATAATTTTATATACTTTGGTAAATGGAGTGACCGATCTTGAAATAAAAAAAAAGTTGGCCGAAATTTCATCTAGGAACATTTGACGGATTATTCTGCATGTCAAAATTTGTGTCAAATCTTCAATTTTTATATTTTGAGGGTTATATACCTGTATATAAATGTTATTTGGTTACCTGGTATATCACTAGTTCAATATTTTGATCTGACAAAAATTTCAGATTTAAGTATATAAATTCTGTGGTACTTCACGGGAAATTAAAAAAAAAACAAGAGTGCCCTTGTAAAGATTAAATGCAATCAATAGGACAATATTCGGGATTCTGTGATGTAGATGGAACTTATAGAATCATTATCCATGGATTTGGTTTACAATACCGATATTGAATGTAATATATAGGAAATTATGTTATAATATAATATATTTTATCCATCACCAATCAGTATATTACTTTATCCAAAATTTACATTACAATTAAAATATATGTAACTCCATGGAATCTGGTTACATTATGCTAATTCAAACGCAACCTATGACTTAGGAACATGCCTTTGCATGAGGTAAAATTTCTAATAATATTATAGAATACAACGAATTCTTCCACTACAGCCATATTTATTTTGCTACAGTATGTTGCTGTAGAGATATAAATTCTGGAAATATACAGGGTGGGTAAAAATTTTAGTAAACCAGTACAATTATATAATGTAATAAATAAAATAATTTATGATTTGTCAGGTAAATAGAAATCTTCTCAAACCTAGTCTCATAACCCTTGGGTGTGATATTACCTACGTACAACATCACCTTCTAATTCCAAGAGAGTACTAGAAAGGTAGACACCATGATACTTTAGAAATTCCCACGTGGTGTAAGTTGGCTCCCTAGCTTTGTAAATTACTGAGAGGTTCTCCACCTTCCTTTCAGGATACATATAATAGAAGAGAATTTAACTTGTTATGAGTTGTTAGAGTGTGTAGTGGGTTTTATATCTTTTTGATAGGAAAGAAGCCACATAACCAGCTCTTATGAGGTCTTCATAACCTCTCAGACAAATTACTTGTCTAACTTAACAATCTTATGTGTTGCCTACTAATACAATGATTACACCACAGATCTAGAGGAGTTATGTTAAGGGTACCATGATATTAGTCCCAGATAATTGAGTTTAAAAAAATGTTAGATATATATGTGCCGGTCATGATGCTCCTTTACACCTGACCGTGCGAGGGCGCGGTGACCCTCAACTGGGTGGAGGAAAGGAAGCCCAGTTAGGGCAGCGGCCGCTTAATGCGCGGGTCTAGGATCCCAGTCTTTTACACGGTTTTACGCGAGCTCGCAGTGTTTTTACGCCTCGTTGAGATCCAGACTTTAGACCAGTTCCGCTGACCCTGTCTTTTAGGATACCCAGGCGGGGGATCCTTGGTTTTCAGTTTTACGTACGAGCTCGTCCGCCCGTACTAGTCAGGCAGTTTTCTAGAGCGACTTTTCTAGGGAGTCTCTTTCACCCGTCTCAGTGGCGTAGTTGGGGAGTAGACCTATCCCTCTATTGGACCGCGCTTCCAATTAGAGGGCGAGACGGAAGAGCCATTTGTAGGCTTCTTCACCGCTTGAGTTTTCTTCGCCAACAGACTTGGCGATTCTATATCTAGATCATCCATATCTATATCTACATCATCTGGAGTTATATCTGAATCAATTGAAGTCAAGAATTGGAGAGGTTATGATCAAAAGTTGAGATTGCTACGTATACGTAGCATTTTTAGGGATTTTTGCTACGTATACGCATTTTATACCCCTCGCCCTACATGGAGGGATTTTTGCTACGTATACGTAGCATTTTTAGGGATTTTTGCTACAACAAAAAATCTAAAAATGCTACGTATACGCATTTTTAGGGATTTTTGCTACGTATACACACTCTCGCGGCAAATCCGTTTTTCTGCCCTACATGTAAATTCTGCTACGTATACGCATTTTATACCCCTAAAGCTACGCAAAACTTCAGAATTTAGGGATTTTTACATGCACTTGATCCTAAGATCATACCTAAGATAATTGCTCCAGAAGTTGTATATTTTTATGATCAAAATTGGGGGTTTTGCATATAATTTGTTCCAAATTCAGATCTGGATAATTGCTCCAGAAGTTGTTTATTTTTATGATCAAAATTTGGGGGGTTTTGCATACATTTTATTCCAAATTCAGATCTGAATGATTGCTCCAGAAGTAGTATATTTTCATGATCAAAATTGGGGGTTTTGCATATAAATTGTTCCAAATTCAGATCTGGATAATTGCTCCAGAAGTTGTATATTTTTATGATCAAAATTTGGGGGTTTTGCATATAATTTGTTCCAAATTCAGATCTGGATAATTGCTCCAGAAGTTGTATATTTTTATGATCAAAATTGGGGGTTTTGCATACATTTTATTCCAAGTTCAGATCTGAATGATTGCTCCAGAAGTAGTATATTTTCATGATCAAACTTGGGGGTTTTGCATATAATTTGTTCCAAATTCAGATCTAGATAATTGCTCCAGAAGTTGTATATTTTCGTGATCAAAATTGGGAGTTTTGCATACATTTTATTCTAAATTCAGATCTGAATAATTGCTCCATAACTTATATGTTTTCATGATGAAAATTTATGATTTTACTCAAAATTAATTCAAATTTCAGATTTGAATAGTTGCTTCTGAAATAATATATTTTCATGACTAAAATATGGGATTTAGGGTAATTTATGATAAGCTAGATGGAAATTAAAAGCCTTTTTAAGATATATACATAAAATTTTGGATTGAAAACTTTAGTTCTTTGAAAAATAATAGTAAGATTGATAACAATTATTTAGACAATTACAAACTACTGTGTACTGTGTACTGAGTTGGAATAATACTAATAAGTATTATTATTATAAAAAAAAGATGATAATCATCCGTGACCCTAAGGACTAGTTATCTTCATGAAATCATTCTTTTAAAATACTCTACCAATTATTGAGCACTATAACGAAGAGTTATTATGAGACACCTATATCTGATAAGTTTACCATAGAAGGGGGTTAAGAAGGGATTGAGAAACCAAATAAGTATGGTAGTGAATCAGTCGTGACAAATATTTGTGCCAGTCACGGTGACCCTTACTATAATAAACTTCTTATGATCTTAATCAGTAACCGCGAGGACCAATTAGTTTTACTATACCATCCTTAGGAATACTCTCCTACCTATTGATTATTATCAATAAGATCAATAATCCAAAGACACAGATCTATAAAACCAAACACCGAAAAGATAGAGAAAGAATAAAGATGTCCGGAAGATAAGATGTTCAGGAATAACTGATGATAATCATTTTACCGGTCATGGCAACCTTTATACCTGACCGTGCGAGGGCGCGGTGACCCTCAACTGGGCGGGAGAATAGGAAGCCCAGTTAGGGCAGCGGCCGCCAAGTGCGCGAGTCTAGGATCCCAGTCTTTTACACGGTTTTACGCGAGCTCGCAATGTTTTTACGCCTCGTTGGGATCCTGACTTTAGACCAGTTCCGTTGACCCTGTCTTTTAGGATACCCAGGCGGGGGATCCTTGGTTTTCAGTTTTACGTACGAGCTCGTCCGCCCGTACTAGTCGGGCAGTTTTCTAGAGTGACTTTTCTAGGGAGTCTCTCTCACCCGTCTCAGTGGCATAGTTGGGGTGTAGACCTATCCCTCTATTGGACCGCGCTTCCAATTAGAGGGCGAGACGGAAGAACCATTTGTAGGCTTCTTCACCGCTTGAGTTACTTCGCCAAACAGACTTGACGATTCTATATCTAGATCATCCATATCTATATCTACAACATCAGGAGTTATATCTGAAACATTGAAGTTAAGAATTGGAGAAGTTATGATCAAAAGACTATTCTCGCTACCCAAGAAGTTAAATAAATTAATAGATCTTTACAATCTTAACTTTTCCATTTTTACTCACCAACATGATCTCTGAAGCAATTGATATATATGCTCACACCAATACCCTCATGATTATTCAACTACAAATAAATAGGTAATATGGGGGAAATGCCGGGTTCTGGGGGAAATAATTAGAAATGCATTACAAACAACTTGAAATCCCTTTTTACTTACGCAAGTAGATGTAGATTTTACTTATACCACCTTTCTACTTGCCTTCTTTTGCACATATTAAATGTCTAGTTATTTTTATAAGTTTTGGGAGGTACCAGCAATGGCTGACGCCTCTTCTTTCCTAATGTGTTTGGCAGGCAAACAGTCTGCGGTTTAGTAGCGGCTCAGTAGCTACATGCTTCCAGGAGACAGAGTATACACTAGACGGTATGAATTACTTGTCTCAGTTTTTGTTCAGATGATGATGTAAATGCTATCTCTTTTGTATCACACTTTGGGATATATGTTGTAATGGAAGATCCTTGTACATGTTGTAACTTGATATGAATATTAATGAAAAGAAAATTTTGGTGCCATTGTCTCTTTTACTTTGTGGTTATGTTGTGGATGTGAATGTCATGTGGATAATTAGCCGCGCGAAAAATTTTCCCTGCTTTTCTACAACTTCTGCGATCAATGTGAATGAATTATTGCGAATTTTGTCGTAAACGGGTACCCGGATCCTGAGGGGTTTAAAGATTGGTATCAGACCAAACTATGAGGCCCGCTCCTTCTCGGATCTAGGAAACCCGTTTACACATCATCCGTAATATCATGTTCACTAGGGATCGCATTAAGGAACTGGAAATTAGGGAAATTTTGTTTTCGCATTTATGAATGACATTCACAAATTAACCAATAAACCACAGAACTACAACATGTCACAATTATATTGCATAAATTCCATAGCAGTTAACATGTAACAACAGAATTACATTATCTACATGCATCCCAAATGTATCAGAAGAGAATAAAAGCATTATATAATACCTTGAACAAAACTATAACATACATACCTGGTATGTTTTGCTTCAGAAACTGACATTCAACTCTCCCAATACAACGGTGCAGGTATTATGCCTGCAATCCATGGAATAGGGAGAAAAGAACATCAACAAATGTTGAGTAAATCTTAATTAATTAAAAATAAAAGGAAATTTAGTGGCTCCAAAAGAAAGCAAGTAAAAGGGGCTTTGACAATTAAAAATTAAAGCTACTTGCAATGAAACAGGCCTTCAAGTTGTTTGGTATGTAAAACCCCAGTCTACTCATCCTACACTAATTACCCACATAATCATTTATATATAAATATCATATGGTCCATATTTGAATCATTGCCTTTCTATTAATTATAATATAAGTTTGATTGGTCTTGAAAATGCGATAGATGAGACTCTGATATGATCATTATCTCTATTAAATGCTTATAATGATGTTTAAGAATCTTGTGGATTGATCATAGTAAGGGTATATGATGGATATGGGGTTTTGATTCTTTTCTTGTTGATTTTCTCAAGCCTAGTAGATAGTCTGATAAGGATGATTTTCATGATATGGTCTTTCTCTTTGCCAGGAATTATTGGCAGAAAAGTAATTAGTTCAACGGAAACCAACTCAACTGAAATTCAACTTTAGCCAACTCAATTGTGATTCAATCCAATCTCAAATGTATCTTTTTCAGATTCAACTGTAACTGATTCAGATGTAGCCATAGAGGATTCAGATGTATATATGTATGATTCGGATTTAGCATCGCCAAGTCTGCTGGCGAAAAATAAACAAAACTCAAGCGGTGAGGTAGCCTACAAAAGAGGCTCTTCCGTCTCGCCCTCTAGTTGGAAGGGCGGTCCAATAGAGGGATAGGTCTACTCCAAAACTACGCCACTGAGACGGGTGAGAGAGACTCTCTAGAAAAGTCGCTCTAAAAGAAAAACCGGCCCGACCGGTACGGGCTAACGAGCTCGAAAAACTAAAACCAAGGGTCCTCCAGCCTAGGTACCCTAAATAACAAGGGTCAGCGGAACTGGTCTTTAAAAGCAAACCTGTGGATCCCAGAGAGGCGTAAAAACTGCGAGCGCTCGCGAGAAAACCGAGAAAAAGACTGGGATCCTAGACCCGCGCACTAAGCGGCCGCTGCCCTAACTGGGCTTCCTATCTCCCGCCCAGCTGAGGGTCACCGCATCCTCGCACAGTCAGGTGTAAAGGTCACCATGACTGGCATTCTTAATTATTAGTCAACATTGATTTCCAATATTTTCACTTGCTTGACTAGTCATTTCTTTCTCAATCCTTTCTGTGGTTGACTGTGCAGATCTATGTCTTTTGTCCATAATTCTATCAATAGTGATCGATATTAGTAGATGATGCTCAAGGATAATTTGATTGAGAATTAATAGTCATAATGATTACAGAAATCCATAGATTGATTTAATTAACTTTGAGGTATTTCTTAAAGCTTTATGAACTTCCTATAGATGAATAATCAAGTCAGGAAGGAGTCATGCGTTCAACTCGGAGAAAATAAGCTCAGAATTATAATGATTTGCGTATATGATATGCCAAATATAACATATGCCAAATATATATATCATTTAATCGAATATATGTGTTGAAACCCAAAATCATATGAATCAGCTCAAATCAACATTCACAGTTATGTGCTATATATGAAATCTTTAGTGGCTACAGTATTAGTTTCTCCTGTATTTAATTCAAAATCTATTCGTCACTTCACAATATAGAGAAATCCTTTTTAGAATTGATAATCATTATTGTATTTTCCATAATAGAAGTCTTCAAACAGTTGCACAGAAAATGTACAATGTGTCCAAAGACCCAAATGACATTTATGCTTAGTTTGCAAAAAGATTTAATTTTCAAATCAGTGATTAATAATTAGAAGAAACAAAGTTTATTTATCATTATTTTTTTAAAACCAAATTACCTTGTTTTTTCCAGTTTTTTTTAGCATAAGAGAGTAACTATAGCAGTAATAGGATCATTAGTCCACAAGCCAATCAATGATTTGTACACCCTAATTAATTATTTAGGTAAGGTCTCCCTCTCCTAGAATCCGCTGCAAATGATTGCACAATTACTCAATTCATGACAGGTATTTATCTGACTGCATAATAATTAAAATCCATGCTCAAGTAGATATGAATAAACTTGTACTTGCAATCCATTTACAATAGTTAATTATTCATAGAAACAAGAATCGTAGATTAAATGTATAAATTATAACACTTCAAACTCAACCATGATATGGTTTTATTTTATAAAACAAAAACCAATTCACAGATAAAAATCTAAAAAAACAGTATTTGTAAACTTGATTGCACTGATTGAATTTTATTTCAGTTATGTAGATTTTCTTATGTTCTCAATCAAAGCATAGTAATGCCTTATAATTTTATCATATTTCATAACATTGATAATAATAATTTTTGATTAAAAAGAACTATATACACAACTTTTCATGTTAAGGGTTAAAGTAAGACATCCCATATGAAGATGTTGGAATCCAGGATGCCTTGCATGGAAGAGAACTAGAATTCCTTGCAGGCATGCAACATGTTGATATAGTTAAATTTTGGTACAGATCATACTTCCAGTTTAGGCCCCCATGCAAAAATGAATATCCCCATTAAAACATCTCCTGAGAATTAGATATAGATAATTTAACTTTCAACATCTATACCAGGCAATTTCTTTCTCTTGATGAACTCAAAACAACACAAATATTATACAAGGAGAGAAGCAAAAAGGAGGGTAGAATGTGTAAAAACATGGACTGCAGCAAGAGAAGGAGAAGATTGTACCTCTATTGATCTCAAAATTGGAGGAGAACAAAGCATATAGAGGTGGACATGCATCAGTGATTATGAGCTGCAGATGGCTTTACTGGAAGCATGCAGGAGCTGGCTTCAAGAGAAAGGAGCAGTTGTTGCTCTTTGCAGCTCTTCTTGTTGCTGGAAATAGCAGCCAGTGACTGGTTTAGGGTAGTTTTGACTCCAGCAGGAGAATTCCAGCAGGAGGAAGGGCTTCAGATCTTCAGCTGCTTTGAGCAGCCTCATGATTCAATCATGGAGAGCAGCTCCATCTGATATTTGGAGGAGAAAAGGGGCTAAAAAGGGCTTCATACGGCTGGGGTTGAAAAGAATTTAGAGGGAATAAGAGGGAGAGATTGGGGCTTCCTTTGGATGGAATGTTGAGAAATAGAGAGAGCAAAGAGAGGTTTTGGTGTTTATAAAGCCAAGGAAGCATGTCTTTGTTTTGACATGTGGATGTAAAGAAAATTCCAAGTGGAAGAGGCTATTTGAGCCACCTGTTGACTGTCTGTCTGCTATAACAGCAGAATCTTAAATCAAAAATTTTTTATTTTTTTTAAACAATAACCCTTTTATTTTTAGAAAATCGAAGTTGATCGAATACGCACCTCAAGTCTCGGATTCCGGTGTACAATAGCTCGTTTCGATCGTCTCTGAATGACGATCAAAATGAGTATAATATTCATATACTTCGGATCGAAGATGAATCCCCGAAATTTCCGGGACACGGTCTTGATTGGTCATTAAATTTTACGATTTTAAAATATCAAACGACCTCTGATCGACCATCGGTCGATTTTGTTGGTCGTATTTTGTCGAATCGGATTTTTGGGTGGTCTCGGTTTGTTTCGCGGTTTCCGAATTTGCATCGCGGCTTTTTCGGGCACGTATTACGATGCGATTGATTTCTGATCGATTTCGCCCGAACGAGTTTTGATCTACGATCTATCAATCTTTCTTACTTTATTCAATATTAATTGAATATTAATTGATTATGTAGACCTTTAATCGAGTCAAGTTCGGTATATATGCAGATCCGGATGTTACAATTATACAAACCTCAAAGGGAGTCTCGTCCTCGAGACTCGAGTCAAGGTTACTTTGTGTCTTGTTTGGATCTCATCTGTCCATAAAAACCTCAAAGGGTTTTGAACCCATAAAAACCTCAAAGGGAAAACAAGCCATGTTCTTTCAATCATACATAATCAAATGGCTTGTTTTGACAATTACCTAAAAAGAGCTGCAGGTATCTTGCCTGCGTGCTGCTTTGGTTTCCCAAGTCACCTCTTTGACACCATGTCGGCGCAATGACACTTTAACTATGGAAATTTCCTTGATGTGAATCTACAACATTTTCGAATATATGTAAAGACCTCACCTCGTATATCAAGTCTTGCTCCACATCATGGTTCTCGTAGATGATGACATGGCGAGGATCACATACGTACTTCCTTAGATTGGATATATGAAAGACATCGTATTTGACTGACAGGTGCAGATGAAGGCTACTCGATATACCAACTTACTCATATGAGTAATCTGGTCCTATATATCATGGCGCCAACTTGCCGTGACCATCAAATCTCTGTACTCCCTTCATGTGAGATACACGTAGTAACACACAATCTCCTATCTGTGTCTACAGATATTTCATCAGTGTGAGAGATTAAATTGAATATTCATAAGTCATATTTTGAATGAATAAAGATAAGATGTTCATATTACTTGAAACTCTATATCTCTTTTCCGATGATATGTATAGCTTTCCTAACAGATCTAAGCCGTCAGAAGCCTTTATCTCACGAGACCAACAATCGTAATAGTTTTCTCTAAGAGATCTACGGGGTACAGAGCGTGTTTAACTTTCTTACGTGAACTGAGAAGTATGAGGCATCCCCACCTGTATAGGGCTTCGAATGTTGCCATACCAATACTTAGAATGATGGTTGTTGTATAGAAACTCTACCAACGACAGGTAGTCCTTCTAGGATCCTTTCATCTCTAGAGTATATGTATGTAACAAATCGTCAAGTGTCTAAATAGCATGATTGCTTTGTTCATTGGTCAGGGGATGGTATGCAGAACTCATCTTCAGCTTTGTCTGTGGTGATGACATGAACAGGTGTCAGTAGTGAGATGTAAATCTCAAGCCTCTGTCAGACATTACCTCACGTGGTACACCATAAAGTCTGATAATGTTTTGCACATACCATCCAAAAAAAACTGCTGAAATGTGGAACAGAAAATATAGACGTATTCTTATGATGATGCCAAAGCAGTTAAAGCTACGAGCATATCCCATATGTATAGCTAGTTTGTTGTATATGCATGAGCTTTTCTGCTAAGCTCATCTGTCACTACGTTTTCCTTACCAGGATGGTAAGAGATTGTGCATGCAATTCTTTGGTATTCAAGCCACAAGCATTGTCTCGTGTTCAAATCCTTCTGATCAAAGATGTACTTCAAACTCTTGTGATCCGTGTCTTAAAATTTACCTCATAGAGATAGTAATGCCAGATCTTTAAAGCGAAGACAATTGTTATCAACTTCAAGTCACAGATGGAGCAATTCCGCTCATGTGACCTCAAATGACGTGATGCATAAACACTCACATGACTTGGAACCGTTTCCAAACCTTTTCTTGCAGCATCTGTATATACGGCATAATCCTGGGTGTCTGAAGGAAGCGCAAAGATAGGCACAATCGTCAATCTTTCCTTTAATGTCCTGAAGGCTTGTTCGCATGATACATTCAAAATGAATAGAACTCTCTTCTATGTCAATCGTGTCAAGGGAAGAACTTGGGAAAAGTCACTAACTAACCGTCTGTAATAGCCTGCGAGTTGAAGGAAACTCTGAATTTGAGTGACTGTTTTAGGATGTTCCCAAGACATAAATTCGTCAATGTTCGTAGGATCAACTGTGATACCTGCTCCAGAAATGATATGCTCAAGTAATGAAACATGGAATAGTTAGAACTCACATTTGCTCAACTTGATATACAACTTGTACTCTTGAAGTATGTCAACGACTATCTTTAGATTATTTGCATGATTCCATTTATTTCAAGAATATATCAGAACATCATTGATGTGATCCCTATTCATTTCGGGAATATATCAACACATCGTCAATGCATACAATCACAAATTCGTCCAAGTTTGGACGGAAATCATGTTCATCATGTTTGCATATGATGCATGGCATTTGTGAGCCCAAACGACATCATACAAACTTGTCGTGCCCATATCGAGTCCTGGATGTTATTTTCGGAATATTTGACTCATGAATCTTCAGCTAATAGTAGATAGACCGGAGATCGATCTTTTAAAACATCGAAGATCCATGTAGCTGATCAAACAGATCATCAATGTTTGTCATAGGATATTGGTTTTTCACGATTTTTTTTAGGGATTTTTGCTACGTATACGCATTTTATACCCCTCGCGGCAAATCCGTTTTTCTGCCCTACATGTAAATTCTGCTACGTATACGCATTTTATACCCCTCGCGGCAAATCCGTTTTTCTGCCCTACATGTAAATTCTGCTACGTATACGCATTTTATACCCCTCGCGGCAAATCCGTTTTTAGGGATTTTTGCTACGTATACGCATTTTATACCCCTCGCGGCAAATGCGTAGCAAAAAGGCTGTGACTGTCGAATGTCACTTGCAAATGAATATATTTGCAAGTGACATTTGACATTCACATTCACAACCACAAGCTAATAGAGAAAATTGGCACCAAAATCATATTTCATTAATTTGCATGTATTTTTACATCATGTACAATGTCTGCTAGTACATACAACATCCCAAAAATTTGACTGAAGAGAAGAAGCATTTTACAATATCAATTGAACTAAAAACTGTAACAAAAACTACATACCTTCTGGTACAGACCTTGTCTCCTGGAACCCTGTATAGCTACTGAACAACAGACTCCTTTCCTGCCATGCGTGCAAGGAAGAAAAGGAGTCACAATTGTGAATACAAACCCGTAGTTTAAAAATAAATAACAATTATTTATAATGTGCAAAAGAGAGCAAGTAGAAAGGTGGAATAACTACAATTTATATCTACTTGCGTAAGTAAAAAGATTTTCAACTGTTGGCATGTAGTTATCCTGTTCACTCTTTTTTTCCCATTCTTCCCATATACATATTTATATAAAGTTTAGATGATAAACCCCAAACATATAATGATTTTCTGCGTCTTAAAGATCATGATTCTGGGTCTTGAAGATCATGTTGTGGAACTTGATGGCACATGTAAACGCTAATTTCTTGTCATTGAGATTTTGTCATGGTTTTCGATAATTGGACTGATATGATGATGATGGATTTGATCCTTAATTCTACATACTCCTTTAAATTAGTGGATAGTCTGTGGTCTTGGTCTGTGTGTAACCTCACACTATGACTCTAAGGTATTTAAAAGTACCTTAGGGTTGGGGGGCCTTCGTAGGCATGTGGTGTTGTATAATGCATCCTAACTAAGTTCCCAACACGTCCACTAACTTATAGGGATTTTTAAATCAAATTATAGTCACCTCCAATCAATTCAATTTTAATTGTAATTTCCTCCAAACCTTCACTCTAACTCTCTCAGATGCAACTCTTGATGATTTAGATGTAGATATAGATGATCTGGATGTAGAATCGCCAAGTCTGTTGGCGAAAGAAAACTCAAGCGGTGAAGAAGCCTGCAAATGGCTCTTCCGTCTCGCCCTCTAATTGGAAGCGCGGTCCAATAGAGGGATAGATCTACTCCCCAACTACGCCACTGAGACGGGTGAGAGGGACTTCCCGGAAAAGTCACTCTAGAAAAACAGCCCGACCGGTAACGGGCAACCGAGCTTGTACGTAAAACTGAAAACCAAGGATCCCCCGCCTGGGTATCCTAAAACAGGGTCAGCGGAATGGTCTAAAGTCGGGATCCCAACGAGGCGTAAAAACACTGCGAGCTCGCGTAAAAACCGAAAGAGGACTGGGATCCTAGACCCGCGCACTAGGCGGCCGCTGCCCGAACTGGGCTTCCTTTCCTCCGCCCAGTTGAGGGTCACCGCGCCCTCGCACGGTCAAGTGTAAAGGAGCATCATGACCGGCACAAGAATTTATGTCATTACTGATTCGCAGTCAACTGTATTTGCTTGACTACTTGATCCCTTTTCAATCTCTTCTGTAGTTAAATTTACAGATATAGATATTTTGTCACCATATATTATTAGCAGTATAGAAGATTTTACTCAAGATCAATTGATTAGGGCTTCTTAATCATAGTGATCTTAAATTGGTCAAAACCGCATATTTATCTTTATTCCAAATATGCAGCTTATATAAATGAGAATCTAAGAATGTGACTCCATAGGTTAAAAGAGTGAGCTAAGTCTCACCACCAACTCATCAATCTTAAAGATAGGTATATTTGACTTTTTAATAAACTCTTAAGAAAAGGTTGATTACGAAAAGATGATTGTCATGATTGTCTCTAATTATATGAGCAAGTATTCTTGTTGTGGCATGACTTACTGAAGTAGGTGCACTATCTAGAAATCTTGCATCTATTTCTAAAATAGCCAGGTTACCTACTACCATAACAATATCCTAGTATTAGTGTTCAAGTAGCAATTGTATGTCTTTTCTATATTATGAATCTCAAGGAGAATCAACATCAGAATGTAGATCGACTCATGTTGAACTTTAAGCCAACAAGAACATGCCTAAGCACAATTTGTATTATTTAGTAGTCTGAACTTAAAGTTTAAATAATATGTTTATACATATGGATATGTATAACAAATCTTAAACTTAACAATAGCCTAAGGACAATCTTTACAACACTATCTAGGATCTTTACTCTTTTTCAGTGTTTTGTGTGTATATATAAGTAATACACCAATACTGTGGTTATTGTCTCTACTATAAGCTTAGATCTATCTTATAAGCAGGGGAAATCCTTTAATTAATTTTAAATTTTTTTTTTGAAATGCTGAAAGCTGATGTATCCAGACTATCCTATCCTCTTTTTAAATTGGTCTTTAAGAGGGAAATACTGTCTTCTACAATGAAGGATGTGATATGATATAAACAGGTTACATACTGATACATATTTTGATGGACTTGTCAACTTGGTGGCATTATATCTAATTATAAGAAAGGATCTGTTGAATTAATATCCTAAAATAAAACATGGATTTCAACAATTCCTATAGAGAAGAATTATGTTGCTTATGTTTATGACTATTTCCTCTAACTATAACCGGAAGTGAATGATAATTACCATACATATTAATTATTAACTAACTTAAGATGCTAAGGAACTTGTTATTAACACTATAATAAAAGATATTAGAAGATCTCTACTTCCAGTCCCAAGGCATTGATCCCGTCTAGAGATGAAATATGGAGATCTTGGAAATCCAAGCATGAGCAGTAAGGTATCAAATGTGCCATTCACAAGACCCGTAATTGAATTCATACTATACCCCATCAATATAGATGTTATTCACAAATTAGTGATTTAGGTCTACTATACCAGGATGGTAATGTGTGTGTGCGTATATATTGTATAATTTGTATAGATTCAACTTTTGGAATATATTCCAGATATAAGGTAAAAGAATTAATAATTTTGAGTGATTAATCTGTGAAGACTTGAACATGAACATGAGTAACTTTGTCATGACAAATCATCTCAGATGTGATTGCTCATGTAGACCTATTGCTGTAAACATTGGAGTGGATTTTTAGTTCAACACAACACCAAGCATGCTGTAAATCAATATCAATAGCTTCATTGTTCTTGAACCATCAACAAAGTATCTTTCCAAGGCTTCAAATCCTCATGACATGAGGATTAGTAAACAAAGAACAGTGAAGTGATCAATGTCTTATATTTATTTATTATCATCTAGGTAGCATGTACAGAAATTAACTTTTCTGAATTTTTTTTAAACTACAGATAAAGGATAAATTTCCTACTCATTTTTTTTATATATATATAACATATTGCAGTAACATATAATTATATTCAAACTCCTTTCCCTCATGATTTATTCAAGAAAAGACTTCAAGATGTGTAATGGGCATGCATGGCAGCAAAGAGGAATGGGGAGTGTACCTTTTTATTCCTCTAATTTTGGAGAAACAACATGCACAATTTGCTGTGGCAGAAGCAGGCACAACCACAGCTCTTGGTTGTTGATCTACAAAGATTGTTGAGCAGCAATCTCAACAAGAAGAGGGCTGCAGAGGTCTCTTTGGTGGAGAGAACTGGAAAAGAGGATTTGAGGAGAAGATTTAAGGGTTTTTGGGAAAGGCTGATGTCTTTGGAATGGCTAAATAGGGGAAGAAGCATCAGAATTTTAGGCCAAACCGTTGCTTGAGCTGCAGCCGATGAGGGATTTGAACAGCTTCCTAATTGAAGAGAGAGAGCTGGGAGTTTGGCTTTCCTCGGATGGAAATTTGAGGGCTTTGTGCTAAGTATATATATAAGGAGAGGAACTCAAAGAGGTGTTGCCAAATGGAGGGTCTTTTGGGGCCAAATGGAAGGTATAGAAAAGTCCAAATGGCAAGAGAATGGCAGCCAAGTTGTTAACGACAGAACAGTCTGCTCCTGTTTTAAAAATTTTTATATTTATTTTTCTTTTCACTTTCATTTCTTTTAGGATGTTAAAATTACTCATATGTGCATCTCGGGTTCCCGATTTCGACGCGTAATATCTCGTTTTGACCGTCTCGAAACAACGATCAAAATGAGTATAATATTGATATACTTTTGATCGAGTTTTCAATACATGAAATTTTCGGATATGGTTTTTTGTTTAAGATTAAATTTTGTGATTTAAAATATCATATGACCTCCGATTGACGAACGGTTGATTCCGTTGGTCTCGTGTCGTCGAATCGGATCTAACGATGGTCTCGGTTCGTTTTGCGGTTTCCGAATTTGCGTCGCGGCTTTTCGCGGCGCGCGATACGGTGTGACCGATTTTCGGTCGATTTCGTCCGAACGACATTTGATTCATGATCAATTGGTCGTTTTAGGTTGTTTAGTATTGACCGACAACGTTTTTGGGTTCATTAGACCCAAAATCGGACGAGTTCGGGTTTGTTAGAATATGGATGTTACAGTCGCTGACTGTTGGGACAATGGGAACTGGATGCCATCCTTTGCTGCTATCTTCTCGGACCACCGTTTTGAGGATTTTCTTCTTCTGTTGGAGGATTTAAAGTATCTTGACAGGCCTTCGATCGATAGGGACCACTGGGTGTGGAAAGGTAGTTCTTTTTCGGTAAAAAAAGCTTACGGGGCAATTGGCAGACCGCCTCCTTCAAGAGCAAACGTCTTCATTAGAGACTGCAACCTAATATGGACTCTAAAGCTCCCAAGGAAATTTGGCTTCTTTTTGTAGCTTCTAAGGAGGAAACGTATCATGACAAGGCACTGCTGTGCCGGACTTATTGCAAGTATTTCGAATATTTTCCCGCTTTGCAACTTACATGTGGAGACTATTGACCACCTCCTTTTTCACTGCCCCTCAATGTCACATATTTGGTCTGAATGTGGTCCGAGATGGGTTAATACTGAGAATTCATAGTTGTTCTGGACCTCTTTGGTGGAAGCAAGAGATAGACCGAGGGAACACATTTTACTACCCCTTAGCGGTTGTTTGGGCCATCTGGTTAGCTAGAAATGATGTTGTTTTTTCATCGCAGCGTTTTTACAGTGAAAATGTAGTTTCCCACTCCAGGACCCTTCTTGAGTCTTGGCTGCTGTAAGTTCGTCTTCCCTTCTTTTCTAATGAATGCATTGGGGCGGACACCATAGCGTGTTACCCCCCTTTTGAGTTCAAAAAAAATTCACTGGGTCCTGATGACTTTCTAATGTTCTTTAATGATTTTTGGGAGGTAAACAAAACTGTTGTGGGGTATTTAATGAAGAAGTTTGTGGTTGGAACATAGGGTTCTACCACCTTAATTGACCACCAATTTTCCTCTTACCAAAGGGTGCTAACTATTGTGGGTGTTGAGGACTTTAGATCCATTGCATTATTGAATATGATATATATGATTATTGCTAAGTTGTTGCTAAAAGCGCTCAAAAGGAATTTTTTTGTAGGAGTTATACAACCAGTTGGTGCTTTGTCCCTATTTTCTAGTATATTGATGACACGAGGTAAAATTTTTTGTAGGGGTGTTATACTACCAGTAGGTGCTTCGTCCCTATTTTTAGTATAATGATGACATCTTGTTCTTCATGAATGGAAAGACTTAATAGGTAGAGATGCTCTTGGTTTGATTGATATTTTTGTAGTTTTTTGGGAATGCAGATGTACAAGGTGAAATCTTAATTTATTGCTTTTAGCGTATATGGGTTGGGAACTGCTTAATCCTGGTGATTTTAGGTACATCTAGGTGGTTGCCACCTTTTTTGAATTTAGAAATGCATCATGCCATTGACAGCTAGGAGACTCCACATCGAGGAGTGGATTCTACTAATGGAGAGGTTGGAGCATAAATCGAACAGGATCAAAGCAATATGCTTGTCAAAAGGCACCCTCCTTGTTTTACTTGAGTTTGTTATCAACGATCTCGATCCTAACATGTTTTTTTCCGGATGCCACTAAAGATTGCTTAATGCTTGGGCATGCTGATATAGAGGTTACTTTGGACTATTTTGCATAAGTGAGTAGGGGGATCGTGTCGGTGGCATGTGATTTGATCACATGGCCCATGAAGGAGGGTGGTATGTGGTTTTATTCATCCAACAAATCTAAAATAAGTTACTTTTGGCAAAGTGGGTGGTTAGAATTGCATGGGGAGAAGGTTGGCATGCCATACCAATTGGTGCTGAACATATATGGAATCAGTGCGAATCTATATACAAGGTGTAATTAGGTAAGATCACCAATAAATTTTTACAACGGAATGTGCTAGATTATGCAAAACGGGTTTGCCCAGCTTACACTTGATATTGTTGGATAATAACCCTTTTTGTTTATGGAAGGATGATTAAACTAAGACACGGGCTTTGAGGGACAAAATTTCTAAGTCTCTATGCATTGCACCCAACAGAGTTCACGAGGGCTAGATTCATTTTTTTTGAATAAGAACAAGGGGGTGCACTCCCAAGATGGGAGTCACCACACCACAAATTTCATTGATATAGAAAAAGATACATCATCATCCGGATACCCAGAAGTTGTACAAAGCGTTACACTGCACCACCACATTCTCATAGTAAAAGCGCTGCCCCTTGAATATGACATCATTTCTACCAAGCCATATAGCCCAAAGTACCGCAAAGACTCTGGAAACATCACCGGTGGAGCCGGCACCCACCGCCCGAATAGAGCCCCAAAAAAGATCCGCACAGGAAGACTGGACCCACGGCAACCCCAAGGACTCCCAGACGTCCGCCGACAACTTGCAACCGAAGAAGATGTGATTCGCGTCCTCCACGCCATCAGTGCATCTATCACAATGAACGTCCGTCGCGCCCAACATCCTTCCCCTTCTGACCTTGTCACACAGACGACCCCGCCACAGGCATCAGAGGAACACCTTAACCCTGGTAGGAATCTTTGCCGCCCAAATAATCTTCAGGTCCACACATAGGTCGTCGTCATGCTCCAACCAAGGTTTGAAAAAACGAAAGGCGGAACGAGGCGGTTTCCCTGGAAGCGAGGCGAGGCGTAGCCTCGAGGCGGTCGAGGCGTAAGCCTCAGTTTTGTATAGAAAAATAATTATAAAATATATAATACATATATTTATTGATGAAATAATATAATCTGACAAACATATAGTATATAACAATGTAATATATGATGATATTATGAAGATAAGAACATGAAAAAAGGATATGTCAATGACTCAATGCCATAAACCTTTCTAAGTTTCCACCTAATAAAAAGAAAATCATTGGCTATAACTTATAACTATCACTAAAAAGTTATCTAAAAGGTATTGGCTATAGTTGTCATTATAAATATACAAGTTATTGATATGAATCATATGATTTGAATCCTAACTATATGTTCTACTATACCCAGATGAAGAACGGTTGTATGCATCCCCCCTGTTGCACCATACCCTACCAGAACGGGGTCTCGTATACACATTTTTATATGTTTAAGGATGTAATAGTAAGCGTTCACTAAAATAATTTGGCATGTTAATGGTAAATATGAATATGAAAGAGGTCAAATTCAAGCATATGGATATGAAAGAGGCCACATTTAAGCATACATTTTGCATAAATTAATAGTTAGACGTAATTAATAGTAAATATGAAGCAGTTTGCTGAAATAGTTACACATAATTAATAGTAAATGTGGAGTTATGGGTACGAAAGAAACATCAGATTTAGGCATTTAACTTGTATAATCATTATCCTAAACAAGTATATATTTATAAGCTTCTCAAACCACCATGTAACTATTAAAATCATACAAGAAATCTTCAAAAAAAAACAAAAACGCCTCGGAAAACGCCTCGACCGCCTCGAGGCGGAACGCCTCGAGGCTACGCCTCAGCCACTCGAGGCGCACGCCTCACTGGACAAGGCCGAGGCGTACGCCTCGAGGCTAAAAAGGCCCGCCTCGCCTCGAGGCGTACGCCTCGACCGCCTCGAGGCGCGCCTTTTAATACCATGGCTCCAACCCTCCAGCACACAACCTCCGGTACGCCTTCTTAACCGAGAACTTACCCTCCACCCACTCAAAACAGTCCGGCTCCCCCGACAACTCCTCGGCAGAGGGAATCTCCGAAAGCAACTGCAAAAAATCATGCATCCTTTGGTCAGACAGAACCACAGTGAACCTCTGAGCCCAAGTACCAGAGTCCACCACCTCTGCCACCCGCACCTCCCTGTCCACAGCCAACGCCATCAACCTTGGGAAACGGAGCCCCAAGGTCCCATCTCCCGTCCAGTCATCATGCCAAAATCTGAACAGAAGCCCATCTCCCAGCCGAGGGCGAAGAAGAGGCCTCATAGCTGGCAGAACCGCCCGTACCCCACTCCACAGCGAAGACTCATGACGTCGCCTCGCCGCCACCAACTCGCCCGAGACCCCATAAATCTTCCTAAGCAGCCGCACCACCAGTAAGCCCGATGGGCCCCAGATGCGCATGACCCACTTCGCAAGCAACACCCTGTTCATACATTCCACATCCCTGACCCCCAACCCGCCCTCGGAAACGGGTAGAGTAAGATCCCTCCAAGCCACTAGGTGCAGCCCCTTCTTATCCTGCTTTCCACTAGACCAGAAGAAAGATCTCATCAAACCCTCCACCTTATTTCTAACCCCAACATGCATCAAGCGGGTAGAGAAGAAAACCGGAATCGTAGAAAGAACATGTTTAAGCAGGGTAAGCTTCCCACCCTTGGACAAAGTGACAGCCTTCCACCCATCCATCCGCTCCTCCAGCCTCCGAATAACACAGTCCCAGTCGGACTTCCTCAGTCTGCCGTCGACCAAAGGCAAACCCAAGTAGGAGATGGGTAACGTACCAAGGGGGCAGCCCGCCCACTCAGCTAACCGAATCCTCTCGTCCTCCTGCATCCCAAGAGTTACCAGAACAGACTTCTGCCTGTTGATCTGCAAGCCAGAAAGACATCCAAACACATCCACCAGGACAACAACATTGTGGTTCTGAGCCTCCGTCCCCCCCAAAAAAGTCAGCGTGTCGTCCGCATATTGCAAAACCGGGACGGAGATGTCCCCCAACGAGAACCCCTCACACCAGCCTTCCTCCACTGCCCGCCGAAACAAAACCGCAAGACAATCCGCAACCAAAACAAACAAAAGGGGAGCAAGAGGGCATCCCTGGTGCACCCCCCTCTGCGGTTGGAACCAGCCTCCCTCCTGACTCCCATTGACCAGCATCGAGCAAGAGCACGTAGTGACCACCTCTTAACCCAGTCCACCCAAAGAGGAGGAAATCCCTTCTTCTCAAGCGACGTCCACAGGAACTTCCAACTGACACAATCATAAGCCTTCGCATAGTCAATCTTCCAAATCACACCTTTCTTCCTAGATCTCTTCCATTCACGGCAGATCTCCGACGCAGTGACAATACCATCCGCCATACACCGCCCAGGAATGAATGCGGACTGAGAAGGAAGAACCACACTTGAAAGAACAACTCTAAGCCTGCTCGCTAAGACCTTGGCCACAATGAGATAGATGCCGTTAGAAATCGATATAGGCAGATAGTCTCCAACACCCACTGGGGTCTCTTTCTTAGGCAAAAGAAAAATCAAGGCCCTGTTGACCTTCTCAAAGCCGCAGTTGCCACCCCTGAACTCATTCAGAACCTCCATAATTTCTCCCTTCAACAGCTCCCAGAACTCCCTGTAAAAACAAATAGAGAAACCGTCCGGACCAGGAGCCCCATCCACATTCAAATCCCAAACCGCCCGGCGAACCTCGGCCTCCGAAAAGTCGGCCACCAACAAACCCGCCTGCTGACCGGTCAACGACCCTGACCCCCGCCCGGTCCACCCCCAACCAGCCTCCCCCCTCACCCTCCTCGAGGCCCGTACAAAATGCTCCTGCAAAGCAACACCAATGCTCCTTTCCCCCGAAACCCTTCGGCCCCCCACCTCCACCTCATGCAAGAAGCTCCGCCTCCTCCGCCCCGATGCAACCGAATGGAAGAAGCGAGTGTTAGCATCACCCTCCCTCAACCACTTCTGGCGCGACCGCTGCCTCCAATGAACCTCTTCTTTCCAGTCCTCCTGGTAGACCACCTCCAACCAAGCAGCCCTCTCTTCCACCTCCTCCGGAGACAAACCCCGGTCATCATCCAGCCCATCCAGTCTGCTAACCCCCGCCTCCGCCTCAGCTCGTCTGACCCTCCTCCTACTGGCGACCTCCTTCCCATACGACAGCAAGACCCTCCTGAGCGCGGTCAGCTTCGCCGCAAAACGAGACACCGCCGAACCGGAGACGGAGAACGCCCGCCAATGCTCGGAAACCAGATCCCGAAAGCCCTCCTCCAACAACCACTTCTTCTCAAACCGAAAAGAGAACCGAGCCACGTGCTCCTCGCCGGAAAACCAAAGAACCGAGGTATGGTCTGACAGCGTCCTCGGAAGAGCCCAAGCCCTCGCCAAAGGGAACAGTTCCCCTGCCTCAACTGACACTAGGAATCTGTTGAGCCTGGACCTGGACCTCGCATTCCTCCACGTGAACCTACACCCTGCCGCGTCCACCACCGACAAGCCTAAAGAGCGGACCACCTGCCTCAAGTCTGCAGAACCAGCATCCAAGCCCCCGCCACCCCCCGGCCTGTCCTCCGGGAACAAGGTGACGTTCAGATCCCCACCAATAATCCAGGCCCCATCCCCCACCTCAGGCGCCACATCATCCAAGTCAGCAGCCAATCTGCCATCCTCCTGACGACACGGGCCGTAGACGTTAGTGATGAACAGGCACAGACCAACCGTTCTACGACCACGAGGGCTAGATTCATGGATGACCCCAGATCAAGGTCCCACGTCCGCACATTATCGAAGATGGCAACAATGGCAACATGGGATGCTGAGATGGAAGGGGGGCATAACCACAGGAGGAGCAGCAACGGGCGTGGGTCACCACCTTCCTCTGGTGTGAGGTGTCAATGGGGGAGCAAAGGACCCTAAAACCCAGTGGAAGAGGAGGCTCGCAAAGTATAGGGCCTACGTCAAGAGGGGTAAATGAAGGAATATATCAGGAGGAGCTTCGCTTGGATCAATGAGAGGTGCATGTGGCGTCGATCTTCACTTTGTTTTAAACTACACATACCTATACATATTATGTTCTCTTGAGACTTAAAGAGGAAGAAGGAAGGAAAGAAACGAGTGGCAAAAAATGAAAATTACGTCAACTAAATGGTTAGATTATTTAACTATATGACGGATTTCATCATGACTAATGGAGAAACAACTGGAAATTAATCCATGGTTATGTTATGTAAGAGTTAAGCATTATTTGATTTTTTTTTGTAATTATGAATTATCAATGGTTATGTACATAAATATGAAAGTATACCTAGTTATGGGTGTAAACATTCCTTCTCAAAATGTGGAGGCATCATGTGGAGAATGTGTTGTCACATTGTTGTATTTGTATGAGGTGTAATTACACTACTTGTAATTGGTACTTTGTTGTTAATAAATGGAGCTGATGGTTGGATACCGTACCAATGGCTATCTTAATAACTAAAGCTGCGTAGCTCACCCCAGCAATGTACACCTTACTTTAAGTCCATTCAAAAAACGGACATGTGTCCTGCCCTCTCCCTTTCTCACCCAATTCCCAGAACGGACCTCTCCCCTTAATTTCTCGCTCTCTGTTTCTCCCTCCCTCAACTATCTCTCCTCGTCCAATCTTACTATGAAAGGACACATCCCTTCTCTCTCTCTCATTATCTCCACCCTCTCTCCCTCTCTCTTCCAACTGCTCGGAATATTTTTCTACCTAACACATCATTTCCATCTCTATTTTCCCTTTGGTACCATATCTGTCTTATTCTCTCTCTCTCTTCTCTCCATTATCTCACCGCTCTCTCTATCCTCTCCTTGGTTTGCTTTCCTCTCTCAAGACAATCATAAGGGCAAGAACTATTTCCTTCGGACATTCATATCAAATAATAATAATGTCCTCGACGTCACCAGGTAAAAAAAAATTTATCTATGGAATAAGTCGGCATGTTATATCTCTATATATATGTACATGTATATATACAATGCACCCATTTAATGACGAGTCTGATATTTTAATCCTTGATATAGTGTGTTCGAATTGTTATTTTCCCTTTTGTTTTGATATCACACTGCATGAGATTGCTTCTAACTAAAGAGCTATGCAACAAAAGATTCAACGTGCAATTCCGTTTACCCATTCCACGGACCACACATATATGGTCTTTATAACATAATGTACTCTTCTTTATACATGGGTTTACTAATTAAACTACTCGTTGGTAGAGAACTCGCAGTTTGAATCGATTAACTTGACAAGCATCAATTGTTTCCCCATTCCCTTTATCTTTAACATGCCATCATATCGTCAATGAATGATTTGGAACCTAGGAAATACAACTTAGCTAGATGTGAAGAAGCTCCTCCTGGGTGATAGGAGAAGGTGAGAAGAGGTCATCTACATTGTGAGTAGTAGGGGGATCAAGAGGGAATGATCAAAGATGTATCTATGGTAGTCGACGTGATCAAAGATGGTGAGAGACACTGTGATTGCAGCATTACCATGATTGTGATTGTAGATAATTAAATATAACTATTTTTCTGCCAATTTTTAAGGTAATTGTGGTGGTAGTTTTAGCTTAAAAATGTAGACGCCTATAATATTTTTAATAATATATTCACAACATGTTCAATATTATAATAATTATTGTATTTCTGGCTCTAATTTCATCAATTGGAAGAAATTTTCGATATATTTAATATCATTTATATAATATCGGGATTTACAGATCCCATCCCACTGCGAAGCAGATGTATAACTGCTAGTAAGTAAATAAATGCTGGTTCCAAGGAAGCATAATTTTTTTTCCAAGAATTAATTGTTTTAACCCAAAACATAACCTACTTTTCTACCTAGTTTATTGCTTGATTTTCTAACTTCATTTTTTGTTCGTTCTTAGATGTACTGCTTCTTAATGAAGCCCGAATTCATGCCCTTGAAGAACTTGACAAGGTGATTTCTGAGAAAGAAGATCTAGAAGGAGAAGTGAACATCCTTCAAATGAAGCTTGCTGAAAACAATTTACATATACCCGAGGCAGTGGATGAGAAGATACATTTCAAAGGAGTGGGCAATAATAGGAAGAAAATGAAAAAAAATTCTTCACTTCACACCGAGGATGACAAACCTAACTTGTATGTCAATGGAAGCGGTGTAACAAACATGGAGGGTCTTTATACTGACAAGCACAGATATCCTTCATTAGGCGAGGGGTTGAATTCTTTACGAGAAGAGAACGCATTGCTGAAAAATGAAATACAAAATCTCGAGGTCAAAGTTGATGAGGCCAGAAAAGTTGGTGAAAAGGTAATTTCTCTTGAGAAAGAACGGGCCTTTTTAGAGGCTTCTAGAAGAGACTTGGAGTCCAGATTAGGTGCTTATGAAGCGGAGTTAGCAGATATCTCTTCTCTAAAATCCAACTGCAATATTTTGTCAGAGAAGGTGGAAAATTTGCAGAGCTTACTTGATACTGCAAGAAAGAAAGCTGACCAAGCTGCTGAAGTTTTTTCACAAAATAATGAGCTTCGAATGCTGATTAAAAGCTTAGAAGTCTCTTTAGAAGAAGCTAAAGCAGATAAACTTCTACTAGACAAGATCCAACAAGATAACAGACTTTTGCAAGATAAAATTAATAACTTAGAAGGTCATCTTCAAAGGTCAGAGAAAGAAATAAGTTCTCACAGTGTCTTATACCAGGCTGCTGTTAAGGAATTCCAAGAGACATTGGAACATCTCAAGGTTGAAGTAAAAAAGAAGTCACATAAAGCGGCTGATGAAGAAATGCCCTGGGAATTTTGGAGTGGTTTATTACTAATGGTCGATGGCTGGTTGCTTGAGAAGAAAATTTCTTCCACTGATGCAAAGTTATTGAGAGAAATGGCGTGGAAGAGAGACACTCGAATCTGTGAAGCCTACTTTAGTTGCAACGAAAAGACGGATGATATAATGCTGTCAACATTCCGTAAACTGACGTCATCACCCAGAAGGTACAAGTGAAGAATTTGAAGGTGACTGTATATACATGTACTGTACATGTGAAACTCATCCACATTTGACACATCATAAAAGACTCAATATCTGGCATGAAAAGAATCGAGTCAAGCTTCTCCATGGCTGATTATGTCAATATTCTTGAATGCATTTGCGAAATTCCTAAGTATTATGGAAACCTAAGTCAACATTGTAGTGAACGTGCAATCTGAGTTTGCAAAGTCTTCTATCTTTTATTTCCCCGCTGTGACAAAAATCTCATTTCTGTGCAGTTCTGGTATGAACATAATACATATTGCTGCTGAGATGGCACCAGTTTCTAAGGTATTGATTATGCAACCATTTTTTTACATCAAAAGTAACATTTGTGATGTTAAATGTGCACTGGCTTGCATTTTTTGAGCAAACTGGATAACCAAGGATCCCGTACGATGTCAAAGACCCTATGCGACCCAAAGATAGAATGTTGTGCTGCCATGAAAAAACCACAGACCCCATTCAGGCTGGAGAATTTCCCACCAGTCGAGCCTAAGATTCAAGGTTGATTGTCATGCCCAATGACCAATAAACAGGGTCTACGAAGGGTCAAGGCTGGTGGGTATTTTGAAAAAACCCATCGGCTGCATTCAAGCAGAATAAATAACGAAGACGCATCTGCAATGACCAACGAGCTTTATATTTTTTAAAAGGCAAGGCTGCAGTGCAGATCCTCCAGGAGAGGAGAGGCATGCAGCGAGTTAGTTAGAGGAAGGCCTGTCTCAATACGTGTTGTTGTTCTCTATGCCTCAAACAAATGTAAAAAACTCTGTATGCCCTTGAGGCAAAACTAATATGCATCCATATAAATCAAGGATTATGAAAGAGCATCCTTAATGTAGGGGTTTATTTCATGGAAAACAAATAAAAATGCAAGTTTCGCAGGGTCAGTCAGCTATTGCGGTTAGGGTTTAGGGTTATAGGCCGATTGCGTTGTCTAAGGCAATGTACCTCATTGTCTCCAAGGTGTTGGTAGACAGACTTAAGGTGGTTTTGGACAATATCGTTTCGCAGGGTCAGTCAACTTTCATCCCTGGTTGCCAAATGTTCGATAGCCTAGTTATGGCGTTTGAGATCTGCTTAGAATGGAAGCGAAGCAACATGAAAGGGGCATTATGGAAGATTGACTTCTCCAAGGCCTATGACTGTGTAGATTGGAAATTCCTATGGTCTTCTCTTCGACGGCGTGGATTTCTTGATCTGTGGATCTCTTGGATGAAGCGGTGTGTGACTACCTCACCCTTCTCTGTCTTGGCGAACAACATACCGCAAGGTGGGTATTTCCAGCCACAAAGGGATGTTAGGCAGGGTTGTCCCCTTGCACCCATGCTTTTTGTTCTGGTGGCTGATGCTCTGGCAGTCATGTTCAGAAGGGCTGTAAAAGATGGCTGGTGTGAAGGTTTTCGCTTGGGTGAGATTTCTATCCCTTTGCTCCAATATGCAAATGATATGATATTATTTCTGGCCGGGTCAGAAGATATGAACAAACGATCAATGCAGCTGGTAGAGACTTTCGGCAAGCTTTTGGGCCTCGAGATAAATCAACAAAAGTCGGTGGTGGTTCCTTTTGGGATGTCCGCTTCGGAGGGAGGTGATGTCGCACAACTGCTTAGTTGCTCGTTATGGGCGTTTCCGATCCCCTACTTGGGCTCAAGGCCTTAAATGTCGGTTTCGGTCACCATTTCGGTGACTGACCGAAATAGAATTTCGGTCGAATTTCGACCGAAATTTCAATCATTTCGGTCATTTTTTGTACTAGGCCCCCCATATCTCGGTCATTTCGGTTGAATTTCGATTTCGACTGGATATCGATATTCGACAGAAATTCGACTGAATTTCACTGAAATTTAAGGCCATGCTTGGGCTTACTTTTGGTTGCGGGCAAGCTTAGAAAGTCGGACTAGGACTTGGTGGTGCTCAGATTGGAGGAGCGCTTGACGGGTTGGAAAGCGTTAAGCCTCTCAAAGGGAGGTAAGCTGGTTTTTCTAAAACATGTGCTCTCAGCTATACCCATCTTTTTCTTCGCTACAAGAAGGATAACTGTTGGGGTGAGAAAGAGGATCGAAGTTCTGATGAGGCATTTTTTTGGTCTGATGGACATCAGCAGAGGTCCGGCGTCTACCTGGTGGGTTGGGATGCGGTGACGAGGGCACATAAAGAAGGGGGTCTGTTGGTACGAGATGTTGACTGCATAAACGAGGCCTTACCGGTGAAGTGGGTTAATCATATTTGGGGAGATTCTGATCGTTTGGTGATTGCTCTGCTGCGGAAGATTTATGGAGGGTCGGGGTCTCTATAGGTGGGACGGATACGCTTCGCTTCCCCGCTGTGGGATGGGGTGCGAATGGTTATGCCCTCGTTGGCGCTGAAGCTGAGACCGGTGGTAGGGGATGGTGTGCTTTTTAGATTATGGCAAGATGATTGGACAGGAGACGGGGTCCTCGCCAACCGATATCTGAGACTTTTCGCGCTAGTGGCAGATAAAGAGTGCTCCCTCATTTATGATGGATCTCTTGGATGCGCAGGTGCATCTCTACCGCTTCATTCTCTATTATGATAAACGGCCGCGTCGTTGGGGATCGGTTTCAGCCGAGAAGGGGCGTGCAACAGGGCTGCCCCTTGGCCCCCTTGCTCTTTGTAATTGCGGTCGATGTGCTTCCCCGGATGGCGGCTCGGGTGGTAGATCGTGGCCTTTCCATGGGATTCTCTTGCGGCAGCCGGATCGTCCCAACCCTGCGGTATGCGGATGACACTATTGTTTTCATCGAGGGTGGCATTGAGGAGGTCAGGGGGATGGCGGCGACTTTGGAAATCTTTAGCGAGCTCTCGGGTCTTCTCATTAATCAGTCCAAGTCCAAGGTGATTCCTTTCGCTTGGGATGCGGGCTCGGCGGATGCTTGTGGGCTGCTTCTGGGTTCTCCTCCGTCCTCTCTTCCGATCGACTACTTGGGACTGCCCCTGGGGGCGGGGAGATCTAGGCTTCGTGATTGGCACAAGGTTGTGGACAAGGCGGAAAGGAGGCTTGCCGGGTGGAGCGCATCCATGCTCTCGCGGGGAGGTCGGCTCGTTCTCATTAGGGGGCCTTCTTCGCGTGGTCTTCACTTGGTGGGCTGGGCGGAGGTGACTAAGAGGAAGTGCGATGGCGGCCTTGGCATTCGGCGTCTTGATCGCGTAAATGATGCGTTACTTCTCAAGTGGATTAATAGGCTTTGGGGAAGTTCCAACAGCTTCTTCCCTTCCATTCTGCGAGATTTGCTGTCTATTGAGGTGGAGATGGTGCGGGATTTGGATGATCGCCGCTCTAGAACCCCTTTCTGGCGTGGGATTTTATCTGTTAGTCGGGGATATTTTCATCTCTTCAATCCTGTTCTTGGGAATGGTAACTCCTTCTTGTTCTGGCGGGATAATTGGGCAGGTGTGGCCCCTCTCGGTGATACCTTCCCGCGCCTCTGTGCTTTGGCGCGCGATTCTCGGGCGACGGTGGCCTCCTCTTGGTCGGGGGATGGATGGTTCCCATCCTTCGCCAGTAACCTCTCTGATCAGCGGTTCGATGACCTCCTTGCTCTCCTGGAGCTGCTTAAGGATGCGCCCAGGCCCTCTGGTGATCGGGATCACTGGGTCTGGCGCGATGGCGTCTTCTCCACGAGGCGGGCGTTCAGGGCTATCTCTCAGCAGGATATGTCGCAACAGGACCTCATGTGCATGGATATTAACCTCCTGTGGCGTATGAAGCTTCCGGAGAGGGTCGTCTTTTTTCTTTGGCTGTTCCGCCGCGGGAGGATATTGACTCACGAGAGGTGCTCCATGTTTTTCGCGGGGTTCGCTTCTACGGATTGTGCGCTTTGTGGCGGCGGTGTGGAAACTTTAGAGCACCTTTTCTTCCTTTGCCCCGACACCACTGTCATCTGGGCGGAGGCCCGAATTCCGTGGATCAAAACTTCCTCTTCATTAGCTTTGTGGGACTCTCTGCGGACAAATAAAGATAGGGCGCGCGGGGAGCTCCTTCGTCCGTTCGCGTGCATTTGGGCGATTTGGCTTGGGCGTAATTCGGCGATTTTCAGGGGACAAAGATTCTACAAGGAGATTATACTGGTGCATGCAGCCGCGCTTTCCAATGACTGGTCCTTGATGTAGTGTGTCTTCTTTTTGGGTTTTCCGTGGGATCTACTCGATCCTTTTTCTCTGTATCTCTTTCTCTCTTTTGCTTCTTCGCTGTTTTAATAAAAAGTTTGGGGCGAGCACCGAGCCGTGCCTCCCCCCGAAAAGTTGGCTTCAAAAAAAAAAGAGTGCTCCCTCAGACAAGCATGATGTACTAGGATGTGGATGCCACAATTTGTGGCGAACCTGTCAGAACAAGGGTTGGAAGAGCTACTTAGATTGCAGGCAGAGATCCCTCAGAATGATTGTCTCTCTCATGGTAGAGCATTTTGTTTGGGACAGAGGTAGGTTCTCGACAAAGAAAGCTTATGCGGTGTTCAGAGGAGCGGGAGAAAACTCGGATGAAGATCTATACCGGGACATAAAGATTATTTGGGTTGCCAAGATTCCTTTACGAGTTAAGGTTTTTCTTTTGTGTCTTAGGAGAGACAAACTTTGTGACATGGCCAGGAGGGGTCGCTTGTTTGGCATACAGGACACTCAGTGCGACAGAAGCTGAGCCCAAGTTGAAGATATGGAGCACCTGTTTTTCACATGCCCGGCGTCGGCTCAGGTTTGGAGGGAAGTGGCACCTTCTTGGGTTTCGTCGGATGGGGTTGCAAATTTTTGGAGTTCGATTAGGAGGATAGGGAGCAATTCCACTGATGATTGCTCCTTACCATTTGCGGCTCTCTGGGCCATTGGGGGGGGGTAGAAATGATTTGATCTTTAATAATCAGAGATTCTATTCGGAAAATGTGGTAGCTTCTTGTAATTCGCTCTTCCGTTTCTGGGCCTCTGGCTAATTTGTTATGTAATGTCCTCATCCTTCTTTGTTTGATATATTTGCGGTGAATCCCATCTCGGGATGTCACCCTTTCTCTTTCTAAAAAAATGCAAGAGATCTCAATCAACATGTAATACCATAACCCTGACCATGTGGACATACTGATGGAAGGTTGTTGGTCTTGTTTATTACGTTGGCGCTGGTTGGAGGAGGATTATCCCATGGTAGTCTCTCAAATTATGAATGAGTTAAACCTCAATGGATGTCCACATCCCTGTAATTTTTCCAACTTTAAAATAAATCATCACTACACTAATATCTGGTCACTTCATAATCATCTTTGTTAGATTTCTCTTTGAACAAACTCATGTATCCATCTTGAAGATAAAATAGAAATGGTTGAGCTTGTTTGAGGAAGCGTCTGAGAAAAAGGAAGAGAGGGACACTAATGTGAGAGCGTCAGAGAGGAGGAAAGGAAAGGGCGTTCCATGGGGGAAAACTTGGGTGTATAGATATGGTCGGGGTCTGTTTATTAAGTACTTATAATAGACTGAAGCGGGCTTAACACGTGTCAGAGGGCTTAACACCCTTCTTGTCTACGCTAGTTGGCATGAAAATCAAGCTGCTTGTAAATCATCCTACCCCTTGTGGTGGGGGTGTTGATGCTATGATGGTAGATGGTGAGGTAGATGCATCTTTAACGTATGGGGAGTAGAAGAGTCCAAAGCGGAAGAGAGCACAAGGGCGATTTGCTTCGAGAAGGGGGATATGGTGCTTTCGATGTAGGAAGCGTGGACACATGACCAATAATTGCTCGACAATGGAGGCGATGTGCTGTCGATGCAACATTGCAAAGGGCAAAAATGTGGTGATCCTGAGCACTAATGATCTCTCGAAGCTTATGGAGTTGTTACCGGGCAGAAGCAGGGAAACATCTTCCATGATGGATGAAGTTGTTATTGGTAAGGGGCCCAATGAGGAATTCTAGTTCCTTAAGGAACATGTCAGTTAGGTTCACAAGGATGGGATCACTGTGGATGCAAAATGGTTGAGTGATTAATCACTCTGCCTTGCGTAAGATTTCTTCCATGGGAGTGGAGAGGGTAAATTTGTCCATTCATGAATGATTTATGACTCAGATCCAATGGTGCCGGCCAAGATATCTTAATGGTACCTTAAAGGAAGGCCATCGTTGGTAGGTATGGTTATTGGGCCTTCCTCTCTAATATTTAACTTTGGAGGCAGTGCAAAAATTGTTACTCGGTGTTCGGCGGTTGTTAGCACCAGTTTGAGATCGAGAGAAGGGTTAGGGATGATCATCATTGTTGAAGGTCAGGACTATCAGGCCATTGCAGAGTCCTTGTGCCAATCACCGACGATTGGAAGTTTTATATGCTTATTATAGTGAAAAGGCTTGACAGAGTCAATGGCTCTCGACTAGTGTCATCGATGGGGGTTGTATCTATCCTTGCGAGATCAAATGTGAAGATCTCGAGGGGCGACTGATAAGTATATTCACTCTGGTAATGCCTTGGAGTTCTTTGCATTTCAATTGTCTCAATTATTTAGCTCTCTTGGCAATGTTGGCATTTTACATCAGACTTTTTGTACGTACGCTTCTCAGCAAAATGATGTTGTTGAAGGCAAACACCATGATTTACTTGATGTGACCATGGCACTCCTTATAGAGTCATGCTTCCCATTCTTTCGAAGGTGATATGGTCCTCACCACTTGTTACCTGGTGAATTAAATGATGTTCTCTGTGTTAGGAGCAAGGTTGCAAAAATCAGTAGTCGGTACTCGGTCGGTTGGGTCACTGACTAAGGATTAATTCGCAGTCAGGCGACTAATCGGATTTAGTCGGTTTTTAATCGGTTTTGAATTTTAAATTACTTTAAATATATAAATCATTTGTATGTATATATTCTTATATATTTACAAAGATTTCTACATTTTTTATATTATCATAATGAAAAAAAAGAAGTAATTGAATTTAAATAAAACATTAAGCATATTAGAATAAGTTTTCTTTTAAGAGGGTAAAAAATATGGTATCTCCAAGCAAAAATCGATCGACTAATCGGCCTAGTCGGAATTAGTCAATACTCGGTCGGCCACCCCACTGACTAGAGTAGTCGGACCTACTAGTCGGACCAGTTGGGGGATTTTACAACAGTGGTTAGGAGAAAAAAATTCCATTCTCGATTGTGTTTCCCAAGAAGTATCTTTTCTCTCTTGCACCTCGTGTCTTTGACTCGGTGGCATTTGTTCATTATCTGACTTCAGGTCGTGACAAGCTCTTCCTTAGAGCTGTCAAGTGTGTTTTTTGGGTTATTTCCGGACTCAGAAAGGGTACCGATGCTTTGATCCGGTCAGACATAAATACTATGTTAGTGATGCACCTTCTTTGAGTCAATCATTTATATTTCTCCTACAAGGTGACAAAATGCTCCGTCTAAGTGTGGTGAGGAGGTCTACATTCCATCTCTTCATCGCCACCAACACCATTGCCTCCTCTAATGGTTACTCCCTCACCTCTAGTGGTTCTTCCACCACCACCTCCACCTCCTCCCATGGCTCTAAATGTTCGGTCACTGTTTCGGAAATGTCAGTTTCGATCATAGTATCAGTGACTGATCGAAACTAAATTTTATTTGAAATTCGACCAATAATTTGGTCATTTCGACAAGGATTTCTATTATGGAGTCAAATTTTGGTGACCTATTTAAAGCAAAATTCGACCATAATTCGATCGAATTCGACAAAATTTGAGGCTATGCCTCCTCTTTGTGGTTCCCCCAGTGGTTCAGACCTTACCTTACTTTTATATTAGCAGGTTGCTGACTGTATCCCCTGTTCATGTGCCTTCCCAGTTATCCAACATGCTCTAGGTAAATTCTGAGCACTCGATTTCTGTTGATGGCACTGGTGATTCATTTTTCTCAAAAGTTACTTTACACTTTTACAGTACACATAGTACGGAGGATCTGGATTAGCCTATTGCTCTTCAGAAGTGGAGGTGTACACGTGTTACGTACCCTATGGTTGCCTATGTTTCTTTAAAGCGGCTCTCATAGGACTTTAGGATGTTTGTCATGGGACTATTAATTGTGGAGATTCCACGAACATATCGGGAGGCTATGCGAGATAGTCAGTGGTGCCTTGCTATGGAGAAGGAGATGGCCACACAATAAACTCATGGCATGTGGAGCTTGGTTAACGTCTCTGATGGGGCATCTGTGGTTGGATGCAAGTGGGTATTTACTGTGAAGCATCGAGCAGATGGTATCGTTGATCGCTACAAAGTTAGGCTTGTGGCTCGTTGTTTCACCCATATATATGGGGTGAACTATCACGATACATTCTCTCCAGTGGCTTGCCATTCTACCCTTCAGGTCCTCGTTTCTACTGTTGTGGTGCATGACTGGTCTTTATCCCAACTGGATGTGAAGAACTCCTTCATATATGGTTACTTGCAGGAGGAAGTCTATATACGACCACCACTTGGATTTATTGTTAAGGGGGAGTGTCAGATGGTGTGCAAATTTCATAAGTCTATCTGATGCAGCACGATAGCAACTTAATTTTAGTAGACATTTATTTGGTCTAATTAGTATTTATTTTTTGTTTATTTATTCCCTATGTAAAAGGCTCATTATAAAAGGCCTTGTTATCCTCTTTTTATTTTCTTTTTATTTTTCCCTAGTTTTTAGGAATAGCTGTTATTTAGTTTGAGGGGGAATGACCTCTATAAAAGGTCCCCTTATTTTGTAATTGAAGTTAAGTTGAATTGAGAAAATATTTTCCCACTTATCTCTCTCTCTCTACCTCTCTCTCTCTCTCCCCGATTCCTCTCTCAATCCCGTGCCCTAAACCCCCCCGCCGCCTTCCCTCTCTTCTCCCCTCCTCCCTCCCGATTCCGCCCCTCTCCCCTTCTCCCTCTCGGTCCCGCCTCTTCTTCCCTCCTCTCTCTCGATCCCGCGCCACCAGCCCCACGTCGCCGGGCCTCTTCACCGCGCCGCCCCCTCTCCCCTTCTCCCTCTCAGGCCCGCCTCTTCTTCCCTCCTCTCTCTCGATCCCGCGCCACCAGCCCACGTCGCCGGGCCTCTTCACCGCGCCGCCCCTCTCCCCAGTCCCCTTCTCTCCCTCCCTGCACACCCTAACGCTCGACCCATCCCCGACACCCACCAGTACCGCCCCCTTCTCCTTCCCTCCTCTTCCGGTTCCGCCTTCTTCCCCCTCCTCCTCTACCGATTCCGCTTCACCCTCCTCCCCTCCCCCGGAGCACGACCCTCCCTCCGCTGCCACGTCGCCGTCAAGTTCCCACCCGTACTCAGCCCAAACTGCCGCCGCTATAGCCCCCCAGCCGCCCGCCACCCGTCCCGAGTCGCTGCCACCTCCGGGTTCACATCGAAGGCGCCTCTACGTACCGTGACGCTGACTCGCGCCCTTCCTCAGCCGCAGACCAGATCTGAAGCGCGCCTAACGACCCTTGCCGGTTGTGGTATGAGCGTTACTTTTCCCATTTTATTCCACCGCATAATATAGTTTGTGGATTGTTATATCGTTGATTTGGTTTGGTGAATCGTTGAGACCCCACGTCGTTGCAAATCTTGTGCTAATTTTCTAGGAACTTTTAACTCATCAATTTGCCCTGAAATCGTGGAATAACTTGTGCTAGTATCTGCCTAACTACTGCCAACCGTTGCTGATTTTTGCGCGTCTCATATCATTTTAGTTGTTCTTGTCGTCGATTCCATTAATTCCCCATTTAGAATTGTTCATTTGATCCGCTATCTAAGTAGGTTGCATCAATTTGGTATCAGAGCCTCCCGATTCTGCATTTCGTCTGCATCCCATTCATTCGTTGCATATAAAAAAAAACACACAAAACAAAACCCTAGAATCCATGGCCGACAAACCTAGTGGCTCTAAACCCCCCTACACTCCATACCCCGAATTAACCTTAGAAGCTTTGTTTGCCCAATTACAGCACATGAACAATCAACTGAGTACCCAAATCGCCGGACTAGATCGTAAAATCACTAATGCCCATGAACAAATTGCTACATTGAATAGCCGCGTGCTAGGACCAGACATTAGTGATGAAAATCCCAACAAAGGTCGACGCACTGGCCGGAAATCACACTCCCGGAATAGCACGTCCCGTGACTCTAGTTCATCTACTTCCGACGGACATGTGAGCGATGATCATTCACAAGAAAGTGAGGAAGAAGAACCCAGAGAATACACCCCTTTCATCCCCAAGACTCCAGATCCACACTCCTTTGGCTATACTCCACAAACTAATGGTGAAAATCAATTCCAACCCCGAAATGGACCCAAGTCCGACGATGGATGGGATCGAGGTATCCGTCTCGATGTCCCTGAATTTGACGGAGGACGAGATCCTGACATTTTCCTGGATTGGCTCCAAACCGTTGAACACTTCTTTGTGTGGAAATCCATGCCTAGCGAGCGGAAGGTTCAATTTGTCACCATCAAATTAAAGGGACATGCTCTGCTATGGTGGGATCGTTTGCAGTCTGAACGCAAACGAAAGGGAAAAAGTAAAATCTGCAGTTGGAGCAAAATGAAAGCTAAACTGAAGACCAAATTCGTGCCTGAAGATTACAGACGCGATCTGTACGCGCGACTGCAATCCTGGAGACAAGGCACCATGAGCGTGAAGGAATACACCGAAGGGTTCCAATCCCTAGTCCACCGCAACCGTTTACAGGAGACTCCTGTTCAGGAAGTCACCCGCTACATGCAAGGCCTCCGCCAAGCCATCCAGGATGAACTCTACCTCCACCACTGCCGTGATGTCGACGAAGCCTACAAGCAGGCTGAACGGGCTGAGACCAAGCTTGCTAAAGCCCAGACAAGGAAGATGCCTTTCTCGGCGAACTCCGCCCCTCGTACCAGTACTCCGATGATGTACTCCAAACCGATGGGCTCCTCATCAGTTGTGACGGGTAAAACTCCAGCCAAACCATCAACTCCTGCCGTCACCCGACCACCCCCTGGAAACCCCGGCCAAGGCATCTTGGGAAGCCGACCCATTGTAGGACCTGATACTTGCTTTCGATGCTATCAAAAGGGCCATCGGGCAGCAGAGTGCCCAAACCCTAAGGTTAGACCCGTCCATCTATGCACCACCGACGAACCTGAAGACCCCGACCTTGACCAACAGGAACCCCCTGGAGAGGATCCGACTGCGCTGACTGCCAACACCATGGGAGCCGACGACTACGAGCTTCTAGGAGTGGATGGAGACGACTCCGGTCCGTTCCTGGTAATTGAACACGAGAACTTTATCGCTCCTGACAGCGCGCCCACCAACATTCTGCTCACCCCCGCTGCCTCCGATGCTGACAGTTGGCTGCGACGCAGCATCTTCCGAACCACCTGCACCTCAGGAGGACGACGCTGTTCGCTGATCATTGATGGAGGAAGTGTTGAGAACTTCGTATCACAAGAGATGGTCGACAAGTTGGGTCTGCCAACTCAACCTCTCGAGAAACCGTACAGTGTGGCATGGTTTCGTGGTGGTACTCAACTCCCGATCCACCGTCAAAGCCTCGTTAACTTCTCCATCGGTCCTTCATATAAGGACGAGGTATGGTGCCATGTAGCCCCTATGGATGTCTGTCACATCCTTCTAGGGAGACCGTGGCAATTTGACCGAGACACTGAACACCGAGGAAAACTGAACACCTACACCTTTCTCATTGACAAAGTTCGTGTCACCCTCAGGCCCCAACATGAAGCCCTTAGCCCTCGCCAAGTGGCTACACTCCGAGCTGCGACCACCCAAACTAGTAACAAAACACCACCGGCCAAGTCTGCGACCACGGGCTCCGTGTTGTTGATGGAAGCCCAAGCATTCCAGCGTGAAATTCAAGAGAGCCCCACCATCTATGCGTTAATGGGACGTGAAGTGGCCAACCAAGAGACAACTCCTCCTGAAGTCCCGCCTGAGATAAAGCTCATCATCCAAGAGTTCGCTGACATCATGCCTGAAGAGTTGCCTGAAGGACTGCCCCCGTTGCGAGACATTCAACATCACATTGATTTAGTCCCTGGAGCCAGCTTGCCTCACCTACCCCATTACCGAATGAGCCCAAGTGAGCATGAAGAGATGAACCGACAAGTTACCGACCTGCTGCGACGTGGGTACGTTCGAGAGAGTATGAGCCCCGTGGCGGTTCCTGCTCTACTTACCCCGAAGAAAGACGGCACATGGAGAATGTGCGTGGACAGTCGAGCTATCAACAAGATAACGATCAAATATCGTTTTCCCATCCCACGCCTTGATGATATGCTTGATATGTTATCGGGTGCCAAATTGTTCTCCAAGATGGATCTCCGCAGTGGATACCACCAGATTCGCCTACGACCTGGAGATGAATGGAAGACAGCTTTCAAAACCAAAGAGGGCCTGTATGAATGGACAGTCATGCCCTTCGGCTTGTCTAATGCCCCAAGCACCTTCATGCGGACAATGAATCATGTTTTGCGACCCTTTATTGGCAAGTTTGTGGTCGTGTACTTCGACGATATCCTGATCTACAGTTTGACCAAAGAAGACCACCTATCTCACTTGCGACAAGTCTTTGAAACCCTGAGAGACCAAAAACTGTACGTCCACCTCAAAAAATGCTCCTTCATGTCTGACACGGTCCTCTTCCTAGGATACATTGTCACCACTGATGGACTTAAGGTTGATCCCTCCAAAATCCAGGCCATTCAAAGCTGGCCCGTACCCAAAACACTCACGGAAATTCGTAGCTTTCTGGGATTAACTTCTTTCTACCGACGTTTCATACGGAACTTCAGCACTTGTGCAGCTCCGTTGGTAGATTGTACGCGGAAAGGCGCACCCGCCTGGACTCTTGAAGCAGAAACGAGCTTTCAAAATCTGAAACATCAATTGACGCATGCTCCTGTTTTAGCACTCCCCGACTTCGCCAAGATTTTCGTGGTCGATTGCGACGCCTCACATGTCGGGATTGGCACTGTCCTAAGCCAAGAAGGACGACTTGTCGCCTTCTACAGCGAGAAATTGAACGATGCCAGATCACGGTACTCCACTTATGACGTTGAATTTTATGCTATGGTCCAAGCCCTCAAGCATTGGAGACATTACCTGATCCAGCGAGAATTCATCCTTAACTCTGATCATGAAGCCCTGAGATATTTGAATTCCCAGAAAACTCTTAATAAGCGTCATGCCAAGTGGGTTAATTTCCTCCAAGAATACACCTTTCACCTCAAACACAAAGCTGGAACCCTGAACCGTGTGGCCGACGCGTTGAGCCGGCGAGCGCATGCCCTGACCACAATGACCGTCAGCACGACCGGATTTGAAGCCCTCAAAGACCTCTATCCCACTGACCCTGACTTCGGTCAAATTCATGCCGACTGTGTTGGTACCGGGCAGGACCCAACAGCCACTTTTGTTCTTCATGAGGGTTTCCTATTCAAAGGCCGCCAACTGTGCATTCCTGCCACGTCCCTTCGTGAGAGCTTAATTTCAGAACTACACAACGGAGGTTTAGCTGGACATTTTGGACGAGACAAAACTTTGACTCCACTCCAAGAGCGTTTTTATTGGCCGCAACTGCGCAAGGATGTGACGAAATTTGTACAGAAATGCCAAACATGTCAAAGATTCAAAGGCCACCGACAGAACACTGGACTATACACACCCCTGCCCATTCCTCTGCGACCCTGGGAAGACATCACCATGGATTTTGTGCTAGGATTACCCCTCACTGTGCGAAAAGTTGACTCTATTTTTGTGGTGGTGGATCGATTTTCCAAAATGGCCCATTTCATTGCATGTAGGAAAACCTCAGATGCATCTCATGTCGCCGATTTGTTTTTTCGTGATGTCGTCCGTTTGCATGGTGTCCCTCGTTCTTTTACCTCGGATCGCGATACTCGGTTTTTGAGTCATTTTTGGCGCACTCTTTGGTCCCGTCTTGGTACTCGTTTGCAGTATAGCACAGCTTATCATCCACAAACAGATGGGCAAACTGAAGTAGTTAACAGGTCATTAGGAAATTTGTTGCGATGTCTTGCAGGGGACTCTCCGTCCAAGTGGGATCTAATTCTTCCCCAAGCTGAATTCGCATATAACAGTTCCACTAATAGGTCCACCGGAAAATCCCCTTTTGAGAGTGTGTGCGGCTTTCCACTTACTCAATTCCTTGACCTAAAACCCACAACCGTGCAAGGGAGAAGTAGTGCAGCTGCTGAGGATCTGGTCGAACATCTAACCCACATCCATACTGAAATCCAAGCCAAACTCCAAGCTATGACCCAGAAATACCAGACCCAAGCCAACCTACACCGAAGAGAGAGCGAGTTCAGAGTTGGAGAGTTAGTGATGGTCCACCTGAAAAAAGAGAGATTTCCTTTGAGAGTCCACCAAAAATTGAGCGAACGAAGGATTGGTCCATTCCGAGTCCTCAAGAGGATTGGGACCAATGCTTATTTACTAGACTTGCCGCCAGACGTCCAGACATCGCCAGTATTCAACGTATCAGATCTCTTCTTATATCATGGGGATGAACAGACGGATGCCACTACTCCAGCAGTTCCTGATGATGACATGCGCCACCCGCCAGCCGCAACCGATGCCGACCAAATTGAAGATATTGCAGATATCCGAGACATGACGACGAGACGTGGTCTTTTCCGACGATATCTAGTCAAATGGAAGGGACGACCTCTTACCGATTGCACCTGGATCGACGAAGACGAACTCCAACAACTCCGCCCCGATATACTTCAGAACTTCCACGAGGCCATCTCGACGGAGCGAGATTCTTTTCAGCAGGGGGGAGTTGATGCAGCACGATAGCAACTTAATTTTAGTAGACATTTATTTGGTCTAATTAGTATTTATTTTTTGTTTATTTATTCCCTATGTAAAAGGCTCATTATAAAAGGCCTTGTTATCCTCTTTTTATTTTTCCCTAGTTTTTAGGAATAGCTGTTATTTAGTTTGAGGGGGAATGACCTCTATAAAAGGTCCCCTTATTTTGTAATTGAAGTTAAGTTGAATTGAGAAAATATTTTCCCACTTATCTCTCTCTCTCTACCTCTCTCTCTCTCCCCCCGATTCCTCTCTCAATCCCGTGCCCTAAACCCCCCCCCGCCGCCTTCCCTCTCTTCTCCCCTCCTCCCTCCCGATTCCGCCCCTCTCCCCTTCTCCCTCTCGGTCCCGCCTCTTCTTCCCTCCTCTCTCTCGATCCCGCGCCACCAGCCCCACGTCGCCGGGCCTCTTCACCGCGCCGCCCCCTCTCCCCTTCTCCCTCTCAGGCCCGCCTCTTCTTGCCTCCTCTCTCTCGATCCCGCGCCACCAGCCCACGTCGCCGGGCCTCTTCACCGCGCCGCCCCTCTCCCCAGTCCCCTTCTCTCCCTCCCTGCACACCCTAACGCTCGACCCATCCCCGACACCCACCAGTACCGCCCCCTTCTCCTTCCCTCCTCTTCCGGTTCCGCCTTCTTCCCCCTCCTCCTCTACCGATTCCGCTTCACCCTCCTCCCCTCCCCCGGAGCACGACCCTCCCTCCGCTGCCACGTCGCCGTCAAGTTCCCACCCGTACTCAGCCCAAACTGCCGCCGCTATAGCCCCCCAGCCGCCCGCCCCGAGTCGCTGCCACCTCCGGGTTCACATCGAAGGCGCCTCTACGTACCGTGACGCTGACTCGCGCCCTTCCTCAGCCGCAGACCAGATCTGAAGCGCGCCTAACGACCCTTGCCGGTTGTGGTATGAGCGTTACTTTTCCCATTTTATTCCACCGCATAATATAGTTTGTGGATTGTTATATCGTTGATTTGGTTTGGTGAATCGTTGAGACCCCACGTCGTTGCAAATCTTGTGCTAATTTTCTAGGAACTTTTAACTCATCAATTTGCCCTGAAATCGTGGAATAACTTGTGCTAGTATCTGCCTAACTACTGCCAACCGTTGCTGATTTTTGCGCGTCTCATATCATTTTAGTTGTTCTTGTCGTCGATTCCATTAATTCCCCATTTAGAATTGTTCATTTGATCCGCTATCTAAGTAGGTTGCATCACTATCTATGGTCTTAAGTAGAGTCCCAGAGTATGGTTCTAGAAGCTCTCAAAATTGATAGAGCAACATGGCTTCATGAGATCAATTGCAGATCATTCACTTTTTGTCGAGAGGACTCAAAGATGTATTGTTGTCATTTTGATTTATGTTGATATAATTGTTATACGAGATGATGTAAATGGTATAAGTACGGCTAAGAAGTTCCTTGAATAAAAGTTTATCACAAAGGACTCTCTCGCTATGATACTTCTTAGGGCTTTCGTTCGCAGAAACCAATGGGGTCTTGTGATGACCTAGAGGAAGTACGTTACGAATTTCCTTTTAGAGACATGCATGGCGGACTGCAGACTTGCCACTACTCCCATGGATCCAAGAATGAAGCTTTACGATGATGATACAAAGGAGGTGGACAAGAGGAGATACACGGAGCTTGTTGGGAGGCTCCTCTATGTGACTATTACCAGACCAGATATCTCATTTGCAGTGAGCAAAGTCAATCGGTTTATAGAGCTGCCATTACAAGCTCACATGGATGTTGTTCACATGATTCTCAAATATCTGAAGTTATCTCCAGGGATATATTGCTTTTTAGCAAAGGGACATCCATTACCATCATGACATGTGCAAATGATGATTATGCATGATGCCTTAAGTACATGAAAACTACCTCTAGCTTTAATACAATATTTATGGGAAGTTCATTGATCTCTTGGAAAAACAAGAAGCATATTGCGGTTGCAAGATCTAGTGCGTAGTTAGAATACATGACTATGGCGTAGGGGAGCACTGAGATAATGTGGGTCATATATGTTCTGACAGACTTAGCCATTGGCGCACATCTTCCTATGCAACTTTGTGATAACCCGACTCCTTTTTCATTTCCAATAATTCTACTTTTCATGAGAGAACCAAACATACGGAGATAGATAACATATATCTTCACCGAGGCTTTAGCCAGAGGGCCATTCCTGAGGTGTTGTTCCATGAGGAACGATACATTAGAGATACAATTTTGGAGCATCTCGAGCATTAAAGGCCTATGATTGTGTCGACCAGTGTTTCGTTTGAGTATTTCTACACCGTCATTGGCTTTCTGGATCTTTAGATTGCTCCGATCAAGTGTTGCATTACTACTACATCTTGCTCGGTCCTAGATAACAGTCGTCTTCTGTGGGATTTTCACCAATTGCAACACATCGTCAGATAGGGTTGTTCCCTTACCACCTACTAGTAGAAACACCATATATTCTACAACAAAAAAATAACGCAAGCTCAAGTCATTTCCATAGATGTCCAAGACCAATTTAGCAAGCAACACTTTGTTCATCTCTTTAGGGTTAGTCAAACCCAACCTGCCCTTCTCCGTACTCTACCAAACACCCCACAAGATTAGAGGAATACCCAAATTGTCCCTTGAGGAAGAATTAAAAAATCACTACATAATAGATCCCTGCCAACCATGAGCCCCATCAACGGTAAACGGGAGGGAAAGAATAGGACAACACCAAGCATCAATCTTCCACTTCTGGAGAGACGTGTAGCCTTTCACACAACGACCTTCTTTCTCAACCAAAGGCAACCAATCTACATGTCTACGCCGACCACTCACTGATGGAAGGCCTAGATATACAATCGGCAAGCTAGCCCTTGGGGTTCTCAAGATAGCTTTACAGCTAGACACTTCCGTAGGTGACATGCAATGAGGAATAAAAGTTGACCTTTCCACATTGACCTAGAGCCCAAATACCTCGCTTAAATCTCTGGAACCATGGAAATCCCTTTGCACTTCGAATATCTTTCCTCCGCAAAAAATATGATATCATCTGTTGTAGGAATATACAGATTATCACGATGACACAACACAAAAGTCACCATGCACCACACGCTCCATTATTACAGGAAGGGTATTTGCCACCAAGATGCGATCCATTGTGAGGAACAGTTGTGGCTTTAGGGTCTATCAAGATAACCAAACTGAGGATGAGCATTTATGGGACTACTTCCCTTGTCTATTTGTCTTGTTGTTGATCTGAACATAAAGATCGCAGATATTTGTGCAAACAGATTCTGGACCATGGTGCTTCGTTCGGATATTTCAGAACAAAGGGTTGCCGATCTCATACGGATGTTTGGTGCTTTGGCTGCATATGATGGGTTGTGTGGGGGTTGTGACTATTAGGTGCGGTAATATAGGAGATTCTCGATTCAGAAAGCTTGCAAGTTACTTTGTACCAAGTCTGCTAATTAAAGCCAATTATAATGAACAAACCGACGTTTGAATTCGGTTTGATAAGTAAATGCAAAAGTTCGAGTTCGGTTTAATAATTATTTGTTGATAACGTTCATAAGCAGTAAAAATAAGAATTTTTGAAATTAAAGTGCCATCAGGCCCACCTTTTATTACCATAAATTCTTTAACCCTAAAACTTCTCACAGTGCACATTTACGTATTGAATTTGAACTTTTATCGAACAAACATATATTATGTTCATGTTCGGTTCATTAACAATCGAACTAAAATTCGAAGTTAATGTCCAGTTTGCTGAGAAATGAATGGACGTTTTTTGAACTATTATTAAACGAACTTTAATCGAATACAATTCGACCCAAAAACCATCTGACCACACAAAGGAGGCTACAAGGTCCAATAACCGGAATGAGCCTTGACATGCTCGAGCACAATTTCTACATAGAATGTCTCGTTACGAAACACCACATCATTCCTAGCTAGCCAAAGAGCACACAGAAGAGCCAATGCCCAATGCCTGTATTTCATCTCTGCTTGTACCATTCCAATTGGCATCAATGAATTCCAAGAAATCTGATAAATTGTTGAACTTCACCCCTCTAATATGTGACCTCCCGCCTCCCCTTAGATCAGTCCAAGTGAAGAACATGTGGTCTCCATAAAAGTCGAGAAGTGCGAGCACGAGATCTCAGCCCCCATAAAAATCTGGGATCTCTGGGCATTAGTCAAGACCTGATTCCATCTTAGAAGCTAGAGAAAAGTTCTTACACTTAAAGGTACATTCTGTCCCCAAATCCTATTGCAGTCTAGAGCACGGCTCCTAGAGTCGAAAACCCACACAAAGGCCTGAGAAGTGAGAACTGTGAGTATATATAAAGTTTTTGGACGCAAGCCTCATTGTCGATCGCTCTTTTTTCTTTTAAGAAAACTATCCACCTTGCAGATAGGGATACTTCTCATCAGACTATCTTTTGATCCAGTCAATGAAATAATTTTTTTGGGTACCGAATCTCATGTTATACTAAGTCACTTGCCAACACCAAATAGATAACATAGTCATGTCAACCTCAATTATCCTTTTTTGATAAGATCACTCTCACATCAAATGAGTTCTGGCATAAAATTAGAGGTAGAAATGAGTGGGCTTGAATGGTTCATGAAGCTTTGATTAGAGTTTTTTTCTGCTTTATGGTTATTTTGAAGAAACATCTTACCAATAGCATTTATTTTTCACATCTACATTCACAACTAGTCATTTGGAATCATGCTTCTTTTTCTATTTTCTAGGTTGGTGGTTTGGGAGACGTTGTCTCTGGTATTAGCAAAGCTCTTCAGAAAAGAGGACATTTAGTCGAAGTAATTCTGCCCAAGTATGATTGCATGAATTGTGAGCGCATCCATGATCTGAAGGTGTAGTGACTTTTTTTATTCCCTTATGGGAATATTTTGATATTGGAAATGCATTAAGAAGGTTCCTTGTGGCCTCTCAATGTTTATATTTTTGTTGTTCTCAATGTTTAAATTTTTGTTGTCCATCTAGATGCTTGATGCAGTGATTTCATCTTACTTCGATGGCCAGCTTTATAGAAATAGAATTTGGGTGGGGACTATTGAAGGTCAGTTTTTAATTCTTACTAGAACTTTTAGTATGTTTATCTCTGCTAATTACACTTGAATGTGCAGGCCTTCCTGTTTACTTTATCGAACCCCAGCACCCAGCAAATTTTTTTACGAGAGGGAGATTCTATGGAGAGCATGATGACTTCAAACGTTTCTCCTTTTTCAGTCGTGCAGCCCTTGAGCTGCTTTATCAAGCTGGAAAACGTGCAGACATAATTCACTGTCACGATTGGCATACTGCCTTTGTTGTATGCACTTCATCTAGTGTCCACTCTGTATTATTTGATTGCAATATCTCCTTTTCTGATATGAAGTACCTCTCCATTACACCAATCCATTACATATCTTATAGGGATTTTGAGTGTTCATTCTTCTCTTTTGAGATAGCACTAACTTCCACTTGTTTTTTCCCTCAATTTTCTATTACTTAATCATTTTTCAAATTTTAGGCACCACTTTATTGGGATATATATGCTGCCAGAGGATTTGATTCTGCTAGAATTTGCTTTACATGCCACAATTTTGAGTACCAGGGAGTTGCAAGTGCTTCAGAGTTGGCATCTTGTGGGCTTGATGCCCATCATATGAATCGACCAGATAGATTACAAGATCACTCATCGCATGACAGAATTAATATTGTAAAGGTATGTTGTTGAGTTTCTTGCCTTTTGTAATGAGCTGCATCAGTGCATTTTATTAGGAACATTGTTCTTATTGCAAAGTTGTCTGCCTAAAATGTTATTTGTTAAATGAATATGTTATATAATCTTTCTTCTTTGTCAATTTCAAATTTATAAGGTACAGGGCTGAGTTATTACTATTATTGGCATGGGCTGCATACTTGTATTGATTGTAAACATTGTTTTTATTGTGAAGTCATTCTCAAAATGCCATTTGTCAGATAAAATTAGTGCAAAAACCTTTTTTTCCTTTTTGTCGATGACATCCTATCAACGAATTTATTCATCAGATACACTCTGCATCTTTGATCCGGTGCTCAAATATGTGCTTCTACATTGTTTGGGTTGTGTTTCTTTTCAGGGAGCAATTGTGTTCTCTAATATTGTCACAACAGTATCTCCGACATATGCTCAAGAGGTGCGAACTCCAGAGGTATGATATGTTTGCTAATAATTATTACAAATGAAGTGTATTCATTCCTTGTAGAATTTTAGATTTATAACGTGTATCTTTCATCCTAGGAGAATTTTATATTTATGGATAATCCTTTATTTAGCATGGAACATACTTCCAAATATCAACATGCATGATGCATGTCTTCATGGTTTTGTCCAAGCCTTTTACAACAATATAATGTTTACATGTGAAAAACAAAGTCTACTTCAACCTGAGTACGGTGTTACCTTCTTAATAAGAAGTTTTATACATTTTAGTAAATCTCCAATTAAATGTAGGATTGGGAGTGTCCAATGCAATGCATCATCGGTGTTAAAAATACTTTTTCGATTACCTAACTTTTGCAATCATAAAGTAATTTTCCCTTACATGCTAGCAAGGTCCCAAGCTTGGGTAAATGAGGGTTGCACGCTAAGTAGTCGACAGCCAGTGCAAGAGTGACAAATTCTTAAATAGTGTTCTTTAAGAAAACTATTTATGAATTCGTCTCGCAATAGCTCGGATCTTTTCAACATGGATTTAAGCAAACATTTAGATTTTGTTGGAGCGTTCCCTACTAGCAACGCGATGCATCGTTCGAATGCAATGAGAAGTTGGTAAGGACCACTACATCGCTGCTCGGATGCAGTTCAAAATGTGCAAGAGTTCTCGTATGAGGAACACATGCAAGTAAATAAGCTAGTTCTGTTGCATCGCCGCATAGATACAGTCCAAAATTTACAAGGGTTCTCGCATGATGGACGTATGCGAGTAAAGAAATTCATTCACAAGAGGTTGCAAAGAAATTTACGGATAAGTAGTTGGAATATCGGAACTCTGATTGACAAATTGATGGAGATAGTAGATACGATGGAAAGAAGGAAGATTCATATACTTTGTCTCCAAGAGACAAAATGGGTTGGAGAAAAAGCAAAGGAGAGCGAAAGACATGCTTTAAACTTTGGTGTTCGGGTAAAGAAAAGGGTAGGAATGGTGTTATAATGATTGTTCATAAGGATTTAAAGGATAATGTGGTTGAGGTGCGAAGATTCGGGGGTCGGACTATTGCTAAAATTGGTCCTTGAAGAAGAAATTATGAATGTCATCTCAGTTTATGCACCACAAATTGGTTTAGATGAAAGATTTAAACAAGCTTTTTGGGAGGATTTGGATAAGATATGCAAGAAATCCCACAAAGAGATTATTTGCGTAGGTGGAGATCTTAATGGATATGCGGGAAAGGATGTTTCAAGATATGCTAGTGTCCATGAAGGCCATAGCTTCGGGGATAGAAATGAAGAGGGAAAAGTCATTCTGGATTTTGTAACGGTTTATGATCTCTTCATAGCAAACACTTTCTTTAAGAAGAGGGATGGGCTTTTAATTACTAATAAGAGTGGCTCGATTAAAACACAAATAGATTACTTTACGTTGAGGAAAAGATATCGGTTGAGTTGCAAGGGCTGCAAAGTAATTTTAGGGGAGAGTTTGACAACCTAAGACCGCTTGTTAGTCATGGATGTGCAAATGAAAGGGCTGGTAAAGAAAAAGAGGCTCTCCAAGATCACTAGAACAAGATGGTAGAATCTTCATTTGAAGCAATCAAGCTTCAGAGCAAATGTTTTAGAAGAATTATCTTTGGATTGTAATGGAAGTGCAAACGAGATGTGAAAGGCGGTAACATCTTGTATCCGAAGTGTAGCCAAAGAGATATTAGGCGAGTCAAAGGGAGGAGTTCCAGGCCAAAAGGAGGCTTGGTAGTGGAGTGGAGGAGTGCAAGAGAAGCTTAAAATTAAAAGAGCATGCTTAAAGCCATGCCTGAGGATAAAACAGAGGAAACTGTCACAAACTACAAAATATCAAAGAAGGAACCAAAGAAGATTGTAAGCAATGCTAAGTCAAAAACTTATGAAGTTTTGTACAAAAATCTTAACTCTAAGGAGGGTAAAAAAGATATATTCAGATTGGCCAAAGCAAGAGAAAGAAAGACCAAAGACCTTTCTCAAGTGAGATGCATTAAGGATGAAGAAAGACACACGCTTGTTACTCAGAAGGATATTGAGACTAGATGGAAGAAGTATTTTCATAAGCTTTTCATTGGGGAAGGAAATAGAGAAATCCCGTCGGGAAATCTAGCTAGTAGCAAAAGTTACTTGAATCGGGCAAGCTATAGATGAATATAAACGAAGGAAGTAGAGGAGACATTGAAGGTTATGAAATCTGGGAAGATGTAGGACCTGATAACATTCCTATGGAAGTATGAAGAGTTCGAAGTGAGTGTGGTTTAACTTGGTTGCAAATTTATTTAATGTTATTTGGCGAAACAAGAAAATGCCTGAAGATCGGAGGAGAAGCATCATGGTGCCTCTTTATAAGAACAAAGGAGACATTCGAAATTGTTCGAATTATAAAGGTATCACGTTAATGGGTCATACTATGAAAATTTGGGAACATGTGATCGAAAGAAGGTTGAAGCAAGTTTCCAAAGCAAAAGAAAACCGATTCGGATTGAGATATTTACACCTTGAGTAATTTTGTAATTACGTTCATAACCTCGCGTAATCGCCAATTACATGAGAAACCTCAGATAGTCACTCTGTCTCACACCCATAACCCTCGGTTAGTTTATCTATTAACTCAACCACACCATTGAGTTAATCTAACCTATGTTTCATACAATAAAATACAAATAAAATTAAAAAAGCCATATTCCCCCTCACCCCTTCCTCTACTGACACCCTCAACCCTCCAGCCCCCCGTCGTCGATGCTCCCTCTCCTCCATCGTCGTTGCCTGAAGCCCCCTCCCCTCTAATCCCCTAAGCACGATGAACCCTCTCCTTTATCACCGTCGCTTGAAGCCCCTTTCCCTCCGGCCTCCTACACCTGATGACCCCCCTCCTACATCGTTGTCGTATGAAGCTCCCTCCCCTCCACCCATTCCTCCATCGAATCCCTCTCCTCTAACCCCCTCCGCCTGAGCCCCCTTCAATCCAGACTCCTTTGGCTGAAGCCTCCTCCCTTCCATCCATTCCTCCGCCCAAATCCCTATCCCCTACAACCCATGACCATAGCTTCAGGATTTCAGATGGAATAAGCAGTAGGAGCTCCTCCCATGGTCCTCCTCATCTCCTTCGTCGGCCCTAACTATGCAGCGACCCTCGTATCTAGCAGGCAGAATCCCGTCACCTACTCCAACTGCTCACTCAACCTCGTTGACAACCTTGTGATCACAACAACATCACTCTTGTCCAGTAGCTATGGAATCCCAACAACAACAACAACTCTGAGTCATTGCAGCTCCTCAATAACAACTCTAAGTTCTTATGGCAGAGCTTTGACTCCCCTTCAGGCTCATTGCTACCTTCGATGAAGATCAACCTAAATCTGAAGACCAACGAAAACCACAACATTTGTGCCTGGAAGTGTCCAAATGACCCCTCCATCGACAATGTGTTCTTCGTGCTACGCTAAGGCCAATCCGGATCGTATGAGATAAGGGGGACATGAGGACTCATTATCGTCATCATGAAGAAAGGAGCAATCGATGATATCTTTTGCAAATATAATTCAATTCATGGGGTAAAATTATCACAATTCAACGGATTCCATCGAAGATAACCGAGAGAATGGATGGACGTTAACATAGGTCATGTTGTGCAAGAGTTAATCATTACTCAGATTTCCTCATGTAATTCGCGATTACACGAGGTTATGAACGTAATTACAAAATTACTCAAGGTTATGGGTGTAAATATCCCATTCAGATTTATCCCAGGTTGCTCAACTATCAAAGCCATCCACTTGCTGTGGAGAACAATGGAGATTTATAAAGCTAAAAAGGGAAAACCTCCATATGATTTTTATTGATTTGGAGGAGGCTCATGATTCTGTCCTACGGGAGATATTATAGAGAGTTTTGAAGAAGAGAAAAGTACATGTCCTACACATTAAGGATCCAGTCTGGGAAGATCGACTATTTTGACATCAACATTGGTTTGCTTCAAGGTTCATCTTTGAGTCCATTTCTTTTTATTTTGATTATGGACAAGTTGGCTAGTCATATCCAGGATGATATGCCTTGGTGTATGTTATTCGTTGATGATATTGTATTGATTGATGAGACTAGAGATGGAGTAAATGAGAAGCTTGAGATCTAGAGACATGCATTAGAGATAAAAGGATTTTGTTTAAGTAGGGCTAAGACTGAATATATGAAGTGTACTTTTGATGGAAGCAATGGTGAAGATTGGTGACTATAACATTCAGAAGAATGATTCTTTTAGATATTTGAGATCTATTTTGCAACATGTTGGGGACATTGATGGAGATGCTACTCATAGAATAAATGTAGGTTGGCTAAAGTGGAGAGAAGCCTCTACTATTCTATGTGATAAGAAAATCCTTATAAAAATCAAAGGACAGTTTTACAAAGCAGATGTGAGACCTACTATGCTCTATGGATCTGAATGCTGGCCTGCAAATCATAGACATGTGCAGAGAATGTCGGTTGCAGAAATGAAAATGCTAAGGTGGATGTGGACGTACCCGTAAAGATCGGTTTTGGAACGATGCAATCATAAGAAAAGTGGGTGTAACTCCAATGACGCGAGAAAATTACTTAAGGTGATTTGGCCATTTGCAAAGGAACCCTAGTGATGCACCAATTAGGAGATGCGAGTGTTGGGACTTGGGATGTCGAACTGGCTAAGAGAGGGTGAGGAAGTCCCAAATAGTGTTGGAATGAGACTATCCGAAGGGATCTTAGTTTTCTGGATCTAAGTCCGAGAATGACCCAAGAGAGATCTGAATGAAAGCAAAAAATCCATGTAGCCGGCCTTATTTAATGTGGGAAAAGGCTTTGTTGTTGTTGTTGTGTACTAGCAAGGTCCACCATGTACTTGCTCCTCAAAAAGAAACTCGTCATGCAGCCGCTGGTATAGTAATATAATGATAAGCTAAACAAGAAAATATTCTTCCTTGGACTGTTTTTCACTTACTTTTCCTTTTGATCATCTGAGAACAGATTTCGTCTTGCAGCTAATTGTTTCTTTATGTAGCTCAGATTGATATTATCGGTAATTTCTGAACATGTCAACTGCCGATGATTGGGCAATTGTTATGTTGCAGGGAGGGAGAGGGCTACAGGAAACATTGAATTTTCATTCAAGAAAGTTTGTAGGGATTCTTAATGGAATTGATTCTGGAGCATGGGATCCTTCAACGGATATTTTTCTTAGATGTCAGTACAGTGCTGGTGATATTCAAGGAAAGCTGGAGAATAAAGTTGCCCTACAAAAGCACATGAAGCTCTCCTCAGAAGATGCCTCTAGACCAATGGTCATTTTGAACGGATCCTTTATAAATATTATTTTAAATGATTCTTTTCTGCAACTTTGGATGCTTATTTCTGCCTGTTAATTTCACCTTATCAGTTATATTTAATTCATTGTCACATTATGTAGTGGGCATTACGTACCAATAATGTGTATATAGTCTCTGCCGGAGTTGGTGTGAAATGGTCAAATATGACTTTTGGCTTTTAGATAACAATTGAAGGAGTCGTTTGATCTGTGAGGACTAGACCTTTTGCCCTTGCAGCCACAGGGTTAGTAAGGAATATCAAGATAGATTTGTTATACATAAGCAATCAGCAACTGTAAATAAAGCATGCACGGGATATGCATTTTTTGAGGTAGTTTTTGACAGGAGGATACTTTCTTACTCCATCTGCTGGACTCTGTTCAGCATGCTAACATATCAAACCTAGGTACTGATACGGTCATCGATACAATGAAACCGTTTTTAGAATAATGAACCCCACCCTGCCGCATACATGTCACCTTCAAGAAGCCCTATCACCTTATGTACATCTAGTCTGGCAATTTTTGAATTTGAGGTTTTATGACATTTTCTATTTTTAGCATTTTTATATTTAATACTTCCGTTGAGGACTTCTTTGTACTTCCCATTTTTGGATTTTAAGGTTCACCTCTATATAAAAAGCCGTAACCGTTAGTAAAATCCATTCCATCCCATTGTTTCCTCAGGTCTAGATTGGAACTTTGGGCCTCTCTTGATCCGAGTCTAGCCGCCATCATCAAATCCCGCTCCTCCGCGCTTAGCCTCCACACATCTACATGACGCATCTGCTCGATATCTCTGAGGACAGATTTACTTGCATGTTTTCTCTTTGATGTTTGAGCAGATCATCTTTTTATACATTTCTTCATCCATTTGATTGCAATGGCCGTGAATCTTAAGAGACAAAATCCCCGATTTGGACCTTATCTATCGCAACACATGGGACTTTTATCAGACTTAAGGGAGTAAAGAAAAGAACAGTGTACCTTGGTTCAAGATTTTGAAGTATTTATTGGTTGTCTAAAGAAGCCATATATCCTTATGAAAGATCCTATCAAGGAAGAGAAGAAGGAATATGAATCTTGATTGCATGATAGTGATCATGCCAACCAAGATTCTTTAAGTTCGATAACTTTCTCACCACGATTGAGATGACTTCTGACCAGGAACAAATGATCTAACTCTTTGCTAAAGATTACTCTCGGCTCATGCAGCTACTGCAGAACAATCTTGTTGTTACTTTATATGACTATGCATCTACTGCTAATTTGGCCACTATCTCAGATAATATAGCCAATGGCATCCTTTATAGGAGATGAGCAGAGGTGAGAGTGGAGGCAAGGTCAAATGTGGTTGGCAGGTGGTAGAGCCGGAAGGAGGGGGCGAGTGCACAATAAGCCTCGTACTTAGTTGAAGGAATGGCGCCCAACGCCATCTATCGCTCGTGAGTCGTCGCCATGGAAGGGAGATGGGAAGTGCTACAAGTGTGGGGAACCCAAGCATTGTGCTGCTAATTTCCATAATGCCATCATCTATTACGCTTACGGAGGCATCTGTCACCGTCACCAAGCGTGCACACAACAACGAGGGTCGACGATGCAGCTAAAGAAGCATTAACATGATCAACAGAAGCAGGTTCACGTGCGTCAAAGGCCCATCAACAACCCCAATCGTCGTTGGAGGGAATTTTGGTAGGCATCTGCCAGCAATCTTAGGGTTGTCTGCATTAAGCCATGGAGGACATTGGTTACAAACTTGAAACTTCTTTTGGTGGGGATGTTGCTTTACTCGAAGATTCCTTGGTGTGTGCAAGGGGTCTTGTGGAGGTGGAGGTGCGACTGCTAGGAGATCGCAAGACAGAACCTTGCAGCGGGAAAGTGCAATGGTTGTGCCTAATCCTTCGTGATGGTGCATTGCAAACGCTCTCGTAACGTGTCCTCATCCTGAAAGGACTCCCTCTACGTGCAAGAGATTGGGCTATGATTGATAGCCTCTTGCTGAACTTTGGTATGATCATCTCTATTTTATCAGATGGCCTTACTATAGGATCAGATCTCCACGTCACTGTGGAGGTGACAATCAAGGGTAAATATGTGACTTCGGAGATGTGGTTGCGGGTGGGAAAGCATCCCTCATCATAGAGGTTGTTGAAGCTTGTGTCGTCAGGGGCACCAGAACTTGCTGGTGCTCTGGTGGGTTGGCGACCTTCTATGGGTCAGCTACTCTGATGGGTCGGTGAGATCCAGTGGTAGCAGAAGAGGCACGACGGTTGAGCTTCCCTCATTGCTTTCTCGAGAAGGGTTGCGTCCTAGAGATGGAATCAAAGGATCCAAAGCATTTGTGTTGTCTTCAAAAGAGCGCTCTCGTTTTAGTCGACCAAACAGTTGGGCCCAGTTGTATTTGTAACACCTATACCCCAAATATAGTCTCACATCTAAAACTCACAAAGTGTGAGAGTGGGTTATAAGTCGTGGGGATTACTACTTGACAACTTGGGCTTAAGCATTTTGGGTGGTTGCCAATTTGGGCCCATACCCAACAAGTAGTCATGAACAGTTTTCCTCGATAACGGACCAGGGACCTAAGCCTGGGACGTTACAAATGGTATCAGAGCGAGTTCCCTCTGATAGTGGAAAGGGCTACCCGAAGGGACCTAAGCTGGGGGCATGCAACCGCCATTGTCATTGGGAATAAGTGATGGGCCATGTTGCAATGAGGACATTGCAAATTTAAGTGGGGGAGGTTGTAACACCCATACCCCAAATATAGTCTCACATTTAAAACTCACAAAGTGTGAGAGTGGGTTATAAGTGGTGGGGATTAGTACTTGACAACTTGGTCTTAAGCATTTTGGGTGATCGTCAACGGATCCATTTGGGCCCGAACCCAACAAGTTGTCAGTGCCAGTTTTCCTCGATAATGGACCGGGGACCTAAGCCCGGGACGTTACAGTATTCGGGTCATGTCACTCATTCAACGGAGATTCGATTGGAACCCATTTTGGGTTGGCTGACACAAGGCAGAAGGCGGAGCTTGGTGTTATCAGGTTTCGATTGGGCTCTTTGAGAGTCCGAGATTAGAGCAGAGGGGATCTCTCTTTCGTGACAACTAGGAGGTAGGAGACACGTGATGTCTGCTTGGGTTCATTGGATACTGCTACATCGAGAATCCCTTCATCGTATGGGACAACCCTGAGGTAAGAGGGGGGAAGAACCCCGTCACCTGGAACAACCTGAAGGTTAAGGCTTACTAGCTGGCTCATATTTGGGAAACTCTTCATCGACTGGTGAGGAACTGCTAGGGGTGGAACTTTTGACTTTAAGAGGAGGTTTAATGACTGTTGGAGCAACTCAGAGGTCGGAGGGGAGCGTCGTGTCATCACTTGGGTTTCAGAGAGCATTATCTTTGTGGTTCTTACCGTCGTGGAGATTTGGCAAAAGCTACTCGAGGATTTCAAAGCCGGAGAGGCGGAGGTGTCTGCGACTGGCAAGCAACAATCTACATGGATCAATCTGGTGCTGATCAGGGGTCAATAACAAATCTGAAGGGGATGGTGGAAGTTCATCAGGGACACATGATTAAGGAACGTCGGAATGATGGCTTGTGTACTCAAATGGATAGCTTGGATACTCTGATGGTCGATATTGACACAAGATTAGTGGAATGTATAGGGGTGGTTCCACCCCAAGGAGTTAAGACCGTTGATAAATGAATATATTATCTTGGAATGCCAGGGGCCTTGGTAAGCTTGAGAAAAGGATGGTTGTACAGGAGTTGTGTGCAACAAAGAAAGTAGGATGTGATTCTGTTACAGGAAACAAAGTTGGCACATGGCATTGGAGATATGTGGAATCCTATTGGAGGTTTGTTTCTACCAAAGTTGCATGCGATTAATTCTGAGGGAGTATTGGGAGGGGGCTCGTCACTGGTTAGAATGGTAATAGATTCATCTTGCCGGAGCCTGAAATTAGGGTTAGTTATTCTATTTTGATATTTTTGCAGAGAAAAGCGGATGACTCAAGACTTGTTATTACTAATGTATACAGGCTGCAAAGTGGTCTAGGAATCTCTCATCTGGCTAATGCACTCCAGATTGTGCGTTTGAAATGACCCTTGGATGCTTGGTTGGGGGATGATTTCAATGTCACTCTCTGACCTGATGATCTCCTAGGTAGGCGTGACGGGGTTAATAGTGGCTCAAAGGCATTTCTTTCCTTGATCAATGAGCTTGGAGAGGCGATTGTTGATAATGGAGGATGTAATTACACATGGAGGAATGCTAGATCAGATCACGCTTTGGCAGTTCTTGGTGTCTTCTAAGATACTACAGTTGGCGCCTCTCGCTCATGCTTGGGCCCTTCCATGTTCTCATTTTGATCATACTCTGATTTTGTAATCATCGAGCATATGTGTGGCTTAGGCCATTATTCAGGTTTGAGCGAGAGTGATTGTTGGAAGATGGGTTCCATGATAAGGTTACAGCTTTCTGGAGCGTGCATCAATTGCATGGATTGGCCATGGTGGAAATGGGGATCAAGTTGTCACTATTATGGAGGCAGTTTCAGATCTTCAATAAGAAGCACATAGGATCAGACAAACTATGCACATGAGGTGGTGTGCAAATTGGACCCCATAGAGGACGAGCGTGAGCTGACGTCTGAAGAGATCGAGGAGTGATCTAGGCAGCTGAGGAGGCTTAATGGAGACAGAGATCGCTGCAGAGGTGGTTGCAGGAGGGGGATGCTAGTACACATTTCTTTTACTCTAGCCTTTTATAGAAGATGCTGAACTACATCCAATCTATTACGGTGGACGGGGTGCGTATTCAGGGGGATTTGGAGGTGGGTAAGGCACTACATGCACTTTTTCAGATGTTAAGTAGGAGGATTAGATACATTGGATGGGACCGGAAAGGGAGAGGTGTTAAGGAGATTTTGCCTTCTGATGCCTACTCTTTTGATGCCCCTCTCTTAGAGGATGAAGTGAAAACGACGATTTCGCAGCTGAATGCCGATGGGGCACCCGTCCCTGTTGGTTTTTCGATATTCTTCTACAAGGAATTCTGGGATGTTGTGAAGGAGGATGCGATGGTGGTAGCAGGGATTTACGGAAGGGAACTTGTGCTTTGAGCGATTGAACAAGGCTCGCCTCGTTTTGCTCTCTAAGAAGGAAATTTCTGCTAGTGTGGATGTCGGATAAAAATGAATACAGATATATTTGTATTTGATCCGTTATTGTATTCGTTCTATACAAAATTTGACATTTGTATTCGTATTCGTTTTAAAGTGGATGCAAATATGGATATCAATTGGACATTTGTGAGTAGATCCTCGTGGGCATGTTTGGTGGAGAATTACCAGAGATCAACAATGTTATGAAGTCTTTCTTTGAGTTTTATATTTTTTTATGAACATTAAAGTTTCCAGATTTGACAATTTTGAACTTGTTCAGCATGACTATGCTAGTTTCCTTGCTATGTGCATGATACCCTACATCAGACTTCCTGTCCCTACACCTATTAGTGGAAAGTTAACACTATCATTTTTTGGATGTAGTTCGTACCCGTCTTACACAGATACAGGTCAATTTTTTTTTGTAATACACCATTCTTGTTGTCATGTAACTGATCATATGGGTACTTTCGTCTATCGTTGGTTGGGAAATCTTATTCTCCATTCTCCGTAAAGATAAGAAACCTTTTTCGATGTCTTTATATATTTTTGGTTGCATTTTCTTTGTGCATAACTTTCATACCGAGGATATATTATCTGTACGTGCAACCAAATGTGTTTTTCTTGAGTATTCTGGGGTCCATAAATGATACAGGAGTTATTACCCGAGTGGTTGTCGGTATTATGTTTTTGGCAGATGGTGTGTTCTTTGAATAGACTAATATCCTTCTGAGGTTGTTAGTGACATTTCCTTAGAGTTCCCTTCTCCTCTCTAAGTCTATTAGAGGTATCCCCCAAAGCCATAATCTACATAGTCAGAGTCTGATGACATGTTCCTACCTTGTAGGGTGATGAGCTTCCTCCAAGTGCCCCAACATAGACTCGAGTGGTCCCTTTTCCTTCCAGAACCTCCTAGGAAGTCCAAAAGGCAATGTACTATACACCGTATAACATACTTTACTTCTATTATTAGATTATCTAGCTGTGACACAATTGTTACAATTGTTCTTATTGTAATACATCTTCCACGTGATTATCATACAACTCTTTAAGATCCATGTTGGAAATACGCTATGGATGAGGAGATGGATATTCTTTTTGTTGAAGGCACTTGGGATAGAACAACGGAAATTGTCACAAACTACAAAATAGCGAAGAAGGAAGCAAAGAAGGCTGTAAGCGGAGCTAAGTCAAATGCTTATGAATTTTTTTATAAAAATCTCGACTCTAAGGAGGGCCAGAAGGATATATTCAGGTTGGCCAAAGCAAGAGAAAGAAAGACCAAAGACCTTTCTCAAGTGAGATGCATTAAGGACGAGGAAGGTCACGTGCTTGTTACTCAAAAGGACATAGAGACTAGATGGGGGCAGTACTTCCATAAATTTTTCATTGGTGAAGGAAATATAGAGATCACTTTGGGTGATCTAGCTAGTAGTGAAAGTTACTTGAATCGTGCAAGCTGTGACACCCTCGGATCTGGGCACCCGTTTACAACACTTTCGTGGCATTACATTCGCTCGAGATCGTACAAGCTATCGAAAATGTGGGGAAAATTTTTCGAGTTGCTTTGCTTTTGCATATGACTCACATTCGTGTAGTATTGTATCAACCACAGAACAATAAGTGCCATCAACATTTTTTTTTATTAATTCTCATAAGTATATACAACATTTACATGAGAGTTGACAATTATACATATATATATCCAAAATCTTCAGAAGAGAGAAATAGCATTTTACATTATATCTTCAAAAAAGCTGAGACAAAAGTGATAAAAGAAACCGTACCGTCTAGTATAAACACGGTCTCCAGAAGTCATCAACCTCCTATTGTGCTGGAGGCTCCTTGCCTGTCAAAACATGTAGGGAAGAAGATGTGTCGCAAATGTGAATACAACCCGCAGTTTAAAATAAGAGCAGGTAATTTATTATGTGCAAAAGAAATCAAGTAGATAGGTATCTAGAATTGAAAATCTACCACTACCTGCGCAGAAAAAGGTTTTTGAAATTATAATGCATGCATTTCCCCATTAATACTCATTAACCCAAAATTTCCTATTTATAATATTTTCCATAAAAATATTTAGGCCAGAAAGTATAACTTGTTATCTTATCATTAAGATCATGTTATGTATTTTGCTAAGAAATTAGTGAGGTGATAATTTATTTTATTCTTAATTTATTTGTGATGGAAAGGATGATATATTATTCGGTTTTCAATTCTATTTATCTTTTAAAGTCTAGTGGATAGTCTGTGGTCTTGGTCTTTGTATATCCTCACACTATGACTCTAAGGCATGAATAATGCCTTAGGGTTGGGGTACCTCCATAGACATGCGGTGTTGTATAATGCATCCTAACTAAGTTCCCAACACGTCCACTAGATTATAGGGATTTCGAATCCAGTTTACTTATAGTCACTTCCCACCAACTCAACTTTGATTGTAACTCCTCTAAACCTTAACTAAAACTGTCTCAGATGTAACCCTAGATGACTTAGATATAGACAGGGATGATTCGGATGTAGCATCGCCAAGTCTTCTAATGAAAAGTAATAAAAAATTCAAGCGGTGAGGTAGCCTCCTAAGAGGTTCTTCCGTCTCGCCCTCTAGTTGGAAGTGCGGTCCAATAAAGGGAAAGGTCTACTCCAAAACTACGCCCCAGACGGGTGAGAGAGACTCTCCGGAAAAGTCACTCTAGAAAAACGGGCCCGACCGGTAACGGGCAAAGAGCTCGTACGAAAAACTAAAACCGATGATCCCTCGCATGAGTATCCTAAAACAAAGGGTCAGCGGAACTGGTCAAAAGTCGGGATCCCAATGAGGCGTAAAAACACTGCGAGCTCGCGTAAAAACCGAAAAAGGATTGGGATCCTATACCCGCGCACTTGGCGGTCGCTGCCCTAACTGGGCTTCCTTTCCTCCATCCAGTTGAGGGTCACTGCGCCCTCACACGGTCAGGTGCAAGGGTCACCGTGGCCGGCACTATAAATTGATATCAATGGTTCACCATCTTTTTCACTTTCTTGACTACTCAAACCTTTCTCAATCTCCTCTGTATTTAACTTTTCAGATCTAGTGTGATCTTTTCTTAGTATTTCTAAATTGATCATTGTACTTCACATTGCCACAAACTCGATGATCAATAGGCATTAGGTTCTTATGTCAGCATTTACAATTGACCACAACTTTCGTATAAGGACGATGTTATTAGAGTTAGATAGCAAGATAAATTTATAGATGGGTTAAGTCCCTATTTAAGTTATTTACTTTATCTAAATAAATAGGGTGTTAGAAGAAGCGACTCAAGCATCATCATGTATTATTGTTTTGGATTCATAGATCATTCTTAAATTAAGTGTCAAAATCAACCTGTTGGGCAATTAGCATATAGAACTAACTAATAATTTGCCCCTAAAGACTTAAAGATCCAAGTTTTGCCGTACATATAATTATATTTAATTCTTCTATACCTTTTTAGATTTGAAAAATAATAGAGAGTGTGTGATTTAAACATTATATCACTACTTGGAAAATATGTGATATCACATTCTTACTATGATATAATTAAAGATTTAACAAGGACTCCTACGGAACTGTGAGAATACAAATATTCTTAGAGAAGTGTACTTCAATCCAATGATGGGTCCTAACAAAACACACCAAATGCACCTTAATTATTATAAAGTGTATCTAAAATCCTAAGTTATTACTGTGACTAAAAACAACCACACATGCAACATGCTACATGTGCACAGATTTGAGGGAGGTGGTTTATCTATTTTTTAAAAGTCTGGTGCATGTAAATTCGACTTCCGATATATCATACATAATTGTTAGATTTATCAAATACCGTCCTCACAACAATAGATGGCAGTAATCATTTTTCAACTATGTTTAAGATCATCCAGATGCTTTTAACAAAGAATGTGTTTCTAATACTAATTTTAATGATATTCAAGCTAGCTCGGATGCTCGTATGCAAAACAGAATGCATGTATCAAAATAAGTATGTTCAAATTGAGATGGAATCAACATAAATAGTGATGTTAGTATTGACTTAATATTTTAGTGAAATTCAGATGATGAGGCTGTAGTATCGGAAATAACTGATAAAAAAAATATAACACTTAAAAGTCAGTTTAGTAAACCATATTAGAATCAATCTATTCATTGATCAGAATAGAGATCTTAAACATTATCCTAGTATTACTATTGACCTGAATAAATCTCAACTACATAACTATAATAACAACTTAGATAACTATGTTTATACACAACCTTTTTGAGGAGATATTCTAATAATTTGTGAAGATTGATGCCTCAAGATCAGAGGCTTTTCCTGTTTGGGAAATAAATCTGTACCGAAATTTTGATAATTTTACTAAAGTTAAATGATGGAATGTGGTATTTGTGTGCAAAAACACATGCATAGCCAGATTCATAATAAGAATGTGAAAAAGATTCATGGAGGACAGAAAAAGAAGATAGTATAGATCATGCTTGGCAGCAAGTAGAAAGGATTAGGATTGTACCTATACTCCTGATGCCGATGTGAATGTTTGAAATATTTAAGCACTACAGACAGAGCTGAAGATGCGTTCTGCATATCATCCATAGACCGATGGGCAGAGTGAGCGCACCATACAGACGCTTGAAGATTTGCTTCGTGCATGCTCTTTGGAGTGGAAAGGGTCCTGATTGATCATATGGCATTGGTTGAATTCATGTACAACAACAGCTATCATTCCAGTATTGGCATGGCACCATTCGAAGCCCTATATGGGCGGAGATGCGTCACACCTCTCAGTTGGCGCGAGGTAGGTGATCATGCTCTCTACTCCGTAGATCTCTTGGAGGAGACTGCGAGAGCTGTTGATCTTGTGAGACAGAAGCTTCTAACAGCATAGAGCCGCCAGAAAAGCTATGCAGATCGTCGGAGAAGAGATTTGGAGTTTCAGGTATCCAATTTTCTTCTCTTTCTTTTATTACAAATTTAACTTAATCTCATACTAATGACATTCCTATAAATTATAGGTTGGAGATTGGGTATTTTTGCGAGTATCTCCCCTGAAGGGAATACATTGATTCGGTGTTCGTGGCAAGCTGGCATCACGATATGTTGGACCATTCGAGATCCTAGCTAGAGTGGGGAAAGTGGCCTACCGAGTAGCCCTTCCTCCACATCTTTCAGCGATACACAATGTATTTCATGTATCCAACCTGATGAGGTATGTGCACGACCCTCGACACGTCATCAACTATGAGAATCTTGACGTGGAGCCTGATTTGACATATGAGGAAAGACCAGTACAGATACTTGACAATGTTGTGAAGAAGCTTGGCAGCAAGTAGAAAGGATTATGATTGTACCCCTAAAATCTTCAAAACTTGAAGATTCAATGTGCATGCAGGGCTCCAAAGCAAGGAGTAATAACTCCTTGAACAACTCCAAGAACAGTTCCATGTGAGGAGCAACAGAGAATTTTCTGGAATTATTGGAAATTATTGCAACAACTGTGGCCTGGAATAGCTCCAGATATGCTGGGGGCCTCTTCTCGGTGGTTATATTGGAGTGAACATTGGAGATTATGGGGATAATAATAAGGGGGAAAATGCTGGCAGTAAAGAGGAAAAAGGGAAGTAAAGGGGGAGGGGAATCACGGGTGGAATGGAGTTTTAAATGGCAATTGTGGGAATTTATAAGGGAGGGGATGGGCTTGTGTGTAGCCAAGTTGGGAAAGAGAAAGCCATATGTAGAAGGGAAACAAGAAGTTTTGTCTGTCACATATCTGAAATAATATATATATGTATTTTTTAACAATTGAATAATACTCAAACTGTAGCAGAGTCGTCGAATTTTTTATTTTGTTCTATTTTTTTATTATTAAACTCTCATTATTTGACATATTTTTAAATGGACCGTATTCGCATCTCAAGCTTCCGATTTCGACGTGCAATATCTCGTTTTGATCGTCTCTGGACAACGATCAATATGAGTATAATATTGATATACTTTTGATCGGGTTTGGATCCCCGAACTTTTCAAGATACGGTTTTGATTTGGGGTTAAATTTTATGAATTTAAAATACCTAACGGCCTCCGATTGACGAACGGTCGATTCCGTTGATCTTCTTTCATCGAATCGGATTTTTAGGTGGTCTCGGTTTATTTCGCGGTTTTCGAATTTGCGTTGCGGCTTTCCCACGGCACGCATTACGATGCGGCCGATTTTTTTATCGATTTCGCCCGAACGACTTTTGATTCTTGATCAATTGATCGATTTAGGTTGTTTGGCACTGACCAACAACAATATTGGGTTAATTGGACCCTAACCAGGTCGGGTTCAAGTTTGATTGGAAACCGGATGTTACACAAGCTATAGACGAATACAAAGAAAGGAAGTAGAGGAGGCTTTGAAGGTTATGAGACCTGGGAAAGGTGTAGGACCGGATGACATCCCTGTAGAAGTATGAAGAGTTTTAGGTGAGCATGGTTTGACTTGGCTTACGAATCTATTCAATGTTACTTGGCGAAGCAAAAAAATGCCTGAAGATTGAAGGAGGAGTATCGTGGTACCTCTTTTTAAGAATAAAGGAGACATTCAAAATTATTCAAATTACAGAGATATCAAGTTGATGAGTCACACTATGAAAATTTGGGAACGTATGATCGAAAGAAGGCTGAGGCAAGTTTCCAACATAAAAGAAAACCAATTCGGATTCATGCCAGGTCGCTCAACTATTGAAGCCATCCATTTGCTGAGGAGAACAATAGAGATTTATAGAGCTAAAAGGAAGAACCTCCTTATGATCTTTATTGATTTGGAGAAGGCTTATGATTCTGTCCCATGAGAGATATTGTGCAGAGTTTTGGAGAAGAGTCAAGTACCGATCCTATACATTAACCTCATAAAGGACACGTATGATAGGGCTTTATCGTGTACAAGGACCCCGTCTGGGAAGACTGACTATTTTGACATCAACATTAGTTTACATCAAGGTTCAGCTTTGAGTCCATTTCTTTTTATTTTGATTATGGACGAGTTGACAAATCACATTCATGATGAGTTACCTTGGTGTATGTTATTTGTTGATGATATTGTGTTGATTGATGAGACTAGAGATGGAGTAAATGAGAAGCTTGAGGTCTGGAGACATGCATTGGAGACTAAAGGATTTCGTATAAGTAGGGCTAAGACGGAATATATGGAGTGCACCTTTGATGGAAGCAATGGTGAAGGAATTGAGGTGAAGAATGGTGACAATAACATTTGGAAGAGAGAATCTTTTAGATATCTGGGATCTATTTTGCAACAGGATGGGGAAATTGATGGAGATGTACTAATAGAATTAATGCAGACTGGCTAAAGTGGAGAGGGGCCTCTATTGTTCTCTGTGATAAGAAAACTCATTTAAAAATTAAAGGAAAGTTTTACAAAGCAGCCGTGAGACCTGCTATGCTCTATGGATCTGAATGTTGGCCTGTGAACCATAGACATGTGCAGAGAATGGCTGTAGCAAAAATGAAAATGCTAAGGTGGATGTGCGGACACACATGTAAAGATCGGATTCGGGATGATGCAATCAGAAAGAAAGTTGGTGTAGCTCCGATCGAGGATAAGATGCGAGAAAATCATTTAAGATGGTTTGGTCATTTGCAAAGAAGATCAGCGGATGCACCAGTTAGGAGATGTGAGTGTTGGGATGTTGAGCTGACTAAGAGAGGGCGAGGACGGCCCAAGAAGTGTTGGAAAGAGACTATACAAAGGGATCTTAGTTTTTTGGATATAAGCCTGAGATTGACCCGAGACAGATCTGAATGGAAGCGAAGAATCCATGTAGCCGACCCTACTTAATTGTGGGAAAAGGCTTTGTTGTTGTTGTTATTGTTGAAGGCACTTGGGATCTTGTGCCATGTTCAAAAGTAGTTGCTCATATTGCTAGTAGATGAGTTTTTAAGATAAAATATTCTCTAGATAAATCGATAGATAGATTGAGGATTAAATTAGTGGACAAGGGCTTTGCTCATACTTGTAGTGGATTATTTTGAGACTTCCCTCCAACAAGCAGGATAAGATCGACCCTTTAGATTATTTGTCTTGGTGGCAACAAAAGCTAATCGATTTTTCAGCTAGCTAGCTATCAAGTATGCTTCACTATTGGGGGGAGTATATGTGTCTTTTGCGTAGGGTCTTCTATGGTATATAACCGAGCACACGAGCATGGTTTAAAAAACTCACCTCGAATATCACCTTCTTTGCTTTTCTCAAGACAATGTCCGAATACTCCATGTTTGTTCGGAGACGTGCTTCAAATATTGTTACTCTTATTGTGTGTGTTGATTATATGGTTAATTCTGGAGATGACATTGCAGGCATTCTTAAGACCAAAACCTTTCTACAGAAGGTGTTTGTCACCAAAGACCTTGGTTACATGCAATACTTTCTTGGGATTAAGGTCACTCATGGTTCTGGAGGACCACATCTATCTCAAAGAGAGTACTATCTTGACATCTTACAGATGTGCCTTTATATGGTTGTAAACTATCTTCTATTCTAGTTGAATCTCATATTCATGCCACCTCGACAGATCCCTTGTTTGAGGATACTACGCAATATAGAAGCTTAACAAGTAAACTTTTGTTTCTTGTTCTTACCAAGCATAATATCTCTTTATGTTGTGAGCAGAGTCAATCGATATATGGAAGAGCTATGATATAGCCACTTGCATGATGTTTTTCTCATTCTCATAAAAAATTTGCCAGGCTAAGGACTCTTCTATGCTTTTAATGGTCACACAAACATTACATCCTAAGAAAATGCATGTAATGTCGATTCTCCTCGGGACAAACAGTCCACCATTGGTTTTCACTATATTCATTGGTGGAAACCTAGTTACTTGGTGTAATACGAAGTAGAACAATATTTTGAAATACAATATAAAATCATAAGCGAAGCCATAGCTCAAGCCGCTTGTGAGACTAGTTGGCTTGTCACCTTTCTGCGAGAAGTTGGATTGTTTATTAAACCTCCAGTTCCTCTCTAGTTTGACAATAAATCAATCACTTATATTACTACTAATCCTATAAATCCATGAGCGCGCCAAGCATGTATAAGTAGATTGCCATTTTATCAGGGATGCAATGCGGGAAGGGAAAGTAACTACACATCATATTTCTACAGAACTTCAACTTGCAGATATTTTCACCAAAGCTTTTCAAGGAAACGGATTTCACTGTTAACATCCAAGTTGGGCATCATCGATAAATATGCTCCAACTTGAGAGGGAGTACTAGTTCCGTTGAGGACTTCTTTCTACTTTCCATCCTTTGGGTTTTAGGGTTTCACACTATATAAGAAACCTATCCTTGCAATAAAATTCTTTTCATTCCATCCTATTGTTTTCTCACATGGTTTATATAACAAGAAACTAGTCCGTATCTAAAAAATAAAAAAAGGCAAAAAAAAGAAAAAGAAAACATCGCTTCTACTCGTATGTGGATGAGTTCCTCTCTAATTGGAGCCTGGCAGCTCTCTCATCTCATGGCACATTGTCCCTTTATATGAGGCATGGGGGCCATTTCTTCGTCCTAACTATGTGACACCAACTTCTTTAACAATCATCCCTTCTATGACTGGGTGCTTCAGACTCCAGTCCTGTAAGGGAATCGGCAAAGAACTTATGATCAGAGCTGTAAGATGGCATCTAAATTGTGAGATTGCACTTGGTTATGGCACATCTTTCCTTTTTCTTCTAGCATGTACAATTTTGTCAATATAGATGCATGCACAAAGCTCCTTAGGTCCATATGCTGCTATATGTTAGTTTCCAAGGAGTTTTTGTATACAGCTATCGCATACTTGTTAGTTTTCATCTTAGTCTAACAAAGTATCATCATATTCTATCTGAAAAGGTTGCGTAACAGTAAAATAAATGGCCAATAAAATATACTTATTACACAACTGGTACATTCTTCAGAAAAATCAGTTGCCCTTGGCTTTGATGCATAAAAATTGAGACATCTGTTGTTGAATGAATGGTGTAAAATTTTGTTATGCTTTTCTTTTTCTATTCGCTCATGACATGCTATCTGACTCTTTTTTGATATTTTAACTCCTTCCCATGTAGGTTTGTTGCATTACACGTTTAGTACCCCAAAAGGGCGTGCATCTAATCAGGCATGCAATATATCGAACAATAGAGCTTGGAGGTCAATTTGTGCTTTTAGGCTCAAGCCCAGTGCCTCACATCCAAGTAATCACTAGATTCATTTACCTTGTGCGCTGTTACTTGGCACTATCGCAAAGTTATTTCTGTTTACCAAGCCTTATCAAACTTTGCCAGCCTTCTGATTTTTTAGTACTAATTTAAATTGACGTATAATATGTATAATCACAATATGCTCATTCTAGATACTTTATCTACGAGGAAGGACTATTATAAGGCATTATATCTGTATGAGAAGATTCATGTGCAGTTTTTCTGGTAGTTTTCTGGCAAGTCAAGGAGTACCATTTCTTTAATGTGTCACTTGGACCCGTTAACACCATTAATAATTAGTAATATTAAGTTTGAATGGCAGAATTATTACTCACATGGACTGACTTTTTTGACAGAGGGAGTTTGAGGCTATCGCAAATCAATTTCAGACCCATCCACACATTCGACTGATTCTGAAATATGACGATGCTCTCTCTCATCTAATATATGCTGCTTCTGACATGCTTGTTATCCCTTCAATATTTGAGCCGTGTGGCCTTACACAGGTATGAATCTAAAGTAGGTTTTTGATGCGACGGAATAACATAAAAGGTTTGCATATATTTTATTCCCATTTGGGAGATTCATGCATGATTGGCATGTTAAAATATAAGTAAATTGTTTTGAGCTTGCGGATGCCATATAAAATTGAGTTGAATGACCTTATCTCATGCATACTAATTGTAATGCCCCATGTCTTAAATTTGCGTCATTATTATGACCTTGTCAAGTTATTGGACAGCCATCCAAAATGTTTAATCCCAATATTGTAGAGATATATTTATGTTTCAAGTAGTGTTTCTTATCTATGCTGTATGTAATTTACTCATAGGCTACTCTCCTATACAAGAGAGCCTAGGGTTCTTGAAATAAACATGCTCTTCTATTTTCTCAACATGGTATCAGAGCAGCGGCCCTAGGCCGAAGTTCTCATACCCTAGCCCCCTACCCACCAGCCGTCCTCTCTCGTGCACCGCCACAGACCTCTTCCAGGAGCGCACCCGCATCTCTCGCGCGACGCTCCAGCCTTCTCGCATGCCCATGCGCCCTTGCGCGCCGCACATCCCTGTGCCCTCGCTTGCCGCGCACCCCTGCGTGGAATCACGCGACTTCAGGGAACCTCCTATCGTGCGTCGCCGTGCGATTTCAGGGAACCCCGCATCGCCGCGTGCCCTCCTGTGACCCCCCGCGCATTGTTGCGCATCTCCAGGAACCTGTTGCGTCTCCAGGGACCTGCTCCGCACGATCTTCTATGTCCTCCTGCGTCGTGCCCCCCCCCCCCCCCCGTTGCACACCTACGCGATTTCCGACACCCCCGGGCGACTCCCAGCGCCCCCCCCCCCCCCCCCCGCATAGTCGAATCCCCTAGTTTCCTGGTTTGGATGCATTCCTACAAATGCAACCAAATCTTCGTATGATTGGATAGTCAACACCATCTACGGCCCTCCCAGTGTGCAACCCTAGTCTTCTTCCAATAGGCAATATATTAGAAAGCAAGCCAGATCTTCCCTCCGCAAGCACCTTCAGAGGTCCGACACTAATTGTCAAGATGGACGGGTCGATCTATGAACTATGGGCCATGCAGTTCATGAGTCTAATGAAGTCTCAGAGTAAGAAACAAATTCTTACCGAAGAAGATCCATCATAGAAGACATGAACATGTGCCTCATGGGAGGAAGATGATGCTTGTGCACATGTATGGTTATCTACTACACTAGCACCTGAGATTGCGAATGATGTTCCGCATCAACCCACTACCAAAGCAATGTGGGATATACTGGTTGCTACATATTCCCAGGCCAAGGATGAGACAAATTCTACAACTCCAACATGGTATTCATACAATAAAACAGAGCGGTCGACCCCTTCATGCTCACTATACTGCTATGAGAGGGGTGTTCGAGAAGCTTCATAACTTTGTACCTCTCACAGCCACTCATGAGCAGTTAAAACCTTTAGGAATGCTACGATGGTTGGGGCATTCCTGGCATCACTTGATTTGTTGTATGAGGCAACATGTTCTCAAATATTGGCTGAGGCCACCATTCCTCCAATAGAGGAGGTTTTCCGCAGATTGAATCGTCTCAACTTCTCATCTCAATCCCAAGCACCGAATATATCAGCTATGGCAGCCTCTTGAGGCAGAGGCGGCTCCTCACAGTTTCGTGGTCGAGGACTACGTGGTAGAGGTGGTCGTAGTCGTGGACCGACTTGCTCTTAGTATCACCGGTCTGGCCATACAGAGGATACATGCTACTATAAGCATGGCTTCCCAACAACCGCTCGTGTTGCAGACCATATGACACATGTACAACCCTAGCCTATTCCAGTGACTTCCAATCAGAGATATGATGACCTTGTGTCACGGTTGAGGAACATCATGCCACCGACAAGCACTCTTGCACCTACTTCAGCGGCCAACCCGGACTTTGCTGCCACCGCAGGAGCAAGCACCTCAGGTAGTATTCATGCATCCACCTCTTACTACAGTTCAAATACCTCCGAATGGATTATAGACTCTGGTGCGACACATCATATGTGTGGTAATAAGCACCATCTCACATCATATAGACAGGTCCCTCCAGGAAGAACCGTTGTGATTGCCAACAGATCCCATCTCCCAATCACATTACAGGGGGAGATCACCTTGACATTTCTATGAAATTACAGAATGTATTACATGCTCTTGATTTCTCCATGAGCTTACTGTCTATCAGTCAAATTACTAAGGACTTGAATTGTCGTGCGATATTTGACCCATCTTCTCTTGTGTTTCAAGAAATTCTTACGGGCAAGGTGATTGGATGTGGTCGTGAGCAGCGCGGCCTCTATCGACCGGTCCAACCTTCATTTGCTAGTCTATCATTCTTCCTCAGATTCCGCCTCACACATCCTTTAACTGTGAGGCATGTCAGTTAGGGAAACACCACCGGTCTGTGTTTCCCAATCGTCCGAGTCGGAGTAGTATCTCCCCTTTTGAGTTGTTTCATGTAGACATCTGAGGTTCGAGTCGTGTTCCCGATCACCAGGAGCACATATTTTATTTAGTCGTTGTGGATGATTTCAATCGTTTGTCTTAGGTCCTTTTGTTAAAGAATAAATTGGAAGTCGGCAATATCATTACCGATTTTATCAGAGAAGTGCAGAATGTTTTCTCTACTACTAGAAAGATTATGAGAACGGATAATGCGCCGGAATTCTACACTTGTGCTCTCTCCCACTTCGTCTCTTCTCTTGGTATCATTCGTCAGACATCATGTGTTTATACGTCTCAACAGAATGGGGTCGCTGAACGAAAACATCGTCACTTACTTGATGTTGCCTGTACCCTTCTTATCCAGAGTAGTGCCCCACATTCTTTCTGGGGTGATGCAGTCCTCACCGGTTGCTATCTTGTGAACAGAATGCCTTCATATGTGCTGGGCGCGACAATACCCTACTCTTTCGTGTTTCCTGACAAGGAGTTGTTCTCTCTTACACCTTGTGTATTTCGGTCAGTTGCTTTTGTCCATTGGTTGTCTCTCGGTCTTGACAAGCTCTCTCCTAGGCCTATCAAATGTGTTTTTGTGGGCTACTCTAGGACTCAGAAGGGGTATAGGTGCTATGATCCGCTCCACAAGAGATACTATATCAGTGCAGATGTCACATTCTTTGAATCCATAATGTATTTTTCTCCCATAGGCAACTGGTTGACACCCTCAGATGCAGATAATGAAGTTTATGTTCCAACACCACCATATCCATCCCCCACCCACACCATCTACCCATCCTCACCAGAAGCCCTACCTCCACAAATTGTCCCAGTCCCACCACTACCATATCATTACAGTCAACAGTCTGCTCCTGCTCATGATCATGGTTCGTCATCCTCTACGCCCCAGGTTTGTTCTGAGACAAATATGTCTAATAATGGGTTTGACGACATTTCTCAGCAAGAACCATTGTAGGAGATGAACGAACATATGACACAACAGGATGATGATAATCTTGATTTGCCCATTGCGCTGAGAAAGTTGAAGCGCTCGTGTGCTACATACCCGATTGCTTCTCATGTCACCTTGAATCATCTTCCGGGTGATTTTTGAAGGTTTGCAGTTTCCCTATCTGTCGTGGCCATACTACGGACTTAACAAGAAGCGTTACAGGACAGTAGATGGCGTCTAGCTACGGAAGAGGAGGTGAGGGCCTTACAGTCTAGAGGAACATGGAGCTTAGTACCTGCTCCATCGGGAGCGTCTTTAGTGAGCTGCAAATGGGTATTTACACTGAAGCATAATGCAGATGGTAAGGCCAGGCTAGTTGCTCGAGGATTTACTCAAAATATGGGGTGGACTATCTAGATACTTTTTCTTCAGTTTCACATCATTCCACCCTGCGTATTCTATTATATGTTGCAGTAGTTCAAGAGTGGCCTCTATTTCAGCTTGATGTCAAGAATGCCTTTCTATAGGGCGATCTTCAGGAGGAAGTCTACATGCAACAACCATCGGGTTTCGCTGTTGAAGGGGAGTGTATAAAAGTATGTACACTTCATAGGGCAATATATGGCCTTAAGCAGAGCCCAAGAGCATGGTTCTAGAAGCTTTCAGAGTTGTTTGAGAAATGAGGATTTAAACGATCCAATGTAGATCACTCTCTTTTCATACAGAGAACTACCAGAGGTACGACTACTATTATGGTGTATGTTGATGATATGCTCATTACATGAGATGATATACCGGGGGATAAAGATGGCTAAAGAATTTTTGGGACGTGAATTTGTCACCAAAGATCTTGGAACCCTTCGATACTTTCTAGGATTGGAGTTTGCCAGAAATCAGCAAGGAATAGTGATGACTCAGAGGAAATATGTCACTAACTTGCTAAGTGACACGTGTATGCTTGTGTGTAGACCTGCCACTACGCCCATGGATCCAAGCATGAAGTTGTATGATGATGCTACTAATGAGGTAGACAGGAGGAGGTACAGAGAATTGGTAGGAAAGCTTATGTATGTCACTATTACCAGTCCATATATCTCATTTGCAGTTAGCAGAGTGAGCCAGTTCATGGAGCAACCGCGTTGGGTACATATGGACGCAATACAGATGATACTGAGGTGTCTTAAGTCATCCTCAGGTGCAGGTATGTTGTTCAAGAAAGTCAAGGCAGTCACTATTTCAGCATGCGCAGATGCAGATTATGCAGGGTAAAGTCTACCATAGGGTTTGTTGTATACGTGGGAGATTCACTTGTTTCATGTAAAAGCAAGAAGCAAACAGTTGTGGCCAGGTCTAGTGTTGAGTCTGAGTATACGGCTATGACCCAAGCCGGCACAGAAATTATGTGGGTTTGAACAGTCCTTACATATCTGAACATAGATGTTCCTCTTCCCATGTCACTGGAATGTGACAATCAGATTGCTATATTTATTGCCAATAACCCAACTTTCCATGAACAAACCAATCACGTTGAGGTTGATTTTCATTATATGCACGATATGATTCAGAAGAGTTTCATTTCCACATCTCATATCAGCTCAGGGACCAGACTGCATATATAGTCACCAAGGCCTTAGTCAGAGGACTATTTCAGAAGTATTCGTCCAAGTTGAGCATGATTGACATCTATGCTCCACCTTGAGGGGGAGTATAAAGATATATTTATGTTTCCAATACTGTTTCTTAATTACCGTTACTTGTGTATGTCGTATGTAATTTACCCATAGGCTACTCTCCTATATAAGAGAGCCTAGGGTTCTTGAAATAAACAAGCTCTTCTATTTTCCCAATAAATACAATATATTCTCACTTCTCCATGTAGGGATGCAAAGCTATGTTTGAGATGCTACACCATCCCCTACTTAGGTCCGTTCATCCATGTTCATGACCTAGTCATTTTTCCACTAGTAACAACGATGGAACACTACCTTTTTCTCCTTTGTTGAGGTGGCTCCACCATTCAGTATCCCAAACTACTAGCAGAGGAATTTGGCTCTAATATTATTTGCAAATGTCTTGGGCTGAGGAAAATTGATTTTGACAAGGAATTGTATTTGGCCAATTGGACCCATTGACAACCATCCAAAATGCTTAAATGCAAACTGTCAATCAGATATCCTCTATTTTTATACTATAATTTACTTGTGAGTCGTGAGTTTCTGAGGTGGAAGTATGTTCGGGATGTTACTCGTATCATGTTTTAAATATTATTTCTTTGCTGAAACTTTGATGTACTGATATAATTTACAATCTTTGCAGATGATAGCAATGAGATATGGTTCTGTGCCCATTGCAAGGAGAACTGGAGGGCTAAATGATAGGTGCCAACTTATCATCACAATCTTTTAAGTATATCTTCTCTAATCTAACTACCATGTATTTCTTTGAATTATAGTGTTTTTGATGTTGACGATGAGACTTCTCCGGTAGAGCTTCGGAATGGCTTCACATTTTTGATGCCTGATGAGCAGGTGGGTTTCCTAAGATACTTTCATTTTGCAATTTAGTTAGTCTACACAAGGTTTACATCAAATGTGATGGTGGTGTCTTCTTTTGTGATCATGTCCTCGCATAAAATAGGGATTCAGCAATGCCATGGAGAGAGCATTTAAGCTTTATACAACAAATCCTGAAGGTTGTTGGCAGCAGCTTGTCCGTAGGAACATGCAAGCTGATTTCAGTTGGGATTCTTCCTCCGTGCAATATGAGGAGCTCTATGAGAAGGCAGTTGCAAGAGCGAGGGCCATGACTCATGTAACGATCTTTCCTTACTCCTTTCTACTTCAAATAGACTACGAGGAGCCAAATTCACTGTCACTAAATAGATTTATTTTAAGTCACATTTAGATTTACACCTAACATGCTAGATTATTTGTGACAGTTCTCGTTTGTACTTTTACGTTTTTCACCCTCCCTTGCAACACATCTCTATTAATGTCTCATACCTAAATTTGAAGACTCAAATGGGCTATTCCAGACATATTGGGACTATGTGAGATGTGTTTCCCTTTGATCTTTTGTTGATGTCACTATCGTTATTTTTACATTACAAATCCGATGCCTATTTTGTGTGGCTACTAGCTATACATTCATCAGGGCATCTTTATGAAATCTTTGCCACTGAGATCTTCTATGGAAAGATGTCTATGGTTGACAGCCCATTCGCCAACTCAACGATGTAAAGCACGGTGGTTTTGTTGTAGTGTTATATCATGTAAATTGTTGCATTGCTACAATATGTACCTTCTACTTTCCATGCATCTTCTTGCCCGTTGCCACAAAGAACATATACCATTCTTCCACTTCCATGACCTTGCTTTCATCTTATGAGTAATGTTTCATCTAATTCATCCATCACGTTAAAAGCTAATCACAAAAAAATTAGGATTTTTATCAATTGTGCTCCTCTGAGATATTTCAATATCAGTGATGCCCCTCCCTTTTTGGGAATATTAGTTCTACCCCTGACTTCTTCCACAATATCACTTGTGCTCTTCCGTTAGTCTGGTTGTCATTAGTTGAATTAAACCATGATTTATTCAAACCATGGTGTAGTTAAGAGGAGCATAACAGGGAAAAAAATCCTTATCGCCTCCTCCAGCCCATCATCCTCCACTGCCCAATCCTCGACGGAGACGACAAGCTCGATGGTCTATGTTAAACCTTGACCACTCCTGAGGATCTCCATCGCCCTCATCATGTCGTACGACGGTTGCAAGTAGTCAAACGACATCATCTTCTCATCCGTGCATCACCTAGGGGGCAGTCTTGCATACCTTCAATGAATTTGAGGAGGCTCTTCGACAAGGAATTACAGTTGAAGATGACAAGGTTGTGGATCTGACTCCAACAAGGAGCTGTGCTATCATCGTATATCCTGGAGGTGACCTCATGGGGTTTTAAGGACCAACTGAGTGCCCGTTGCTTATGATGTTGATGGGTTTAGAAGAGAGAAGTTCATCGGCCTTTCAGATGGTGCAGTGTCAGTTGAATCGAAGTTCTAGAGACAAGAGAACCTCACCCCATAGATGAATCTATTGATTCTTCTCCAGAGTGAGGTGTCATGCTCATTACTTCTCCTGCGGAGTTGGCATGGGGTCGAAGGTTCGATCTACTGCTCGAAGGCGAGCTTTGTGAAGGGATTGGGCAGTGGCGATTTCAGATCAAGATTGAGGATGATTTCCATGCGAGAAGAGGAGGGGGAGGGGGTAGGTGGAGGAGCAGAATGGGGTTACGCAAGGGCGGAGGAGAGGCGATAGATGGTGGAGTGGGAATGACGGAGGAGGGGGTTAAAGGTGGTGGGTGGAGGTAGTGGTCAAGTGTAGGGGTTGGGAGAGAAAGAGGATGCGGGGAGGTGGGGGTCAGAGGCGATGGGAGCTGGCGTAGGTGCGGGGTTGAACTGGGAACAGGAAGAAGAGAGAGAAGGATTTTTTTTAGATATAAGCATTTCTACCTGAAGTTTTCAATCTAATTACCCTTGTGCCCTTGTTTTTCTCTAGTTCCCTTGTATCCCCAAAGTTAACATCTGTTTGCATTGGGGATGGACGACAACTAACCTGAGGGGCACAAGTGATCATTCTGGAAGAAGTTAGGGGCGGAACTTATATTCCCAAAAAGAGAGGTGCATAACTGATTTTGCAATATCTCAGAGGGGCATAACTTATAAAAACCCCCAAAAAATAAAGACAACTTTCCTTGAAGTGTATTATATTCCAAGCTTTACTGCAGCGGCAACCACATTTCTAGCTCCTCTCTCATTAATCTTGCATTCCATATTTTTGATGTAAAGAAGAATTCTTACACTTCAGGGCATCACTTCACTACTTGAATTCTGTTTTGATTCATCTGTCTCATTAATCATAACCAAGGTATCAAAACAATGTCAACAAGGTTGTAAGTCTTCTAAACTGGTCTCTTTCTCTCTCACACACACACATCTTATAAGGTCAATATAGAAAATCAAGTACCCATTTAGAATTCTCTATCTTATGTTTCTTGGCACAAAACTATGTAGTATGTACCTTTTCCAAATTAGATAAACATGTTTATACACCCTTTTAATTCTGAAAAGATTCGCCAAATGCTTTAGAAGATACAGTCTCGGTTATCTTAACCTCACGTGTATTACCTTTCCCACAATTTTATGGTATTGATATTTTTGTGCGAAGTAGTTTGCACTGTTTTGTGTATATTCTTTTTAAGTCTAATCAAATAATCCCATATTAGGAATTTAATCAAATAAGGGTTCAGAAGGTTATTTCCAATTATTCGAGTCCATTGTTATTTTTATTTTAATAACTAAATTGAGATTAGTATGGGATCTTTAATTATTGTATGGATTAAGTTTCATTTAAAGTAGGAATGGGTTTGGTAGGTTATTATTATTATTATTTAATTTCTCTCTTGTAATCCCAAGGGCTAATATGTTTATGTAATTGGGGAGTCGGATGAGTTTATGAAATTTAATGTGCCTCCATCTCTAAACCCCTTCACCCCAATTTTATGTTAGGCATTGCCCTTATTTTTGTTTCCATATCATCATGCAAAGCTCGTCACACGATTTCCTCTTCTTTTTTCACCTCTGATTTTATGTATGCAGCAAAAGTAAATTGATGCTATCTTAAATCAAAGATTTTATTGACTTAAGATTTCGTCGATTATTTCTGATAATTATTATTTCAATAATAAACTAGTATTGATGTGAGATCTTTCATTGTTGAACGGATAAGTTAGTTTTATTGAAAATAGGATTCCTTTAGGAGTTGGTTGAGTTGTGTTTAGGTTAATGAGTCAGTGAACTTAGTGGGTCATGTGAGTATGCAACTCATCGTCAGAGGATATATGTAACTGTAGAAAACGATAGTGTGGAAGCGTATTAGAGATAAAGAATAAAGAACAGTTGAAGAAGAACACCGGAATTGTAATGAGAAACCATATTCCGTAAGGAGCGGGATGAAACCATCGGAGAATGATGTTGAAGAGTTTTATGCTACGATACTGTTTCATATTTATTTATTTATGTTGAAGAGTTTTATGCTACGATATTGTTTCATATTTATTTATTTATTTTATCCATTATATGTAATTAACCTATTAGGATTTCTCTCTTCTATATAAGAGAACATTGGGCTCTATGAATAAACAACGATCATTACTTTTCCACATGGTATCAGAGCGACGGTCCTAGATCGGAGCTCTGAGTCCTAAAAGCCAAAAGCCCTACCCCCCTCCCACCTGCTCCTACACATCAGCCCCTTCGCACTTGGTGTCGTCGCGCAAGGGATTCTTCTGCACGCTGCAGCGCTTGGCGACGCTACTGCATAGCCACCATCTCTCGCGGTGGCCTCCTGCGACGACACACAACATTACAACGCCCCCCCCCCTTCCCCTCTTGCGGTGGCCTCCTCTGGCACCGAGTTCCCTTAACGGCAACCCCATCGCTGCTACAGTAGCAAGATTAGTCTAGAAGTGCTGAAAGGGTGGATCTTTGGTGTTCAAAACATGTTCCAGATGATTCTGCTCTCCTGAGATCGCAATTTAAGGTTTGATTCAGAGAGTTTAGGTCTGATTTACCCGATCTAATATCAAAATCAGACCTTGTTTGTCTAAAGATGATTGTGGTATGAGTCTTCGTCCGCGATCACCTTTTCTCGTGTCCGTTTAAACACCTTACGATCGGTTTAAGGTCTCATTGATTATTCACGATGTTAGAAAGCAGAGTTCATACGTCATCTACGGATGCTATCAAAGGTCCCATACCTATTGTGAAGATGGATGTTACAAACGACGAGTTGTGGGGGATGCATTTCATGAATCTACTGCAGAGCCACAGAAAGAAACACATTCTGACTCAGGATGAGCTGGTGACAGAATTATGACCAATGCCTCACGGGAGGAAGATGATGCATATGCCAAGGTGCGGCTATCTGGTACCCCGTATTTGTTGGGATAGCCAATGATATCCTGAGTCAACCCACAACAAAGGCGATGTGGGATATTCTCGCAGCACCATACTCCCAAGCGAAGAATGAGTCGAAGATATTGCAGCTCTAGCATGATATCTTCACAACCAAACATGATTATCGTCCTCTTCATGCCCTGTACACATCTTTGAAGGGTATGTTTGAGCGGCTATGGGGGTCAAGGTGGAAAGTCATAATTCTGTTCATAGGTGGAAGGTTGGTGCTGGTCAACGTGGTTCTCTCTTCCATCCATGTCTTCTTTGTGCCATCTCATCTTCTTCCTGTTGGTATCAGAAATAGATTGGAGAAGATCATGCAAAGATTCCTATGGGGAAAATCGGATTTCTCACACCGTGGTATGCATCTACTTGACTGGGAAACAGTTACATTGTCAAAAAAGGATGAGGGTCTTGGAATTAAGTGCATGGAAACAATGAATAAGGCTTTGTTGCTAAAATGGATCAGTAGACTTTGGGGCAGAGACGAGGATATTTGTTGCAGATTAATTCGTAGAATTTACAATATTAGGGATCCACTGGCATTGTCAGAACGCCCGCATCCTCATTCCTCAGCCTTTTGGAAAGGTTACTGTGCTACTTCCTCACTTTCAGGAACTTTTTAGACCGATTTTTAACGATGGTAGTCCGTTTATGTTTTGGAAGGACAACTGGACTGGTGATGGGGCTCTTTCTACTCGTTTTCCATGACTTTTTGCTTTGGGGGAAAACGGTAATATTTCTGTTTCAGACAGCTGGGTCGATGGAAATTGGATGCCATGCTTCTTGACAGATTCCTCTTATCAACGTCTGGAGGATTTCCTTATTTTGCTTGAATCGTTGAGACATAGACAAACCATCTGCAGGAAGAGGTCACTGGGTTTGGAGGGATAACTCGTTCATGATAAAAAGGGTGTATCGTGTTATCTCCAAATCGCCTCCACACATGACGGATACTTTAGTTCGCAATTGTCAACTCATATGGGAGCTTCTTCCGGATAGAATCGATTTCTTTATGTGGTTGCTGCGAAGAAGGCGCATCATGACAAGGGACCGTTACGCGAGATTATTTCCGGACATTTCAAACAGGTGCCCTTTATGTGACTTGCTTGTGGAAACGATGGATCACCTTTTCTTCCAATGTGCAAAGACCGCCCCAATCTGGAATGATGTAAATTTAGGTTAGCTTGATACTCAGGACCTCAACTATTTCTGGGACGATATGTTCAGTGTTAGAAGGCATGTGCGAGAGGAGATTCTTCGTCCATTGGCAACAATCTAGGCCATTTGGTTGGCATGTAATGGTGCACTTTTTTCTTCCTAATGATTCTATTGCGAAAATGTAATCTTCCATTCTTGGTCTCCTCTCGAGACCTGGCTGCCGTAAGCATCTCTTTAACTTTATCTTTAAATTAATATTATTGGGACGAACACCATAGCGTGTTTCCTCCTTTTTTGGCTCAAAAAAAAAATTGTTTGAGCGACTACACAACTACATACCTCTGACGGCCTCACCAGAGCAACATAAGGCCTACAGAGACTCTATCATGACCAGTGTATTTCTAGATGCCCTCAACCGAGAATATGATTCATCTCACTTTCAACTTCTCACCGATGCTACCATACCTCCTATGGAGGAAGCATACCGTAGGCTAAACTGATTATCTCCTCTACCATACCCTCTCAAACATCGTTGGTAATGGCCGCATCACGTGATAGAGGTGGATCTACTCCTTTCAGAGGAAGAGGCACACAAGGCAGAGGTTGTCCATGCCTATGACAGACATGTACTTACTGCCATCATTCAGGTCAATCAGAGTACACATGCTACTCCAAGCATGGATTCCCACCATCAGCTCGTGCTGCAGAGCAGAGTCAGACTGCTTATGATCTCATTGATCATCGCTACGATGACTTTGTTGGATAATAGGTCTGGAGCATCACATCATCTTTGCGGAGATCGATTGCAGCTTGGTACATATAGTCCAGCACAACCATGTAGATCAGTGGTGATTGCTGATGGGACTCATTCCCTGATTACTGGACATGGGGAGGTTCACTTGACACCCTCCATACATTTGCATAATGCTCTTCATGCATCTTCCTTCTCCATGAATTTACTATCTATTAGTTAGATTACAAAATATTTATAATGTCATGCTATATGATCATAGTTCCCTTGTTTTTTAGGATATACTCAGGATGATTGGATGTGGCAGTGAACATGGAGGGTTGTAAAGGTTAACTCAGTCTCTATATATTGGTTCCACTTCTCTTTTCTCTAAGTCAATTTCTCCCTACGCATGGCATCTCTGATTCGACCACCTACCACTGCAGAAGATTTGTCATCTCATACCCTAGTGTCTCTATCAAGTTCAGTTTTCAGTGTGAGTCATGTGAACTTGGAAAAAACATCACCGATCCAGTTTTTCGAGTTGTCATGGTTGTAGTAGTCAGAGTATGTTTGAGTTATTTTACATGGATATGTGGGGTCTAAGTTGTGTACCTGATCATCAAGGACACATGTGTTATCTTGTTTGTGTTGATTTTTCCAGACCGTCCTAGATTTTTCTTTTAAAATATAAGTTTGAGGTTAGTACTTTGATTCAAAATTTTGTGGTTGAAATAAATAATATTTTCTCTGCCTCAATAAAATATATTCGTTCAGATAATGCACTTGAGTTATGTACTACACAATTGTCTCATTTTCAGCTCATGTGGCATTATTCATCAGACTTCTTTTGCTTATACGTCTCAACCAAAACGATGTCGAGAAAACAAAGTTGATATTCCACCCGCATGTGCATTTAAGGATCCAACACTTGTTGTCAATTTGGATGGCACAAACTACGAGTTATGCATGATGCAATTCATGAATCTCTTGTTGAGCCATGGTAAAAAACATATTCTGAACATGATGAGCCAACCGACAAGATTGGGACCAATGCCTCATAGGAGGTCGATGATTCTTATGCAAAAGTTTGGCTATTTAGTATTGTTTCTGTAGAACTAGCCGATGATATCTTGAGTCAGCCTACAACGAAGGCAATGCGGGACATCCTCGCAACGACGTACTCTCAAGCGAGGAACGAATGAGTCGAAGATCTTGCAACTCTAGCATGATGTTTTTATGATCAAACAAGGTAATTTCTTTATACCTTGTACACATCTCTTAGGGTTATGTTCAAGAGACTCCATAGCTACATACCTTTGACAGCCTCACCAGCACTGCACAAGGTCTATCACGATTCTATTATGACCGGGGTCTTTCCGGTAGCCCTTAACCTTGAGTATGACTCAGCGTGCTTTCAGATACTCACATATGCTACTATACTGCCTATGGAGGAGGCATACTGCATGTTGAGGAGACCGAGCATCCCCTTTGCTGCATCTTCTCTGACGTCATCGGCTATGGCATCTTCCCGTGGTAGAGGCGATTTGCCTCAATTCAGAGGACTGGCACACACGGCAGAGGAGGGCTCGCCTCCACGCCAACCCTGCTCATATTGTCACCGGTCCGGTCATTCAGAGGGCATGTACTATTCCAAGCTCAACTTTCCGCCATCAGCTCGTGTTGCTGAACAGGTCCAGACTGCCTTTGATTCTATCATTCATAGCTTGATGACTTTGTTGCTTGACTAAAAGAGATCATGCCCCTAGTTGATGGATCTTCTAGTTCTAGTGTTTCTACTGGCCCATCAGATGTTATTGCTTTTGCCTCTACCAGCACTTTAGGTATTACTCATGCATTTACTAGTCGCACTCAACCATATCCTTCAGGACGGATCATGGACTCTGGAGCTTCTCATCATCTATGTGGAGATCGCACATAGTTTGGTCCTTATAGCCCTGTACAGCTTGGTAGATCAGTGGTCATTGCTGATAAGACACATTCTCTCATAACCGGACATGGGGAAGGTCCATTTGACTCCCTATATGCGCCTAGTTGTTGAAGCGCCTCTTCCCATGCACCTCGAATGCAACATCCAAGCTGTTTTTTCATTGTCAACAACCCAGCCTTCCATGAGAGGAGCAAGCATATTGAGGTAGACTATATATCACTACACATGGGACTTGATTCAAAAGGGTTTCATTTCTACCTCTCATATCAGTTCAGGCAAATAGACAACAGACGTGTTCACCAAGGCTCTAGCTATAGGGTCATTCCAAAGATGTTCCAAGCTGAGGTTGATTGATATCTAAGCTCCAGCTTAAGGGGAGTGTTGAGTTATTAGTTATCTTCTATCCTTTTGTATTATCTTTTCTTTATGTCTGCACTACGTAATTTTCCCAACAGGTTTCTCCTCTATATAAGAGAACCCTAGGGCCTTATGAACATATAACTTATTGAAATCTCTCTCCACGTAATAATATTTTTGGCTTTCTGACCTAGTGTGTTTGCACTAACAATGTCGTCGATTTATGTAATACTACCTTTGGCACATTTTTCACCGATAAGGGGATCTCATCCATCAAACATCGTGTCCTTACACATCCTAACAAAATGGGATCGCTGAGCGGAAACCTCATATCTTTTAACGCCAAGTTTTTGTCATACTTTTGCTCCAGTAAGCTTCCATGCCAGTGAATCTTCTTTGACACTTCTAAACCTCTTCAACGCAACTTTGCTAATGTGAATCATCATAGTTTTCTACATTTCATCGTCCCTTGGGACCTATCATCAATGTCCTAGGAACTTATCATCATATACACCATTTGTCTCTTATATGACGCCATTGCCTATATTTCCAAAACTAGCTAACTATGTTGAGTGGTTAAACTCTCTCCAATAATGATCACTAAATCCTCAGAACATGTAATATATTGCTCCTGAGCGAAGTAACTATTCTTGTCCTCCCTAAAGCAAGTGCTACTCTTTTTCTTGAAGAAATTGTTTGTTGTAAATTCATAACCTACGACAAAATAAAAAACTTCTCCATTTTTGTTCTCAATTTCCATCTTTTTCGTATATAGTCACTTGCAAAACATCTTTCTTATGGGAGTTCACCTAAACATCCACCCAAATAGATAATTTCTTTGTGGATTTTTCCAACATATCTTGCCAAGATCCTTTATAATTCCATGTTATTCATTCCTTTATTTCAACTCTTTGGGTGCATGCCTAAATGAGATTTCCTTCTACGGGGACAAATTTATTATGATAGTTTGATGCTTGACTCTTCTTTCCTTGCCACATTATCTTAAAGTCTTCGATAGAAACAGTTAGAGACGGCTTTATGTTTATTTTATTAAGTTGTAAACTTTCGGGGTCCTTTATATAATTTCTCGTTTATGAGTGCTCTGGGCTCCAGCTTATATAAGAACCCCTAGACCTCTTGAATAAATCATCTCGTTGTGTTTTCTTCTTCTTTTCCACATGGTATCGGAGCAGCGGTCCTAGACCAGTGTCTCAACCTAGAACCCACCACCACCGCAAGCCCCTCGTCATTCCTCTGCGGAGAAGCTCTTGCACGGGCCCCCTTTCCACCAATCAGGGCACTGTATAAGGGGACTCGAGGACTTGTTGGTGCCCTAACATCACTGGGAGGCTCCGCCGGGAGGATCTGTACCTTCGTTAAGCAGCATTGCACCTCCGTGAGGCACTGTCGGTGCTCTAGCACCTCTGCTCCCACCAGGGGATCTTGCTCCCCCCCCCCTCCACTCACATCGTGAGGTTTCGCCAGGAGGCTTTGCTCCTCCGCCAGGTGGCCGAGTGCCTTCATGAGGCATCGTCGGTGCTCTAACACCTCCACCAGGTGGTTGTGTGCCCTCAAGTGGCACTTGTGGTGCCCTAGCATCTCCACCACCGTCATGGCTTCTATAGCCCTTTCTAGGGCTTGCTGCCCCTAGCTACCTACTCGAATTGCCTAGCACCTAATAGAGGCATCCTACGTCTCCTGCAACGTTGGTTTGTGGCGTCACAACCACGGTTTGATGGTAAAGAAGCCCAAATGAGGGATGAAGCGGTGACTTAGGTCACCCATGTACTTTATTAAAACAACATATCTTCTTCTTAGGTTATTTTTCTTGCCTTCGCGACTACGATGACGTCTCCTTAGACCAAGCTCATGTACTTGCCTTCTTTTGTGATGGTACATGGCACCTCTATCAAATTGAAGGGTATATAAAACTATGTGCTCTGGTCTCGTTCATTCAAGGTGTTTGTTGGTGGTCAGCGCAAGAATCATATCCTCACCAAGGAATTGCTCTAGGAGATGGACAAGGACTGTAACAACTGGTATGCAGACCACTGCCAGGTTATCACTTGGATGACCAATAGCATTGATTCAAACATTACGGTAAATCTTCTCTACAAAGACAGTGCAAAGGCAATGTGGGAGAATCTGGAATGAACCTACTCACAGAAGACAACCAAGTCTCATCTCTTCGATATTTATATGTGATGGGAGAGAGATTTGAATGGTAAGTTTATCGATTCCTCTCTGAATTACATCCTCGATACAAACTTGTGAATGATCAGTTTTAGACTGCTGACACCCTGCCATCGATTGAGACAATCTTTGATCGTTTATAGGAACTCGAGACACTTGCAGAGCGTTCTTCTACCATAGCATATGTAGATACTTCTGCTCACTATGCATCGTCAGGGAACATAGGGTGATAGAGCTTCCACGGAGGTCGAGGCCATGATTTTGATTGTGGTCGTGATTCAGGACGTGGACGTGATTTTGGTCATGGTCATGGTCGTGGACATGATTTTACTTAATCTTGACATCCAGCGTGCATCCATTGTGGACGCTGGAATAACATGTCTGAGTGTTGTTGGGTAAAATTTAGCATACAACCCAATGCCAACAATTCCTATGAGACAGGACAACTTCTTTTGAGACCTCATATGATACTGCAGAGGACAGTCTAATCAGCATTCTGGTGAACCACATGCACCCTTTACCGCTTCATAAACTCATGCCTGAGCAAGATTTTATAGAACTCTAGCACCTCCACCGGTGACAGTACTACACCTGCTCCCATTGCTAGTTTGACTACAACTTCATGTACAATAGTCAAATATGTTTCTTCTTTTGGCCTTGCCTAAATTATTGACTCGGGGTATCAACGCATTTGATGGGAGAAAGTAGCCTACTCACCTTCTTTCAACCCTCTATTTCAGTGAAGATGGTTCGGGTTGCTAACGGAGCTCATTCCCTTGTCACCGGTGTTGGTACTATAGAGTTCTCCTCTAGGCTCCAACTGACTGGAGTTCATTGTGACCTTATATTTCCTCTTAGTTTATTATATGTTCAGAAGTTTTGTATTGAGCTTAATTGCCGGGTTATTTTTGATGAGTTCTATTGTTATTTTAAGGGCATCCGAACAAAGCAGATTTTTAGTGGGGACATGAGAATGGACCCTACTATCTTGACACTCCTTCTGATTGCACTTTTGTTGGCGATGCATTTATCTACAACAATCCTTCACTCTGCCATCTTCGCCTTGGACATCCTTCTGCCAAAGCTATCTCCATGATGTTTCCTGAACTTTCTACGTTGAAGCCTTTTAAGTGTGAGATGTGTCAGTTCGGGAAACATTACTAAGCGTCCCTTCCTGCACGTGTTGATCCCCATCATGAAGTTCATGTTTCTCTTGTCCATTGCGATATATGGGGACCTTGTTCGCTCTGTACTCTGAGTGGACGCAAATATTTGTTGTTGTTTTTATAACTGTAGCTAATACTCTTGGGTTTAATTGTTAAAGGAACATTCAAAGATTAATAAAATCGTCAAGAATTTCTTTCAGTACGTCAAAACTATATTCTCTACTTGTATTCGAACTTTTGTATTGATAATGCTTTGGAATTCACATAACATGACTTGACAATTTTCTCAGTTGCACGTGGAACTATCCATTAAACATCTTGCATGTATACCTATCAGTAAAATGGGATAGCGGAATGGAAACTTAGACATCTTCTTGACATTGCTCAGTCCCTTCTCACTCAGATGAAGGCTTCGAAGACCTGCTAGGGAGATGTTGTTCTTATTGTTGTCCATCTTATCAAGTATCAACAAGGTCCCATCTTCGATTCTAAAGGGGTCCACTACTTTCACGTTACTCTATCCTAATGAGTCTCCCTTCTAACTACCTCTGAGAATATATGGGTGTACAGCTTTTGTCCACAAATTTCATACTACCGATAAACTATCACCTAGGGCTCGTTTGGTTACCAGGTTACCCCAGGGGTAACACGGTTTACCCCCTGTATTCTCGGGTCATGCCTGGGTTGGAATTCCATCACAAATCAATGTGACATCACATCACATTCCTTATTCCAACCCTCTACCAAGCCTCATAACCATCCAAACGGCTACTATTCACATGAGATTACCCCAACCCACATCAACCCTTGAACCAAACGAGGCATTAGGGCGATAAAATGGGTCTTTCTTGGCTATTCTTGTACCTAGAAGGGTTACAGGTGCTATAATGTCGTTGGGCATCGATACTACATTTCTGCAAATTTTACCTTCTTTGAATAGACTAGTTTCTTTACACAGTATGTTATGGATATTTCTTTGGATCTTCCACCACCACTAATTGTGTATAAGTGGAAGCATACATCTGCACATGCTCTTGTGCCTTTGCCTACACCTTTTTGCAGGATGGCATGCCATCTTCAAATGCCCCCACCACTACTGTCCCGGATGCTCCTCAGGAATTTCTCATAGCTCTCTGCAGCGCGAAGAGGAAATGTACCTTCCACACTATGTCTCATTTCACTTCTACTGCTAGCTTATCATGCTCTGACAGTATCTATGCAGATGCTCTCATGACTAATTTTATTCCCATAGATCATCACAGTGCTTTACATGATTATGGCCGGCGACATGCAATGAATGAGGAAATGGATGCCCTCGCATCTAGGGGAACGTAGAACCTTGTACCGTGTCCTATAGGAATTCAATCTGTGGCTTGCAAATGGGTCTTCATGACCAAACAGTCGCCTTATAGATCCATTGATAGATTGAAAGCACGACTGGTTGCTAAAGGCTTTACACAAACTTATGAGGTTGACTACTTCGAGACCTCCCCGGTAGTAAGGATGGGCTCTATTCCCACTATTTTTTCAGTGGTTGTCAATAAGGGATGACCGATATTTCAGCTCGATCTAAGGGATGACCGATATTTCAGCTTGATCTAAAGAATACCTTCCTTTATGGTAATCTTGAAGAGGAGGTTTACAAGATGCGACCTCTTGGTTATAAAGTCGAGGGGAGGAGTGTGTATGCCGACTTCGCAAGGCCATATATGGCCTAAAGCAGAGCCCTCAAACATGATTTGATATAGTCACCATTGAGATCAACACTCTCGACTTTCAGAGAACATCTGACTACTATGTTTTTGTCAAAAAAACGTCTCACTGGTACTATCATACTTGCAGTTTATGTTGATGACATCGTAGTCATAGGTGATGATGATGATGATGATGAAGGTATACTAGAGAACAAGGCTTTCCTTCAAAAGGTCTTCGTCTCGAAGTACCTTGGCCAACTTCGCTACTTCCATGGTATATAAGTGATACGTACTACAGAGGAACTTCATCTCTCACAAAGGAAGTATTAGTTGGACAGACTAATTGAGGCTAGACTACTTGGATGCAAGCCTTCGGGTATCCCTGCAAACCCGAGGAAGCACTCTACTTTTGTTGATCCTGCATTTGAAGACACTGCACGGTATAAAAGCATAGTTAGCAAATTACTTTACCTTATTGTCACTAGGTTGGATATATCTTATATTGTGAGCAGAGCCAGCCAACAATGGAGCAACCACTTTACAGTCATTGGCAGGGTGTTCTTATGATCCTACGCTACTTGAAGGATCACGAGGACGAGGCCTCTTTTATGGTATCAATGGTCAAAATGATGTAGTTGTATATGCTAATGCAGATTATGCTAGTTCACTTGAGTCGTCATTCCACTACAGGAGATGCTATGATGGTTGGTGGAAATCTTGTCACCTGACGGAGCAAGAAGCATAATGTAGTATCTACATTTTAACCACAAATATGCTACATATTGCTACGAACCCTGTTTTCCATGAGCGGACCAATCACATTGAGATTGACTGCGACTTCGTGATGTCGTATGAGGAGGGAAGATTGCTACTCCTCACATCTCAACCGATATTCAGCTTGCAGATGCATTCACGAAGGCACTATTAAGGAAGTGCCTCTCATTGATAATTTCCAAGTTGGACATGGTCGATAATATGCTCCAACTTGAGGGGAAATATTAGAGATGGCTTTATGTTTATTTTATTTAATTGTAACATCTTTGGATCTTTTATGTAACCTCTCTAGGATTCCGGCCTATATAAGAACCCCTAAACCTCTTGAATAAATCATCTCATTGTATTCTCTACTTCTCCACATAAACAATGCCAACCCTGTTCTTAGCCCCATCCTCTCTAAAATGTCTCAGTGTAACATGCTTGTTGAATCTCCTTTATTTCTTATTTTTGATGAATTTAAAATGACTAACCGGAAGCCATCGCTTAAGGAAATGAGGATGAGATGATGGGATTTCCTTCTTCTCAACTCTTGTCCAATGTGCTTGAGTAATGGATCCTCAACCATTCATTAGATGGAGAGGGGACCCCAATCTATACTTGTAAAACATGATGGTTACCTATCCATTAATCTAACCAACCAAAAGCAATCACCCAATGATGCATCATTTCATAATTAATCATGAGCCACAAATAATAAATAAAAAATAATATTGACAACTACCATATATTGTAGTTACATACATGGAATTTCTTACAATTTTGTCTCTTGCAAGTATGAAATTTTTAATTTTTCTTTGTCATCATGTCACTTTTTCCACAAACTTGATGGCAAGAGTGGAAATATTTCTAATACAATCTGTATTATCTTCATAACGAGCTCCAGTGAGATTTATCAATTTCTCCCCAGTACTTGTAAATTTGGCTATTTCAGGACAAAACTAGTAGATCTAGATCACTTTATGCGTTGATAGTTATTTTAAAATTTAAACGGATTTTTTTACACCTGTGCCCATTCAGCTTTGCCAATAACACTTGAATTCTGCCTATTTCATAACCACATGATGCTTACAAAACATGTGTATTAATACTTGTGCCCGAAGATCAATCAGTCAAACCATTAGAAATTATGGTCAAAATAGTTAAATACAGTTATTGTTTTTTTGAATTAAATCTTCACCATATTAAACTTCATTTTGGGATGGGGTGGGAAATGGAATAGCCTAACAGTCAACAAGGGGCGGGAAGGAAGAGAGAAATAGATGAAGAGAAGGGTCAAAATGGAAAATATTATCGTTGATGATTGAGTTACGTAATTTTATTTGCATTTTCGTTCTTTAATTGATGCTTCTAACAGTTGGGCTCATTGATCTTTAAACATGGAGTCCTGTTTTAAACTGAGAGGGTTTAATTAAGATATATTTCATTGACAAAGCAAATGCTTGAATATTTAGCCATGTAATTTATACATCAAACACACTGACAAGAATGCTACAGTACTTCTATTAACGAGGCTCTTTCATAATTTGCAGAAGACCTAATGGAGCAACAACTCCAAGCATTTGTTCCCTACTATACCATTGCCGTGTCTCCATTGTGGGAGCAACTGGGCTCGTGCTTGCAGTTGAAATTTCGAAGAGCGGAAAGTAAAAGCATGTCCTTGCTTTTCATTATGGTTTACAGGTATTCACTGCCCTTGTGCATATAATTTTTTCCCGAGGGCAAATTTACTGCTATTACCAAGATTGGAAATCTCAAACTGTAGTGGTCGCACTATAAATGTGATATTAGGCCGTACCTGGGAATTCCTTACAGTTAGACTTCCCATTCCTTTTGTATACATGTATATAAATTATCTCCATTTCTCTGTGGTTCCTTATTTATTTTCCTTCCAATAAATAAAGTTAAGGTGTTAAATGCAAAAGCTCAATTTTCAATATGAAATATTTCAATTGTCAGGATCTTGTTTACGTATTGATGTCGGCACGAATTAAAAAATATGCTAGCAGCATAATGTCAAGGATTTGCTGACCCTTATGGGATATGAATTGTACTCTATTTTTGCTAGTAGTCCCGATATTAGGGGAGTGTTTTGATATGTCTTTCAGCTGCGACAGGTGAACAGATCCCGTCTTTAAGAATATGAAATCCATCCTTTATGCTGAAGCAGTATTGCCTCATTCTGAGAAAGATCGAATTCCCACATTGTAGCCAATATGGCAGTGGACCAGACATCTGCTTCTATAGTTTTCCTTGAATGCTCGCAGCATTTTATAAAGCTTTATTAATGTTAGGTTTTATTATGTGAACAGTGATTCGTGGCTTTCATGCATGAATCAACCTCGTCGATCCAACTAGAATTGCGGTATCATGTGTAGTTCAAAATTTTCACAACCTCCATGCGACCCTGACTCTGGATTGCAACATATACGGGCACTTGGGGGCAGCCAGCCACTCATTCTACTCCATGAATATATTTCATGAATAGAATGCTAGAAAGTGGGAATAGGCACATTGCTAAACTACTATAAATCCTTGTGTTGTGTGTTTGTCTGATTTTTTATTTGTCATTTCCTTTGCTTGTATATTCTTGGTTCGTGCCCAACAATCGAATCTTCGGGAAAAAATCAATAGTAATATTAAATCATCTTGCAAATGCTATCAAAGTCTTCGTACTTTACCTTTAAAAACATGTTGAAGCTTTTTCTCGCTTTAAGTATGTTAGGGTACATGGATTCTTGCTCAAATCCATGTTGAAAGATCATGTTATTTTTTACGAAGGTTCTGTCATAAGAAGGGATTCGAATATCGATCTTTTGAGTGGTAGGCATGGAAGTGGGTAATAATTTACCTATATGTTTTACGAAAATATAAACATTAGTACCACCAAGAGCTTGTGTATATAGAGAAGTGAGAAAGCCACTTAGCTTTGTGTGTACAAGTCAGTTTGACATGAATATCATCATTCTCTTTGAGATTTATAGTGATGCGCATGGATTGAATAAACTTCACAATTAGATTTAATCTGTTGTTATTGAATTGTATTTGTTTAGATTTATCCTTCTAATGGATTGGGTCAGGTCGAAAAAAAATCGTTTGATGTAGCCTTTTAGAGTCGTGTAAACCAGTAAGTTACTGGGGTGGAAAATTGTTTGATGTAACCTTTTATACGAAATAATATATCTTCTTCCTCTTTCTTTCATTTTGCGAAATCAACTTTAAAAATCCAACCGCATAAGAACCTACGATCAATGTTCTACACAACTATCAAATTTCACTCAAATACGATGTTTAGATCTGTTTTAACTTGATGCTCAACAAAAAGATCAATATAAAAGGAATTTGAACGCATTTTAGAAAGGACCGGATGTTTGAATGTTAATAAAATGACTATCAACATCGGATTTGAGCAAAATTTGTCAAGTTTGTAGTACATTAATCATAGACAATCTATGCGGTTTGATTTTTGGAATCATTTTTGAAAGAAAGAAAGAATAAGAAAAAGACATTCTTTTGAATACCCATAAACGGCAACGAGAAGTTTACAGTGAATTCACAATCGCTAGAGCGCAACGAGTTTGCCATCTAATCGGTTGTGTGTGCCTACTTTGTTCTTCTGATGTGGTCGAGACATCTTAAGAAAATTTATTTGCCTTCGCCTGCGAGTGTCTCTACTTCCTTAGGTCAAACCGGTTTCAGCTTGCAATTAAGGTCCATATTCCGCAGTAGCGGAACCTCTGCTGGATACTGTTTAGCCGTCCGATCATTTGGTTCTGCGTGAACTTGATATGTGAGGCTGTTCCCTTTGCCATCGAGGCTAATCAAACAAGCTTCTACCTTCTATTTCATTTTAGTCCCCTGCCATCAATTGATCTTCACTGCAATCGTCCATGTCACCCCTTGAAAACTTCCCAGACCATGAAGTCATTTCTCGTAAGCAAAACTCTAGCTAAGTAGATAATTAAGTAGTCTTCTAGGACCTTCTCATTTTTTAACAATAGTACTGGCATAATCTTGAAGGGGCACATATCGTGGGCTGTAGCATAACGGGCACCAAATTCGGACTGGACTTAGCCGGGCCCGAATTCAGGTCCGAACCGTGCATCTTAAGCTAGGCCCGAGCCCTAGATTTACCCCCAAAAAAACGTGGGCAATCGACACAATATCATGTGGACATTCGAAACATTCATAACGTACATTGCATTCTTACATAGATTTGATAACAGTGATAACAAGTAAAGACAATCATATGGTAAATCAAAAAGGGTAACTTGGTTCGCCGGCCTCACTTTTTTCTATTTTTTATTTTTTTAAACAAATCTATAAATATTCATCACAATTTCAAGTTTCGTGCTGAACAAAGACTCATGCGGCCTCCATCTAAACAATCATTTTTTGATAGTCGAGGAATTATTGAAATCGACACTATCTGGACAGAAGCCGTAAGAGTCGTTGTTTCGCATTAGACTTGAATAACATAATATAAGAATAATGATAAAAATCCACAAAAACATTTTTCACAAAAATAAAAATTAGAAAAATAGGCTGAGAGATCCAAGTTAGCTCCACTACAGGACAGGCTCAATTTTACCCAGTCAAAAACCGTCAAAAGAAGGGACCAGAGAGAAAGGCTTTTTCAACACATCTAATCAGAGTTGTAAATGTTCATGTTGACGTTCTTGAATCAATTACAATCAAGATAATCGTAATGTAATTGTATCATGAAATGTCGTTCTTTTATTTCATTTTCAGGAAAAAAAATAAAATGTGACTAGACAAGTATTATAATGTTGAAATCTATGCCTCAAAATATTATGATTTTTTATAGGAAAGAAGGGGGCTGGCCTGACTGTCCCCACCCACATTAGGTCAGTCGGGTATTCTTTGTTGTTAATAGATAGATTTTTTATCAGTTGCACCCCTTTGAGATATAGCATTCTATTTTTTGAAATATCAGTTGTGCCCCTATCTTCTTGCAGAATTCACATCTTGTAGAATTCACAGTTCTGCCCTTTTGTGATATCAGTTATGCCCCTACTTACCTTAACAGAAGGGCAGAACTATGAATTTTCCAAGAAGATAAGGGCATAACTGATATTTCAAAAAAGTGGAGCATAACTGAAGCACAACTGATAAAACCCTAATAGATATTTATTTTTGAACAGAAAAGAAATGCTAAGAAGATACACCTTTTCGAAGAGTTTGCTAGGAAATACACTTTAGAGGACGTGAATTTATTCTAGGTTACGCGCCAATTTCCAAACCTGATGAAGATCAGAAAAATGACGCTAAGCAACCAAATAAAGCAAATTCAGGGGGTCCACTCTAGATGAGAAATAAGAAATAAAGTGGGACAAGGAACAAGTGAGATCTATCTCTCATACAGTTGATTATAGAGATATTGAATGGATATATTGTAAGTAACGACATGATGAATGATGTCATTATAAAAGTAAAGACGTGATGGATGTTGTTAATATGATTTGACTACTCATCTTAGATAATTAATCCTGGGATAAAATCCTTTCATCATGGGACAAGTAGATGTTATTTGCATCATACAAGGACAGAGGAGCTTGATTCCTGGTTTTCGCCCCTTTGGAAGATTTGGTTCTAGCAAAATAAAGCTGGGATAGGCATGGTTTATCCATATTTATTGTTTACGTAGGATAAGTGGTAGTTATTATGGAATTAGAAGGGCTTTACGAGGCCATGCCAAAGTTTGCCCTCCAGACGCATCTTCCCGGATCCTCAGACCTCTCATCCTCATAAAACTTACGTCATGTAGATGTCTACCTGATATTCAAAACATCATGAAAGAAAAAGCCCTTTGGAAAAAGGAACCCAATTAGAAAGTTAACTTATATTGGCAATAACCATCACAGCATTTTACATCTATCCGAGAGATCAGGATAGAGAAAAAAATGAAATAAACAAAAATAACCTCAAAACAAATACCAGTATGCTCAATGAATTATACTACAACATGAAAGCTGGCCAGCTTCTGTTAGGCGGACGGAAGGCGATGGCACCACCATTTATCAGAGCAGCAATTCAGGAGTGAATTTCTAGAGCACCACAATGAGAGGCTATACGAAAAAATGGTTTACTTGATCTTCTTTCTTGCCTTCTAGAAAGCTACATATACTTATTTGGATCTTCCCTGCTCCTTATCAAAGGAACGCCATCATCCCTCCATTTTATTCTTTCTTCGCATATTGCAGTAACAACGTCCACGTAAAGCTTGTGTTCCTGAAAGTTAATCGTATGTTAACGGTCTTATAAACAAATCACATCGACGATCCAAAGATACTAGAGGGGTGCGAGCGTTAATGCTCAGATTGAGCAAACCTCCTTGAGAACTCTAGCAGCTAGTTCTTCTGCAGTGTCTTCGGCTAAAACAGGAACAATTTGTTGAGCAAGTATGCGTCCAGTATCAAAATGCTCGTCCACGAAGTGGATTGTGGGTCCAGAATATCTCCATCCACAGAAAAACATGAAATAAACCTTGTTAAAAACTATGAGCGGTGTATACATGCATACTTCGTGAAAAAGAAATAATAAACGGAACATTTTGATCATTAGACGTGAATTCAGCAGTAGGTATTCATAAGTTCAATTTTTAAACTACAAATGCCATATGTAATTGATGTTATGAGATTATTAACTAATTATATTATAAAATCCACGTTTATGAGATTATTTCTTTTATACTAAATCTGGCTTTCCAATCAAATCAAAATCTTAATCAGACCATAGAAATACAAATATTAGAATTAGAATGTTATAAATAAAGAGGCATGGAAGTTTGTGAGAAAATACGTTGTTGTTGTATAGGATAAGGCGAACAATAAAGCATGGTCGATGGAAATAATCTCACCTAGCTCCAGAGGCAATGACAGCTTTATGAACCTTCAGACCATAGAATCCCTTGCCTCCAAAAGAAGGTAGAAGAGAAGGATGAATGTTCAATATTGATCTAGGATATGCATGAATTAATTCAACAGGGATTAGTTTGAGGTATCCAGCTAGAAGAACAAAGTCAACCCCTAAATTCCTGCACAGATTAGATAAGTGAGAGAACAATTACTGAGGTGAGCAATTACTGACACATATGGGAGCAGATAAGTGACAGCTGGTAGTAACTACAAAAACTGCAAAACTTCGCAATTAATCATGGATAAGATGTTTGCAATGGCTGTAGAATCCATATGTAGACTCAATAAATTGAATGTTGTCCAGAGGCTGCTGGGACCTCCTATATTAGGAAACACATCATGGAAAATATCAGGGCGTCCTACAGTTACAAGTAACTTTCATCAGAACTTCTAATCACAAAATCACATGATCACTCTAAGCATCAAATTACATTAAAACTTGCATTAAAAACACGAGTGAGTTATTTAAAAAACAATGAAAAGTAATTTAAAATAAAAAAACAATGAAGATAATGGTGTTCTTCGGTTTGATATTCTGAAGAAAATTCCCCGATTCGAGGTATTGGGTTTAAAGAATCATCAATATGTGTCGACAATAACTTCTTAGGAAGGTCAAAAGACACAACACAGAGCAAGCACTCAACTCTTCCCCTACTCCCAAGCATCCCAATAGCAAGAAGTCGAGTCCGCCATCTTTGCTATACACTATGTAGCCAACCTAAGAACCACATCATTTCTTAGCAGCCAAACTGCCCAAATCACCGTGCCTGATCTACACTGATCCTGCATTGTTCTCATTTTCCTCCCACATTGAAAGAACACTACAAAGCCAAATGGAATGATGTATCCAGTCACAGGTTGTTTAAGAGCGTCCAAACCTTCATCACAAAGAGGCAACCAAAAAACAAGCAATCAATCTTTCTAAAAAAATAGGAAGGGTGGCATCCCGAGATGGGACCCAACACAAAATATTTACTTTACAAATTAAATTACAGATAAAGGGCCTTACAATGTTCAAAGATATTTTCGTACTAACAACGTTGTCCACAAAGCGCAAGTTCATTTCTAGCACACCGTACCGCCTACATAACTGCAAAGGGGTGTGAACTGTCCGCCTGCAAATTACCACAAACCGATCGAATGCAGGCCCATAAGAGTGTGCTGTTGTCCGCATTTATCCAAGGAATTCCTGCAAGGGTCTGAACCTAAGCTGGGACGCCACATTTGAAAAAGAGATGGTCCATGTCTTCCATCTTCCACGCCACATCTTTCGCATATTAGGTCTCCAACATTCAAAATCTTATCACACCACTCCTTGTTAAGTAGGCGGCCATGCTGAGAAAGCCACAAGAAGTTTTCCACCCGATGAGGTATTTCACTTTTTCAGATAATATTGATGTCCTGGATGAAGTCGCCACTTAACCGATTCCTTTCATCAACGAGTAGTCAGTACACATTCTTCACGAAAATCTCCCAGCCGCCCATTTGAAGTGATCTTTTCCTACCGACAACCCTTCCACATTATTCAACTCATGTTGCATTCTCAAAAAATCCCCATCCTTTGTTCTAAGAATTCCGCAGTAAAAGTTGATGACCATGTAATCTGAGACCAAGCCTATTGGACGAAAATATTCCGATCATCTGCAAGGGCAAAACACCGTGAAAAAGTGCCCCCAAGCGGCACCATCATCCACCCTAATCATCTAACCATAAGTAACCCCCCCCCAACCCGCAAGCACAGGATAAATCATATATGATATCTCAGGTAGAACTTTCCTAATCCTGAGCCACAAAGATGATGGGAGATGCATCGTCGATGTTGTCAACGATCTACCAATACCATAAAATTTTCTCATCAGCCGACATACTAATCTTCCGAGTTACCCCAAAACTGGATCACCAACTTTGCGATCAAGACCTTGCTCATGTCGTCAACTCTAAGTACCCCAGCCCGCCTCTCTTCTTTGATGTGGTGATCGTGTCCCAACTAATCAGGTGGAACTCCTTTTTTCATGCGTAATGTCTATCAAAAGAATATGTGCATCAGAGCTTCCATCCTCTTGATGGAACGGCCATAGACAGCAAACGGATTGAACAAAAAAGATGGGGATTGCTGGAAAACATGTTTCATCAAAATCTGTTTGCCTCCATTGGATAGGGTTGTTGCTTTCCAGCCTCCCATCTTATCCTATCTGTCCGGAACAGGTCTTCAATCCGGCACCCTAAGCTTGCTTGCATGGGAGGTAGCCCCAAGGCAGAGATGCAAAAAACGATCTAAACAACTGTTTAAATGGCCGTTTAAACGCATGCGGTGCTCGACGGCATCGTTTAATCAAAAGCAGGTCCATAAATGGGTGGGTCGCATAAGCAACCTTAAACGACCTTAAGCGGTCTTTTAAACGGCCTTAAACAATCTTTTAAGAACATGTATCTACTTTCTTCAAAGAATCACCATTATCCGTGACTTTTTGGATCCGTGCTATGAATTGTAACTGTAATTGTTTATGTTGTCTATTTTGATATTTAATTATGAATTCTAGTTGTTTATGTTATCGATTTTGAAATTTGGATGAAACGTTCCTTGAGTTTGACAATATTTGATCTATATTGTGCATCTGTGATTATATTATTCTTATTTATTTATACTTTTTTTATTAATTATATATGTAGTTTTTTATTAATTAAAAATGCAAAACTGCATACCCGTTTGATTTCCGTTTAAACTCCCGCATACCGTTTAATCAGTAATCACTGATCCTACCGACTGAATACCGCATACCGTTTTTTGCAACCTTGGCTATAAGCAACTCATCAATGGGACATTTTAGTGCCTCCCTGACCACATGAATCTCCGCTGATGACAGTTCGACAAGTTGTGTGAACATCGACTTCTCCCTACTTAATATCATACCAAAGATGTCTTCAAAAATCTCCACAATTTGAGCAACCCCGAATGCTTGTCCCGGTCCATCATTTAAGAAAAAATATGGTATCATCCGCATATTAAAGTATTGGAATCATAATGTCATCATTGTAGTACCGCATGCACCATCCATTCTCCGTAGCCAATCTCATCATAACAGCTAAAGCATCTGCAACAATGATAAACAAGAGAGGGCCAAAGGCCCTTGTAGTACCGCATGCACCATCCATTCTCCGTAGCCAATCTCATCATAACAGCTAAAGCATCTGCAACAATGATAAACAAGAGAGGGCCAAAGGCCCAAAGGGCACCCCTAGCACTCACCCCGTTGTGGCTGGAAGAAACCTCCTTTTGGATGATCATTAACGAGTATCGCATATGACACCGTAGTAATGCATTGCTTAATCCAAGAGATCTACTGCTCAGGAAAGCACCTCTTTCGTAATGAGGCCCAAAGAGACAGACAATTAATACAATCCATGGAAGGCCATATCGATACGATAGCGTGTCGATACGATATTTCAACGATATATTCGAGATATATCGTTGAAATATCACCCATATCAACGCACTTTTGTGAAGGAAATGCTTGAAAAAGAGGGTATATTGCCATATCGATACCAATATCGGTCTCATCTCGATATATCGTCGATATACCGTGATATTTCCTTCCATGATACAGTCACATGCCTCAAAGAAGTCCACCTTCCATACTAACCCTTTCTCTTGTTCCTCTTCCAGCCCAAAACCATCTTCGAAGCCAACACAAGACCATCCGCCATGTTCCTACCATGTACAAAAGCAGTATGCTCTGAAGATAATGTCTCTAATGATGTTGCGAAGGCAATTAGGAGGAACCTTGGCAAAAATAAGGTAAATTGCATTGAATAGCGCAATCGGCCAAAAATCCTCCACTTTAGAAAGTGTCTCCCTCTTTGGCAACAAGAATAGGTGAGCCTTATTAAGACGCTCGAAGTCATAGTTCTCTCTATTGAATTCATGTAACACTGCAAATAGATCATCCTTAATCACATCCCAGAACGCCTTATAGAAAAAACCCAGAAAACCATCCGAACCCAGAGATTCATCTGCATTGAGTCCAAAAACTATCCTTCTAATCTCATCCTCAAAGCATGGCCTCAAATTTCAGCGAAATTCGGTCGAATTTCTGTCGAATATCCAATCGAAATCGCAATTCCACCGAAATATCGATATCCAGTCGAAATCGAAATTCCACCGAAATTCCATCGAAATTCTGTTTTGGTCGATACCGAAATGGTGACCGAAACCGACATTTAAGGCCTTGCCTCAAAGAACAACCCAGTCAACTCTCTAACCTGACTTGGTGAGATGTTTCTTACTGCTTTCTCTCACCAACCCCACCTCGTCCGGATAGCTCTCCCGCTTGTTCTCATGAAATGTGATGACAAGGAAGGTCATATTGATGGCGATACTGTATCGGTCCGCTCAGAAAAGGATATACCAGAATATATCGTCGGTATATCTACGATACCAGTGGAAATGTCGGAAATGACTCAAAATGCATTTTTTTGCCATTTTTAAGAAATTAAGATCATCCAAAATATTAAAACAACAAATAACCTACAAATACACACTTAGGGTCCGTTTGGTTGCAGGGTTGGACAGGGTTGGGTTGGGCAGGGGTACCCCTGTGAATAGTAAACTGTGAGGAGGAGAACCCTGTTTGGTTGCAGGGCCAACCCGGGTTGGACCAAGCCAACCCTGCCCAACCCTGCAACCAAACGAGCCCTTAGATCACACATATCAATCTTCTACGACTCTTATATCACATATCTCAGTGATATCGAACATATTGTTGATACTATTGATTGTTAACTTATGGATATTGAAAATGTAGTCCATCCAAGTTCTTAGAACACTAAATAACATTTAAATATATTCTTAGATCACACATATCGATCATCTACGACCCTTATATCGCATATATCTGTCATATTAAACATATTGTTGTTGTTGATTGTTAACTTATGGATATTGGAAATGTAGTCCAAGTAAGTTTTTACAAAACTAAATAACTTACAAATACACACTTATATCACACATATCAATCATCTATGACTCTTATACTGCATATAATGGTCATATCGAGCATAGTATTTGTTAATGTTGATTGTTGACTTATAGATATTGAAAATGGAGTTCATCCAAGGTTTGTATTCCATCATATATTATGCAAAACAAAAATGTTGAGCTATATTTGGAAACCAACCAAATAAAGAGCATAATGCTTTTTTTAAAGAACATAACTCATAAAAAATTAAAGGGGAAAAAGATGAATTAAAATCGATTAGACCCCCCAGCTGAAGAATCATCATATGTACCCCCCAGTCGCACCATACTCTACCAAACGAGTTAGCGAGCCTGGAGGGTTGGGAGGGGCCCAGGTTGCCCCCCCCCCCCCCCCCCGTCGTAGGGGTACGGGGCAGTGCCCCCGACCCAAAAGAAAATATATAAATCATTATGTATTTTAATACTAGGTGTAACTAGATAAGTAGGGGAATCAAGCTTACATGAATAATAACATTGATATAAAGGATATCGATCGATATCAGGGAAATTTTACATTGAAAACTGTCATTTTTAGCGATATGGCGATATATCGCCGATATCTCCTGATATATCGATCGATATCCTGGAAAAGATATACACGTGGAAACCAATGTCTCCATCTCATCGATACCGATATATCGTGATATTTCCTTCCACCACTGAGAGTAGAGCTTGCCCAACCTTTCGATCCCCACGAATCGACATCTCGTCCACAGTGATCTTATGGATAAAGGTCCTTATCCATCTTTTGCACGCAATAGCATGAAAGAACCATGTATTTGCATCTCCCTCACTTAGCCACCAGTGACAGGACCTTTATCTCCATTCTATCTCCACCATCCTGTCCTCCAACTCCACCTCGTCGAGGCTCCCATTCCTAGCATTGATCTCCGTGGCCAGTAGCTCCCGTTCATCCTCCAGCCTATCCAACCTATGAATTTCTTCTATAGCTTTCAACTTTTTGCCACGACATTATTCCTTTGTCCTCTTGTTGTACTCCATCAAAAAGAGACAATGTCTCGTCAATTTTGTGGCCATCTTCATTGTAGTAGTTCCCTCTATTTTGCATCCGTGCCAGAGGCCCAGAAGTCATTAACAACATCTTAAAACCCCTCTTCCAAGCTCGTTCAAACTTGAAAAAAAAATCTCGATCTAGTATCTTCCCTAGAGGACTAGAACAACAAAGTATGACTAGAGTGTGCCCTTGGTAAAGCCATGCTTTGGCCAACAGAAAAATATTCAACACCTCATTGACGATCAGAAAGCGATCAATCATCAACCTTGATCTCAAGTTCCTCTAGGTATATTTGCATCATGTCGCGTCAACTATCATCAACCCCAACTCACATATCAGGAGAGACAGTTCCCTAGAGCCTGCATCATCTCCTCCACGAAGTCCCAGCTTGTCTTTGGGTCTCAAAGTTATATTAAAATCACCACCAGGTATCCAAGGGTCCGACAAAAAGAGAAGCGAATAATTCAGAGTTCTTCCAACAGCTTTGAAATTTTTGAAGACCTCGTTGGACCATTACATCTGTTACTACAAACAAGACATTGTCAACTTTACATCTTAGTGGAACAGAGAGAGAATGCATGCCTTAATCTCCTCAAATTCTAACAAGAATTTATCCTCGTTCCAGCCCAATGCAATCCCGCCCAACACCCCAACAGACTCAACTGCTTTAAAACTTCTAAGCGATGTTCCTTCAATCACCTTCTAGACGGCCTTGCTATTTTAGAGATATTGATTAATTGAAGCATCGCCACATCAACCCTAGCCTCCTTCGGTAAATCACATACACCTACCTACTTCTCCGATCTACCAAGGCCCCTTATCCAGGTAATTATATTCATTAAGCAAATCTGCACCCTCATGTTATAGCGGGATCATCCCAAAGCATGTAGCCAAGTCTTTCTCTACATTCGCCCAACTCGATTTCAATGGACGAAAGTCTACCTTAAGCTTCTCTAAACTACAAGAAAGGTGCATTCCCAACCACGATGGTGTATGAACACTGCCCTGCGATGATGAACCACATCCCTTCAAGTTCCATAAGCCCGCATCGAGCCCAGAACCTCCAATGCACGGAGAATCAACAAGTGATTCCTTCTCCTCCACTCCATCGCCCTTTTCCGCAAGTAACTCCTTCCTAATCATCCCCCTGAGTTAACTCATGTTGTAAGCGATCTTGGGACTCCATCCATAAACAAGTGATCATACCTTCCTTGACATTTTGACAGAAGACACATAATGTCAATCATGGCAGCCCACCTCCTTCTATAAACCTTTCTTACCATTTGTCACTTTTCATCAGTCAAAGTAGGATCTTGATCTTGATTTGCGAAATGTAATTACAATCACAAAGGATGGCTTATTCCATATCTCCATCCCTCGTACTGATCTTGTCGTACATGGACGACACAGATGGAACCCGTCCACACCATACCCTGCAAATGTGACCGCCCACCGCATTCACTGGCTCCCACGAGGTGAAGTGCAAACACATGAAGTCATCACATCAAGCATTAGAGAATGTGGAAGTAAAGATTGGGTCCCAAGCCTCATTGACAGCACCCACAACAAACCCATCAATTACCCATTGAGACTAGATAGGCAGTTGCAAGTCCATCAATGTTTATAATCCAACCAAGGTAGCAACCAAACCATCTATCAATCCACCTTCAATCACAAATAATTTATAAGCAACATCACTTCAAAAGGCTGGAACGGCAATCTCATGTCCTCTGCCAGGTTCACAGTCTGACGAAGCATCTACACGTAACATCCACAAAGAAACCACCTCCATTAATTAGAAGCCACAAGATCCACTTAATCAGAATGTAAGCATTCAACAATCACATATCCTTAAGATCAAGCTCCCGTCCACCACCAAGCGACAAACCTCAGACCACTTGCTCATTTGCAATGAATGGACTAATGGTTGCAAGCATGAAACCAAATCAACGGTTATAAAATGCTCTTAACAAGAGTAATTGTTGCGTCAGCTACAAGCTCGCCCTTTCTCTAATAAAACAAGATCGATAAACTTCATCTTGAATTTCCAACGGCTCTCGATGCAACAAACAAGGGAAAGAATAAGAAGACTATTGCCATCTTAATAACAAGGGATGGAGCGTACACATTATTGTCAAAAGCACATGACACACTCATCTAGGCACTGAGGCAAGGTAAGGCATTTTACCTCGAAAACTGATTGAGCATATAATCTAATGTGTCAAATGTTCGTCTTGAGCGCATAAGGAAAAGAGGACTTTTTGCTCACTTTCCGAGCCTTTGTACTCATTCTAGGTTCTAAAGCTACATACATATATTAGTTTTACATACTATTAATATACATATATGTGCATAATGTTGTGTATATCAAGCACGAAAGAATATGAACCTACAGCCCACTTGTGCACATTTACATATCAGATCAAAATAGCTAGTCTCTAAAGCTTTCAAAAGAAGAAGCCTGAAATAAACATGGTTTGATTTCTTCAATAGATCGTAGGGCACTCTTCCTCTTTGCAGAAGGTGGTATTGAGTAATTTAAACTCGTCACTAGTTATACAATCAATCTATGATTTAGAATCCAATAATTACCATTCTTGATCAATGCCCTAGTGGATAAATCTATGGGATTTTTACCCGGCAGACCCTATAATCTTTGTCAATTACCTCTACGACCTTTGAAATACCGATATTCCTCTCTCGACCCTGTAAACTTGCTCTGTCTTACCCCACGAACCCTACCGTTAAATTGACATATCTAGAGTTAACTTCCTTTGGTTAAAAACGAGTTAATCTAACCAATCCTCGATCGGATGGCTAGAATTAAGCAAGAGAAGAAAAAAAATCGTCCCTCCTCTTACAGCTTCCCCTCCCACGAGTCTCGACCTGACGGGAGGAGGTGCGGGAGCGGCGTTCCACCTGGGGTTTCGCAGGGGCGGGGGGGTGCTGGGTTGGGTGGGACTTCGACCATGGGCTGCGAAGCTGCGGGTGGCGGGAGAGGGCTTTGCAGGGGCAGGGGGTGCTGGGTTGGGTGGGTCTTCGACCAGGGAGCTGGGGGAGCTCGCGTCGCGGGTGGTGGGAGAGGGCTTCGTAGGGGCGGGGCGGTGCTGGGTTGGGTGGGTCTTCGCAGGGGCAGGGAGAGGGCTTCGCATGGGCGGGGGGAGCTCGCGGGGAGGTTTTCCGATGGGGAGGTGGAGGGGCGGCGGGGTGTTGGGGATGTGGAGGGGCGGGGAGGAGCTCGTGGGGGGGGGGGGGGGGCTCAAATGGAAATATAGGGCTGCATTTATTTAATTTATTCGTTAATTTTATTTACGTTTATTTGAGTCGTCGTATTTTTAATTAAATAAACGGGATCGCATGTGATCTCAGTTAGTTAGAGATTTGAATTTCAAAATAGTCGGTTAGTCGGTTAGAGTCAACTTAGGATAAGTTTGTTTTGAATTTAATTTTTATTTTTGTAACCTCATCCCTCTTATATAAAGGGATGAAGGCCTATTGTCTTAGACAGTTCAGTTGATAATTAAATTTGAAATTTTATCTCCTCCTCTCCCTTCTCCTTCTCCATTGCCATGGTCTTCACGCCTTCTCTTCTCCATCCCCTCGTGTTCTCGACGAGTTTCTCTTCTCAATCCCTCCAATTTTCTTCTTCCACCAAAAATCCACAAAAAATTTATTCCTCGCCGATTTAAATCCGCATCAATTGGTATAGGGCTGCATTTATTTAATTTTATCCGTTAATTTTATTTACGTTTATTTGAGTCCTCGTATTTTTAATTAAATAAACGGGTTCGCCTGTGATCTCAGTTAGTTAGAGATTTGAATTTCAAAATAGTCGGTTAGAGTCAACTTAGGATAAGTTTGTTTTGAAATAGTCGGTTAGTCGGTTAGAGTCAACTTAGGATAAGTTTGTTTTGAATTTAATTTCTATTTTTGTAACCTCATCCCTCCTATATAAAGGGATGAAAGCCTATTGTCTTAGACAGTTCAGTTGATAATTAAATTTGAGATTTTATCTCCTCCTCTCCCTTCTCCTTCTCCATTGTCGTGGTCTTCACGCCTTCTCTTCTCCATCCCCTCGTGTTCTCGACAAGTTTCTCTTCTCAATCCCTCCAATTTTCTTCTTCCACCAAAAATCCACAAAAAAAATATTCCTCGCCGATTTAAATCCGCATCAATTGGTATCAGATAATGGCCTACAGATCGTCCTCACGATCTGATGATCCATCCAGACATTCGCGCCGACATGCGACGAAACACCATCATTCGTCGAAGCGTAAATGGCAAGCCGAAGAAGATTACAACAAGGAGATGATGGGCATACTACTTGATTTCCAGTCAAAGTTTCGCGATTGGATGGCTGACTTCCAGACACTATGCGCGGCCGCATCAAAATCTCCCACTATCGAAGCTGATGTCCAAATTTTTTACGAAGAAGAACTCGTCATCAATGACGATTTGCTCGTTGTCCAGGTTATTCCAGAAGGGAAATACGATGAAACGGCCGCTGTCCAGCCCATTTCAGAGGAAAAAGATGCCGTCACCAAAGATTTGTTCGCTGTCCAGCCCGTTCCGGAAGAAAAAAAGCTGATTCCCTTGCTGTCCACGTATTTTCAGACTTGAAAAGGCCACAGACATCGTACTACAGCCCACTCGTGGCCCTCTCGCGGACTTCCTCCACCGCCCATGCACCTGCGACCCCAGCAACAGCCACAGCCCTACCATCGCCGCATGCCGCCTTTCCCACCGCCCCCGCAACCCCAACGCATGTCCCAGCCCCACCAGCCTCTCCCACTACCCCCACGCCTCCTGCAGACCCCCTTAGCCATGCACCACCGCCAACTACTTTTCCCACCCCTCACACCACCGCCCATCGCCTCCCAAACCTTGGCTCCCACTGCCACCAGCCTACCCCCTCTCTCTCCGCCCCACTCACCCTCTCTATCTAACGCCACCCCCTCCAACTTGACCCCGCACCACCCCCTCTCTTACATCCCTTCCCTGCCATCCACCGTCTCTTCCATCTGTCACCACACCGAAGGAGTACACCGCGAGCCCCTCCTCGTTGCCCTCTCCGAAAGCATGGCCATCGGCCCCACGCACACGGCTCGAGTGACCACCGCCGTCACCGCCGCCGCCGCCAACTGATCTCGAGGCCCTGCTGCTGTCACGCGCGCTTCTGGTGCGATTGCCGCCTTCACCGCCAAACACAGCGCCGTCGACGCTTTAGAAGAGTCGAAACCCTAGTAAGGGTTGAGATCTCCTCACGATGGAAAGAAATCACTCAGCGTGGGAATTGGGAAGTAATTTGGAACAAGTGCATGAAAGGTCCCCCTACAAAAGCTTTTATTCAAAGGGAAAATTCAAAAGCTCCTCTTACAAAATTTGTTTAAGTGAAGGGGTATGAAAATTGCAGAGATGCCCTCCAATTGGAAAAAACTACAAACGTAACGTTGAAAAGGATCTAATTGAGAAAATTTGAGGCTGCTATTTCAAGATCGAGTTCTCCAACGGCATGCGAAGATTAAGCAATTCGTCGGGAGACGAATTTTTCAAGCGGAGGAGAATTGATGCAGCGTGAAATGAAAATATAGGGCTGCATTTATTTAATTTTATCCGTTAATTTTATTTACGTTTATTTGAGTCGTCGTATTTTTAATTAAATAAACAGGATCGCCTGTGATCTCAATTAGTTAGAGATTTGAATTTCAAAATAGTCGGTTAGTCGGTTAGAGTCAACTTAGGATAAGTTTGTTTTGAAATAGTCGGTTAGTCGGTTCGAGTCAACTTAGGATAAGTTTGTTTTGAATTTAATTTCTATTTTTGTAACCTCATCCCTCCTATATAAAGGGATGAAGGCCTATTGTCTTAGACAGTTCAGTTGATAATTAAATTTGAGATTTTATCTCCTCCTCTCCCTTCTCCTTCTCCATTGTTGTGGTCTTCACGCCTTCTCTTCTCCATCCCCTCGTGTTCTCGACTAGTTTCTCTTCTCAATCCCTCCAATTTTCTTCTTCCACCAAAAATCCACAAAAAATATATTCCTCGCCGATTTAAATCCGCATCAATTCCGTAGGGCCAGGGGAGCTCGCGGGTGGGGGGGTGCGGGGCAGTTACGCAGAGCGGAGCTCGCGGGAGGGGTGCGGGGCGGTTCCGAAGGCCGGGGGAGCTCGCGGAGGGGTGTGGGGCGGGCGGGGGACAGCGTAGGCGGCGAGCTGGAGTAGGGGGCGTCTTCGAGCAAGGAGTCAGAGGAGCGCCGACCGCCGGGGGGGAGGTGCTTCAAGCAGGGGAGGCTAAGCAGGGGTAGGGAGTGGCACCTATAGTAAATTTGATAGATAAAATGGGTATCATGTAGAAGAAGATAACAGAATCCGATTAATTTTAACGACTCAATGGATGAGGGTTAGCCACAGGGTCTGTAGGGTAAAGGTTAACAAGTTTACGGGGGTGAGGGAGGAATTACGATGTTTCAAAGGTCGTAGAGGTAATTGACAAAGATTATAAGGTCTGCCGGGTAAAAATCCATAAATCTATTTGTTCCTTTTTCTGTCCATTTCATCTTCTTTATGTCAATGTTGTCAATAATGACTGATTGATCAAGAACTTTCAATTGGGACTAAAGCTAGTCAGAACAATTCAATTGGTATTTTGTATTACATTACAATCCTATCTCGAGAAATTCAAACCCCTTAATATAAAATTGCAATAAATGTTTTATCAGCATATGTAGAAAAAGATTGTGCTACTCAAGATGTACACTGAAACAATAGATTCATTTTAGTAAGACACCCATTTTGAGATGGGGGACTTTGCCCCTCACTTTCTATAGAAGAAGACCAATGTTGCAATAGTCGACCGACTATTACTAAATAGTTGGATCAGCTATGAGTTACAGGGGAAGAAAACAAATTCTGAGGAGAAACCATTGTTCAATATTCCTTGAAAGCATCTCCAACTCTTTCCTTGAAACCTCGTTACATTGCATGTAATAGCATTTAATAATATCTGCATAAGAGATTAAATTCGAGGAAAAATGCATGCACTCTTAGTATTGTTATTGTTAAGATACATCACAACCTACAATGTCAATAGCTCCATGCAATTGAAGATGGGCTCTATGTGGTTTTAATGGGGGTGAATCCTCCTATTAAAACTTAATCAAAGATGCACTTGTTATCTGAGTCAAGTTTAGGACTTTTATATGGGAATTCAATTATAATGGAGGGGTTATATAAGCTCTAAGATTATTGCAGATAACCATATGCAATTATAGAAAAAATTTGGGATATACACTTTCATAGAAAAGTCAAATCTTAAACTTCTTATAATAGCAAGATGACTTACCAAAGAAGCAACAAAAAACTATAAAAAAATATTTCATAAGTATTGGGTACAACCTAAAATATATATATGAAGAAAAATTCACATTTCGCTCATGTTGCTGAAATTCTTCAATGTCTAGGCAATATTGAAGGTTATATGAAGTGAGATCCTAGGCACATCAATATGGGAGGAGATGGCAAAACAAAGTTCGAGTGAAATTGCAATAAAATTCTCCAATATTCAACTACATTGTTACAACCTCTAAGGAATGTGAAAGTACGAGTGTTATAGACTTGATCCCAATGATGCTCCTAAATCTTTAAAGTGTAGCAAAAGTCGGTAATCCTATTCAAGTCTAAGGGGTCACTGAATAAAAAATATTCGATATTTGGGAGAATATTTGAAATTATTCAATTGTGTATATTAAATTATTTTAAATATAAAAATTATTTTTACTATATTGATTCTTATATATTTATAGATATATCGACATCGATCAATAAGAATTCAAGATAAAAGTATCAATAACAAGTTACATATATGGAGATTTAACATTTGTGGTGATACCAAGATAAATGGGAAAGTTTAAAAAAAAAAATCAACAACCTATTACCATAGTCAAACGAATATTCGGTCAAAAACATGAATATTTGAGTTGGACAGTATACCGAATGAATAGAAATATTCTATCCCCCTTTTAAATAGAATATTAGGTCCATTTGGTTGAATATTGCAACAATGAGCTTTAGCAAATCTAAAGTCTTCTACATAAGGTAATCTATGTCCTCCCGCATGGAGTCAAAAGTTCCATAATACTTGACCATTATCATCACCCTATGGAGGAGATCATGCTTCAAATAAGTGAATTCGTATATTTGGGCATGTTTCTAGAATGATCCATGCGGCAAATGATTTCTCCTAATAATCAGTGGTTGGCTAGCTGCAACACTCTGTGAAGATCAAGTTGTTAGTCCACATCGACAACTACTCAAGGTATTACCGATCTTAGGAGGGATTATCTTCCCGAGGGAACTTCTTTGTACTTTAGATTTACCGATGCAAGATCTCCAAACTATTCACATATTTGCAACCATTAATCGTAGATAATAACAATCCTTAATAAGCTTTATGGATTTGATTTGAAGCTCATATTATTAGACAATTGAATGTGACAACTTAACACTATCACCTTCCCTATATGCCTTCTCAATCGCAAAGACAATGGAAAGACATGATCAATGACATATAAGGAGATCATTGATCAAAGAAAGGATAGAAGAGCATAGGTCGATTACATTGATCTGAGTGATCAATCAACACCAAGAAAATAGCATATTCTGATCAACCACATTGAATAGAGTGCTCAATATCACGACCAAGACAAAAACTATGGGTTCCAATCATGTGAATCTTAGTGATCCATCACTCCCGAGACAATAGCCTCACATGATCAATCGCATTGATCTAGGGATCAATCACACTCTCCACAAAAGAATGAAGCCACTCATGATGGATCATTTTCATGAAAGTGAACAATCACAATGCCATGATAGGGCAACCTTTTCGCAACAATGAATGATCAATCTTCTCCAATTAGTCGAACAAACAATGATGACGAGATGATTGGGCAAGATCGACAACACTTCCCTCCTTGCCTGATCTCCATGAGAAGACATACAAGTGACGCGACATGATTATCAACAAATCCACGAACCCGCAAGGTGTGAGAGATCTCCATGCAAGCATGAAGATCATCAACCGCACATAATGATCGTGCATACACTCTTGATATTTACTCAATACATAAAGAGCCTCCAAGAGAACTCTGCCCAAAAATCAGATTAACACTAATATACTCTAGAATAAAATAAGCAGAAAATCATGCAAGGGAAACACAAGATTTAAACATAAATCATCTTCTACCTATACCCACCGAAATGATGACTAGATGGCTTGGACAGTTAGGTCTTTATCTTTGTTGTGAAACAAACGATGGCTTCACATCCAAGATCCGTCTAGCCCATTTGAATTTTTCCAAAATGCTAATGTAGTCTTGAGCAAACTGAGTTAGCTTTCCCAAGAGAATGACATCATAAGCTTTCATCAAAACAGGGAAGATTAAAAAAAACATCACAAAATAATACATTATACATGTTTTTTGAAAGATATTAAACAGATAGCTATATTGGCACAACAACAAGTTATTTCCCGCTTTAAGTGGGTTTAGTGTGCGCGCACACACACACATATTGGCAACTGCAGAAAAATGCAAAGGAAAAGGGGGCTCACTTTAGCCTCGTCACAAGGTCATTTGCAGACAATCCCTCAGGGGCGGATTTGGTCTTCGGGAAAGAGATGACCGGGATGTTTTTATCCATTGCATATTTGACACCTCCACAGTCTGCACAATAGACATTTTAATTAAAGACTGCACATATAACAAACTCACAAAACAACTGTGTAATCGATGTTACATTCACAAATAACAGATGGTAAATTCACAAAACAACCACATAACCAAATTTTATGTACATTTTAAAACATAGGGCAAAATTTACATGTGGATCATGGTTTCTCATCAATACATCGTCAAAAAATAAGCCAATTGGCACCATATCCATCAGATCTTATGTTGGCAAGCCAATTTAATATTCAAAACAAAATAAAAAAGTAAAAACCAATGTGGCAAAAGTTAGTAGAATGGTCATCACTGACTAAGGCTCGATTGTCAATTGGGAAACTAATTGGATTTAGTCGAACTTTAATTGATTTTAAATTATTTTAAATATATAAATTAGTATACTATCCAGCCTAATCAGCAACCTAAAATAGTAACTATAGATAAACTCCAGACATATAATTCAATCAAATTCAAATAAGATAGACATGATATGTGTCTTACCGGGTTTGTCAGAGACCAGAACAACAACATCCCCGTGAACCGATCCCTGCACTGTAGCCTCATGGATCGTGCGGAAGTTGGAACCTCCACCAGATACGAATACGGCAAGTCTCTTCCTCCGCAACCCGTTCCACAAATCGCCATTGTTGGAGACACCAGCGCTGCTCTTACAGTGCAGTTCCTTCCTGTTGCCGGAAGCAGCATTAAGCACCAATGGAACGCATCGTGCTCCTGCATGGATCGGTCGAGATGGAAATCCAATGCGATACAAGTGTCCCAGGGCGATCGAGGTGGTGGGATTGAGAGATAGACGAGGGAGGGGTGTCAAGGCTTCCATGTTGTTCGTGAACTGATGCAAGTACGTGCAGAACTTTAAGACCCTTAGTGAAAAATATGATTTAAAATGGAAGCCGGCCTGAATATTGAAGCAATAAACCTATGCAGTTCACAGTTTAAGAAAAATGGTTACAAACTAAATGATTTCTGGAAAAAAAGAGGGGAAAAAACAAATTAAATAAGTGCCGGGCAAAGATTAATTTTCGATGAAGAATCAGACAATGCTGAAAAACGGATCCTCGGGAAAGCCTTCCGTTTCCGCTTTCCGCCTCAGTCCGAACAACTAGACCTTGCACAGAGGTTTCGGTTTCAATGACTCAAGCGAGGGACTGATGCCCCACCAACCCGAACGTTGAAAGTAACTCACAGCAAGACGGGGAATTAAAAAAATGGTTGGATTCTGGAATTCGTTACCACATATAACAGGGAAGGACAGTGCGCGGGAACCTGATCGAGGTCCCACCCTTGGAATGAAATGGCGGCGTGCGGTGGGAGAACGGCGGAGACGAGGGTGGCGCGCAAAGGTGATGGACGGCTGCGGGTTTGGTGTGGGACTCAGGCGGTGCAACGGTGGTTGGCGACGCGCTGGCGTTTGCTGCTGCGGGCGGTGGCTGGAGCGGATGTTGCGGGGTGAGCAGGGTGGCGGCGGCGTTGGAAGGGGGGGGGGGGGGGGGGGGGGGGGGGGGGGCGCTGGCTCGAGGCAACGGCGATGCTGGTCGGCGCGACAGAGGTTGAGAAGGAGGGAAAAAGGATGCGGGAGAAGGGGATCGGTTGGCGGTGGTGGTCGGTGTGGGTGAAGAGGAGGATGGAGTGCGGCGACGGCGGCGTGGCGCTGGCTGGGTTGGCGGGGTGCGGAGGTTGCGATTGTGTGTGGAGCCTGGTGGGAGGGAAGGGCGGCTAGGGTTTTGGGGGAGTTTTTTTTCGAGGCAGGCATTTCAATCACTTAAATGTTCACTCAAGGCATCTGACCTCAAAAATTCTCAATCAGGTATCGATCGGTGAACGATTCGTCGATCGGTAAACCGTTCACCGAATAATATATATAATATTATTTCAAAAAAATCAATTTTATATTATAAAAAAATAATATATAAAAATATTTAGAATTGAGAATCAACAAACCATTTGCCGAAGGGGGGAGAGAGAGAATTAGTGAGGAAATGAAAAAAACTCTCGTTCAATGCTTTCTAATCAAGGGGTGGGGCTCTTATATAGGCTGACCCGCCAATGAAAAAACTCTAAAAAAAGAAAAGGAGACTTACGGCAAGGCCCTTATATAATAGACCTTTTACATATGGGACTGAAAAATATCAAAACATAGACTCAACCAATTAAAATAAAAAATTTCATGTAGCACAAGTGAGCATAATTTAGTAAAAATAAAAATAATTTGAAAGGTCTTCATGCTGCATCGTGAACCCTAGAGAACAAGTGACATCTTGGGCGGTCATGTTGTTCGTTAACCCCAAAGAACAAGGGACGCCTCGGGCGGTCATGCTGTTCGTGAACCTCGTAGAACAAGGGATCTCTCGGGTGGTCATGTTGTTCGTGAACCCTAAAGATGAGGGAGGGAAGCTTTTTGTCGAATAATTATTAATTTAATAATAACTAAATAAATAGGCGTGAAAATGATATTTGCTCCTATAGATAACACTCTACTTGCTTGCCTTATACACATTTCATGTTGAGTTAAATTAATTTCATGACTCACACACTTGCATGATCTATTTACACATGCGCATCTGTTGGTTTTGATCATTGTTGATTCATTTGGTTGATTGACATCCAAGAGTCGAGAGAGGTGTCGATATAGCGATTGTCGGATCCGACTTATCGGACGCCGCAGACCCTCCGAGACCAGACGTTAGGATCTCTTATTCAATTCTCTTTGACTCAACAGATACTTCAGGTCACATTGATGCAATTCTTTAGGTTCCATGAGACTATGTTCATGAGTCGATTCAATATGTCTAATTATAACCCTTCATATGGTCCGTACGGTTCTTTAGATAGTGGCTTGACTAGAAACCTTGCACTTAACACTTAGCTCAACTCAGATGAATTGTGGAAAAATCTTGGAGTCTAAGTCGGGACAATGCTATGTCGATTTGCTAAGGGTGGCTCAGGAACTATTATTGGGGATTACCGAATCAGATACTTGATGAAGAGGATTTTGCAGAGATCTTGTCAATCCACAAGGGGGATCAAGGTGCTGGAGATCGGCGCCGAGAGCCAGGAAACATGGCGGTAGGGTACATCGATGAAGAACCGTGAGGCGAAGGAAGATGCTTGACGCTGAAGAGGCCCAAGTCATCGGAGTCTCTTGTTGCTCCTGGAGATGGTCTGGGCGTCGAGGCTGATGTCGAGGTGGCTTGAGTCTCTCGGAGAAGAAAGACGACGGTGGAGGAACAATGGTGGGGATGGCGTGAAGCGGAGGTGATGATCGGGCTGAGATGCGATGGGTGGAAGGTGGTATGGGTGGCATCGAATCGAAGAGGTTGGATTGGATAGAAGGTGGAGTCGTTGGCTCGACGACCGAAGCCATAGAAAGGAGCAGCTCGTGTGGAGGTGGCAGTGCTGTGACGGTCGTGGGGGAATGACCGGATCTCATCGACAAAGGAAGTAGAGGAGGAGGCTCTATCACCATCGTCTCCTCATTGATGTAGGGCTTATCGGTGGATGATGATGGAGGAGGGTGACAGGGGCCGTTTTATAGTAGCGATGGAGAGAAGCTAATGAGGAAGGAGGGGCAGATTTGGTAGGCGATTGACTAGGAGTCGACCGCGATTCGCGGGGGCGACGAGATCTGATGGGGAATTCGAGTGAGGAGATCAAAGATGGTGACAGTGGAGATTGTGATTGGGGCAGGTGATGGCCAACCGTAGATGGAAAGAGGGATGAGACTGATTGAGAGGGAGATCGGAGAAGGGATCGTGATCTGATGGATGATGGAGGGTGATTGGGTGGAATAGGAAGGCGGAGGCTGGCGTGAGAAGGGCAGTGGCATGATTGGAATGAGAGGGGGTGACCGGACGAAATTAGGGGAGAAGATAATGGCAGGTGTTGGGCATGTAAGGTGGGGCATGTGACCAGCACGTGCAAAGTGATTTTTTAATTTATTATTTTTTAATAAACAAAATAAATAAAGGCTGAAAATGAAGGACACGTGGCGGCTCCAGGAGCTGCCACGTGTTAGCTATAGAAAAAATAAAAAATTAAAATTCAGAGATAAATATGGAGAAATTAACAAATGACCTCAGATCGAAAAAAATCCATCATGAAGTTCTTTGTCTTGACGAGATCTACAACTTTCATGAAGAGATAAAAACCAAAATAGGTCATTTGCTCAAAGTTAAATTTTTTGTAGTTCTCTATGTACACATAAAACCGGCTTTTGGGGATTTTGCATTTTTTTCATTTTTAATTAATATAAAAATGTGGAAACAAATATGATAAAATCCAGGACAAATATTTACACATTAATCTATTTGTTTTGGATTTTTAATAATTATGAAAACCGAGAAATAAAATAAAGTACGGAAAAGATGACTTACTATTAGTGAACACTCAAACTCAGTTAATTTCTTTGATTCCATGCTCATTTTGGACTTGAATATTTATACATTTTAATAAAAATTTTGAAAATGAAAATAACTGAAAAAAATAAAATAAAAAGAATTATGTACATAAAATAAAAAGTCAAGATCAGATAAAAATACACAACGCATAAAAGAGGCCCAAAACCCAATTATCACATATGAGCTCTGATTCACTTGAACTTTAGTCTTGTTTTGAAGGTAATTGCATGTACATTAGTTCAAAAGTGAGTAGGATCAAATCAAACACTGAATGAGGAAGATATCGACGTTTTAGTCTGATGATCCTAAAATTAGGGTTTGGATTTATTTCTCAATTATTTCAGTTAGTGATTTTTTGTATTTTTTATTTATTCATGTTAGTAATAGGTACACAATGAAGTAGTTTCAGGTGTTTTGGAGTTAGCATGAATTAGTTAAATATTAGGAAAGTTAGCTTCTTTACAGGTCATATGGGTTGGGGATTTTTTTACTTCTTATTTAATGCAATTGTGCATGATAAAATACAATTCTTATTTACATATGCATGAATGCTAATTATGCAATAGAAATGAAGAAATGCATATGAATTTTGGAGATCTGAGCTTAATTAATGTCTTTAGAGTGATGAATATGAGATTCATCACATCACTTCTTCGGTATGGAAGTGTCATGGTAGATAATCCATTACATCAACAGAAGTAACCCTGAGTATTCCAAATACTCATCCATCCTTTAACCAGAAGACTTTTATAAATTCGAAGTTCAAACTCTGGTTTGACTATCTTCTTCGGAATGTATCAATGGACTTCTCATTTTGATAATTGGGTGTTAATATTAATCATATGCTTTCCAAAAGCATATATTAATATATCGAATTCATGTCTTATTTCATAAACAAGATGACCATGCATGGAATTCATTTTGACTCTAAAATATCTCATGAGTGAGCTCTGTCTCTCAGTTCATCAACTATGAACCTGTATGATTCCTTCGAGAGATCATACATCTCATACGACTTCATATGCACACCAGCACATCGGTATATGGACCTTGGCTAGGTCACTAACATATTGGTCTGTCAAATGTACATAGTCAGACATATAGATGCATACCTGTCTCAGGTCAAAGGATATGTGCTTGATCGTGACAGTTACGATTCAGGTCTTAGTTTATCTTTATCCCATCAAGTCAACTCTTTGACTTGATTATTCCAACACTTCAGAATCCACATTCCCATGCAGAGGACTTGCATCAAGAAGTTGGTTGTAAATCAGTATTTAGAAAAGGATTGTTATCTCTTTTATCAGACCAGAGATCTTGATTGAATATCACATGTTTGAAGTCAGTTGTGCCCTCCCAACTGCATGGTATTCAATATGGCCATGGTACAAAACCTTAATTGTACAAAAGGGACCTTAATAATAAAGTGCATTCATTCAATTATTTATTTCATTTCAGATGAACATGATAAAATAATAACTTTTATTACATTAATGGGTCGATGGCTTACAAGTCCAACACTCCACTCGCAAGTCTCTTGACCTGGTTCGAACTGATATTCTTCACTTTATAGGTATTTTTCATTACATGCGTTTAATTCTGGCCTTTAATTTATGCATTTACTTGTTAACTTTTATGTACTTTTAGGATTAAATTTCGTTGTAACTATAGAGCTCCGGCCACTGTATCATCACGAACTTCCCCGAAAACCAAATCACTTTCGCCCATCCTCTCATTCCTCACCCGCTTCTCCATTGAACGCCCCTTGTTTAGCCCCTTGATCTTGCACGGATCGAGTGGGACCAGAGCTCGCTCATCCTTGTATCTTCAATAGGGGGACGATGAGATAACTCTCGGTCAACCTATCCTTTTTGTGCGGGTTTTGGGTTGAGAACACTCATCTGGAGATGAGTCCAAGTCTAACAGAGATCTCTAGGCGAGCTGGATATCCAGTCCCCCTCCGATGGGGCTCAAATTTTGTTGACTCCATCTACAGGTACGTGAGGATCTCACAGATGTGGAGCAAACATCGTGAGGTGAAAGGAGGCTGGATGGAGGAGATAATCGAGATCAAAGCTCGCCGGAGACTTGTTCCTGGGGTGTTCTTCCAGACACCTCGAGGATCGTTCAATAAATGAAGGAAACCCATATCTAATCTTAGTCATTCATATATGGTGAAGCGTCGCGTCCCACAACCATTCATCAAGCCACGTGGAGCATCCTCATTAGCCCGATCGTGTGCAGTAAATGGGTAAATTTATTAGTAACTCCTCTGCCTTTTGTATTTACAAATAGGTTCTGTAAATATTTAAGTATGTTTAAAAAATAATATAAAAATTGCAAGTGGGCCATTGAGTTTATCTTATATTGCATATAGGTCCACACCAGCTCTGCTCACGCGATCCCCCACGTGAGTTGGGCAATTTACAAGGAACCCATCCCGGGTTTGTGTATTTTATTTTAGTATATAATTTTTGTAATATATCAATAAAACTATGGAATATTTGCACGGAGATCCCTCAAACATTTTTATTACAAATATACCCCCAACCAGTACATTTTATTTATTTGTTACATTCCTATTTTCTTTAAATAGCTCCCATGCTTTTAAAATCATGGAAAATGGTAGGATATGTTTTAAATGATGCTCATTCACTTAATGATTTTTATTTGTCATTTCATAGCATCTCTTATTTATTAAAAATAGATTAGGTGCAATTTATTCCATGTCTAAATACAAAAATACAAAAAGTATAAAAAAATATTTAAAAATTCCAAGAAAATTATATTATATATTACTATCTTTTACAAGTCCATACCAAAAATAAAAAAATGCAAAATGAAAATACTAAAAATTGAGAAACCCTCCTAACCCTATAAAAAATATAAAAATTCCAAAAAAATACTTTTTTGTTGTATAATTATATTTATATTATACAATATATTAGAAATAGTTTTGGAGAATTTTGGAATATTTATATATTTTTAAAACCCTTAAAACACTCGGTCTATTTATTTATTCCATATTTTACTACTTTAAATCAATTTAAAATACCTAAAAATTAGATATTGTTAAAAAAATCGTAAAAATAGAGAAAAATTATAAAAACACAAAAGATTTTTATTTTGAATGTCTTGAGTATATATAATTATATTTATAGATATAAAATGCTATATATACATATATATATACTTATATACTTATTAATATTAATAATCTTATTATAAATACACATAAATATATTTAATATCTTTAAAAATAAGAAGGATTGTACTTAATTGTATTTATTGAATTTTTATATATTCATAATATATACTTTATATAGTATTTATATTATACATATTATTATATATATACTTATTATATCTTGAAAAGAATAATAAATTAAAAATTAGAAAAATAGAAAAGAAAGTAAAAATTACAAAATTTAAAAACAAAAAATGGAAAATTAAATAATCCTTAAAATTTAAATATAAATTACAAAGCCACAAAAAATTAAAAAGTAGAAAAAGTACAACAAATGTTGTTCATTTTTACATAATAAATGCTTTTATCAACGTGTTTGCTCTCTGTGGTTCGGTGATGAATACCCATTCATCACTCTTTATTCTTATATTTTAGCTACAAAAACCTTATGCAAATGCATATAGATATGTGTAAATAGGAATAATTAGCAAAAGCATGCCTTGTGTAAAAACCTATAATTAGCATGTTTTTGTGCAAAAATAAAAGAATAAAGATGAAAAAGAAAAAGAGGGAAATATTTAGAATAAATATTGAGCAACCTAACCCAAGGGAGGGCTCAGCATGGGCCTGACCGCATAAAAGCCAAAGTAGAGGGAGATAGGGGCTCATGTGTAAATATTGGTGTAAATAAATAAGATTATATTTTCCTCACCCAAAAATATGCTTGTACATATTTGTATATATTTAGAAAATATTAAAAACAAAATAAAAATTTGAAAATCAAAAAGTTCAAAAATGCCCTTTCACCATGTACATAAACCATACTCCTATATTTATTCAACCTTATAAATAAATAAAATTATTTTCTAAACTTTTTGTAAATATCATATATTATATATTGTAAATAAATAAAATGAAAAGAATCAAAACAAAAATCAAATAAAAATTACAAAATTCAAAACATAAAAATACATTGTATATATATATATATATCATGTATATAGATGTATATATCTATTTATTTTACCTATATACATAAATAATAAAAACCAAATAAAAATACTCTTTTATTCCTTACTTTATAATATAAATAAATAAAATATAAAATAGGAATAAAATTGTACAAAAATAATAATTAAAAATCAAAAATCAAAAGCCTACATATTGTATATATACCTATATATAGCTATATATTGTAAATACCTTATTTTTATTTCCAAAAATTAATTAAAAATCACCAAAAAATAGGAAAAAATAAAATAAAAATATTTCATGTTTTGGGTTTTTGCTGATTCGGCCCCTAGCTATGTGTATTTGTCACTTCTTAATCCAGCCACGTGGCCTTCAGCCATTGGCCCTGGGGATGTTGACCGCCGGGTCAACTGACCCCCCCCCAGGACCACTCTTCACGGGTGCGAGCGCCGGACCCCTTTTCTCGGATTTGTACCCGCTCGACCCGATTCCCAATCACCCAAACCCCGGCTCCGTTTGACACTTTTCACATCCGACACCCTCGCCGGGCGTCAATCTCGGGGTCCGCGCGCCACCGTGACCCTACCCGAGCTGTTCTTTTCGGATCCCCCCAACCTACTTAAGCGAGCTCCGCCACCAAATTCTTCCATCTTTGGCTCTCCATTCTTCGTCCCGTGACCTCCACAGCTACCCCCGAGGTGACAGCTCCAGGTTGGCCGTGTCGCAGCGAGGAGAGAGTGGTCGGACCACTGATCCGGCGAGTAGCTCCGCCGTAGCTCCGCCATTGGTGCGAGCTCTGAGCCTCGGGCCCAGACGACCCTAGAGGCTACGACCGGGAGCTTCCCCAGCTCCAGCCCAGTCTACTCCACCACCCAGGTAATCCCGTAGCTCTACGTTTCCGTTCAATTTCCATTTTGCCCCAAATCGCACCGCCGCCGTGTTTCGTCGATTCCGACCACCTCACGCACCCATTCGATCATCGGAGTCCATCATCACCTCCGCCTTCCCTCCGCGCACCTTCTCCATACCCCCATCCAACCCAGCTCGCACAGGAGCTGGGGTTCGAGCTCTTCCGTCCATCGCTTCGCCGGAGCTCGCCCATCTCGCCCCATCGGTCACCTCCACGACGCTTAACCGGGTCGAGGCACTTTGCCCTCGACCCGCGAGTCTCCTGGTTCCCTTTGCAGGTCATTGCGAGCTCATCTGAGGGCTCGAGTCTTCCGGGCCAGGAGCTTCGCCTCCGCCGACCTCGCCGGAGCCCTCCAGGGCTCGGCTGGGCCATCGGAGCCTACCGTTAGCTGCGGAGCTTCATCGCGAACCTTCTCCGATCTCCAGAGACAGCAGGGGAGGATCCCAGGCTCGCACGAGGCCGGCGAAAGTCACCAGCGACTTGTTCTTCCAGGATCCTCGCCGATCGTCGGATTGACCTCGGCGCTCCAGATTACATCATGTCTGTCCATCCACGGAGCTGCAGCAACCGCCAGATCTCCCGAGGATCGATCTCAGCCGTTAGCTACTCGAGGGTTTGGTCCACCAGCGCACCACAACCGTCCGATAGCCACGTGGAGAGCCCTCAACCGTTCGATCAGGCCGACGTTTTCAAAGACAAAGGCGCCTTCGTCCTCAGCCGTCAGATTCGCCACGCGTCACTCATCCGGCCTCGACGTTAAATAAGGGGTAAATTGTCTTAGGCCCCCTTTTCTTTCATGCTTTTAGTTTCAGTCCTGTAAATATTTAATTCCGTAGTTTAGTTTGAGGTTAATTTGCACAATGGACCATGAGCTTTAGTTTATTTGCACTTATACCCCTGTCTGTATGAGCCACGTGCTTAGTCACGTGTTTTATTGGTGTATTTGCAAACTTAGCCCCTGTTGTTCTGGATGTTTATGAATGAATAAAATCTTTTTAGTATTTGCATCTATGCCCCTGTGAATGTTTTAATTTCGCATGTGCGTTTATTTGTGGGATATTTGCAACATAGCCCCCTGGACTTTTGGTACGAGTTACCAATAGGTCCTAAGGACTTGTTTTCTTTACAAATAGGTCCCTGAGTGCCCCAGGCACACGCCTTGCGCGTGTTTTGCTGGGTATTTTGCACCGGGACCCCCAGAACTTAGGGTATTTGCACTTCAGTCCTTGTGCACAGTGCCCTCTTGTGATTTTTGAATAAAATATCAAATCACCTCCAAATTCGATGAAAATTTGACATATGGCTCCTGCCATGTTGTAGGATTTTTGAGAATTTTTGAGGACATTTTTGAGTTTAGTTGTTATTTTTAAAATTTCAAAAACCATTATTTCAGCCACTGCCTAGAGTTAAAAATCCCAAAAAAATATAAAAACCCCCTTAAAAATTCCATAAAAATTAGGTACTGTTTATTTTGTGTTCCTTTATTTTCTAGCCAATTTTGGCTATTTTTCACTGCTTAAAAACCACAAAAATTTAAAAACACCTAAAAACTCATAAAAATTCTATTAAATAATCTAAAAACTCAAAAACAATAATTTTGGTACTCAAATTTTTCTTGTTTTATCTAGTTTACAGGAAAAATACCTCCAGACCCTTTTGAGGTCCTTAGATATTTTATCTAGGGCTTTTAGGTCTGGCTGGACAGTACCTTGCATTTTTGTCACTGTTCGATTTTTAGAAAATAAAATATACATCAGAAAATTATCAAAATTAACCAAAAACACTAAAAAACATTAAAAACATAAAAATATTTTTGTTTGAATTTTTGCTTGATTTTTGACACATTAAATAATTAGCCAAAGTGTGCTTGCTTTTGTGTTTCTTTTGTTTTCTTCACATATTAAAAATCCAAAAAATATAAAAATCATTAAAAAGCATTAAAAATTATTTGTCTTTTATTTGATTTCATTTTTACTACTTCGTAGGCCTTTGGCCAACCCGTGCTCCTCGAGTTCGACCCTGGGTGCTATACCAGGTTAAACTCATAGCTGGACCGCTATCTTCGTGCTTGATTGATTTTATTTGTTTCGAGTGGTCTGATATTTTTCTTGATTAAGCTGACTTGATCGCTTGGGTCGCAACGACCAATTTAGCACCTATACCCTAGCCTTCAGGCCGCTGATCATTCGACACTCTGTACCTATTCACAGTGCATATATTTTGTAGAGTTAAAATAAAAATAAAATTTTACTCACACGTTCACATTGATTATCTATACATTGTGGGTTGATTGTTGATTCATTTTGTTGATGATATCTGAAAGCCGAGAGAGGTGCTGATACAACGATTACTGGATCTGACTTGTTTGGACACCGTAGATCCTTCAACACCGGGCGCTAGAATTCCTTGACTATCATCTGATTATCTATTATATAAATACCGGTCGAAAGCAGAAGAGGATAGAGGCTAAGTCTAGGAGGTATCGGAGGACGAAGGTCGATCGAGGAGTATGTGTCAAAGGAGGAGTTGCAACTCAGAGAGGGGGGGATACTCGAGATGGTCGACGGAAACAAAATGTTGTCCATGTCATTTTCGTGACAAATGCTGAAAATGGTATGCACAATTCGATATATAAAAAAGTCGAATATGCTAATATTGAAATTGACGAGTGTAATTATAAAAGGTCAAATTTAGCATATTTTATTATAGTGAGCCTTGGAACTCTATAGCGGAAGAAATTCGATTTCCACTCCCAAACTGACACCTCAAACTTGGGGGTGGATCGTCTGTTGTAAGATCCCTGCTGTGACGCAGGGAATCCGTTGGATGGGGGCATGGACGCCCCTGCTGTGATGCAGGGTATCGTCTGCTGTGACGCAGGGGGCCCCTATTAGAGGCGTCCATGCCCCATCCAACTGATCGGATGCGCCACACTTATGATGTATTTATAAGAATAAATGAGTACAACTTGAAATTTGGAATGATCTCGACATGTTATCTATGAATTCCACTGTATCCAAACGCAGCAAGTTGACGGCATCCAATTTCTCTCTAATAAACGTTGTGATGTTTGTTTGGATTCCTTTTTATCTTATTGACCGACAGGATATCATGATTTTGGCAAGGAAATTTGGTGATCCAATAGCAGAAACGATCACCACGCAAACGAACACACGCAAATTATGCAACGGCGAGCCAAACCCTAAAGGTTCGTTTGGTTGTAGGGCTGGACAGGGTTGGGTTGGGCAGGGGTACCCCTGTGAATAGTAAACTGTGAGGAGGATTGGGCTGTTTGGTTGGAGGGGTAACCCGGGTTGGGCCAACCCAACCCTGTCTAACCCTGCAACCAAACGAACCCTAGGGTACGTTTGGTTGCAGGGTTGGACAGGGTTGGATTGGACAGGGGTACCCCTGTGAATAGTAAACTGTGAGGAGGAGAACCCTGTTTGGTTGCAGGGCCAACCCGAGTTGGACCAAGCCAACCCTGCCCAACCCTGCAACCAAACGAGTACTTGGAGCGAAGCCACTGTTCCAGCACTCCTCCAGAGTGCAATACGACTACCCTCCTTCCGCCACCGCCTTCCTCGCCTCCTCCCCCATCTCCTTCACCTTCTCCCTCACAGCTCCGCTCTCCTCCCCCATCAGCGCCCTCACCGCCCTCTTCACCTCCTCCGCCGACACCCTGTTCCCTTCCCACCTCTCTATCCTCACCTCCACCGCCACCGACAACTCCTTCACCATCGCGAACGCGCTCAAGTGCTGCTCCGCGTACAGGGGCCACGCAGCCATGGGCACAACGAACCACAGGCTCTCCAAGCACGAGTTCCACCCGCAGTGCGTCACGAACCCACCCACCGCATCGTGTGCCAGTATCTCCGCTTGCGGGGCCAACGACGGCCACACGAGGCCCCTTTCCTTTGTCCTCCCCACAAAACCATCTGGCAGCAAATCTTCCAGAACCGCATCCGTTGAGACCATGTGCTTGTCCTCTCCATCCTTCTGCGGGGCACGGAGGACCCATAAGAACCGATGGCCGCTTCTCTCCAATCCAGCGGCTATTTCCCTCACGTGGGTCTCAGGGAATTTGCCGGAGCTCCCGAAGCAGAGGAACACCACTGACCCTCCCGGCTGCTCGTTGAGCCAGATGATGCACTCGTGCTCTCGCTCTGCTTTCAGAGAGAGGATGGGTCCGATTGGGTACACCGGAGGAGTTGGGAGGTCTAAAAGATCCTCCTGCAGAGACTTGATCGCAATGGGCTCCAGGCCGGCGTATGAGTTCACGAGGATCCCTTTGACCTCAACAAAGCGCCGGCCCAGGTGAAGGAACCATCGATATATCTCGTTCTTTCCAACCATACCATCTGGAAAAGCCTCGAGCGCAGGGACGAAGTCACGAATTTGAGACTATATATATAATTCATCTTTGTTACTATTTTTCATTGTAATTATTAAAATATGTTTACAAGTGTATTTCACAAAGATACTATTGTAAACTTATATTTTCACATAAATATCCCAATAAATATTGTATTAACATAAAAATCATTACAAAATTCTTCAAATCAAAATACACTTCCATTAACATAATGTTAAGTTATACCATTAAAATTGAGATTTTTAAAAAGTAATGTTACATCGCTCCTAATGTAGGAATGTAAGGAGATATATATGTACAATTTCATATAATATTTCATATTAGGAGTGCATATGGATCGAATTGGATCGGATTTTAGCTTAATCCATGTCCAATCCAACCTTAACGGATTTCAACTTTTTCCAATCCAACAACCCAATTCATCAAATATCTGAATCCAGACCAATCCAATCCATCAGATTACCGATTGGATCGAATTGGTTTGGATTTTTTTATACTTATGTATTCCATCTCATTACACTCCCATGTTTGTACTTTTTCACACACTAGCCCTCAACATTTAAACTATGCTAAAAAAGATCATTTCACAACGAAATGATATATGTCATTATCAATTTAAAAAGGAACGTTATGCGATGAATTAAAAAATCATTGTGTAGTTATTTTATTATTTGGGTTATTTGTAACATGTAGTTACATAAAACTTACAAATATTGATCATTAGATTATTGCATTCATGTCATATTACGATTTTTTATTGGAGATGGGAGGGATTAGGGATGCTGAAATACGGATATTTATATGGATATAGATATTCTCATATCCTTATCTGTTTTTAAATACTAACGTGATACATATAAAGATATTGACAGATGAAAAATATATTACCATATCCGTAAAAAATGGATATCAATCTAAAATAGATACTGGTCGCATAAGAATAATGTTATAAATACTCTATATATTAGGTTAAATATACATGTACTGGATGGAATACAAATGATAAATATTCTAAATGTGCTTATATTGTAACAATTATACCAAATATGACAAAAGAAGGTACACAATTATGTTATCTAAAGTTAAACTAAATATACAACTATATTTATATATATAAAATGAATATATGAATACGAATATAGATTTTTGTTGATATGAATGTAGCATCGGTATCTATATCTATTTGAAAACAAATATAGATACGGATGTCAAAATCTGTATAATATGGATACGATGGCGGAATAAATACGGATATATCTATATCTATACACTTTATAAATGGAAGGTAGGGGGGCATTATATACAATTTATTATTGTTTACAATTAATATTTTATATATAAACCATACTATATTATAATAATGTAATATATATTTAGAAAATTAATGGGAGACGGGGGGGCCAAGCCCCCTCCCGCCCCCCCTTGTCTCCGTCCCTGCTCGAGCGGGATTTTTGAAGTGAATCCAGGGATGGTAACGGTTTTACCTCTCATGTCCTCTGGCAGAAGCGAGTCAAGCGAGGGCAAATGCAACAAGAAGCCAAAAATGGTAGCACTGCTTGTGAAGAAGACGTAGGGTGGGATACCCACCTCGACTGCGACGTCGATCAAGTCGATGCAGAAGAAGTCCAGCACGAGTGCTGCGACGGGTGCAGTGGACATCAGGGTGGAGATTGCGGACTTGATGTGCGGTGCATAAGTCGAGGGTGAGGGAGGCCAACGTTTGGGAGAGGAAGGTTGGAAAGTGGGGTGGGGTGACGGGTTGCAGCTCGAGGACAGAAAGGTCGGGGATGGAGGTGGCGGCGGTGGAGATGGTGGAGGAGAGATGCTGGTTGGGATGAAGTGGAGGTATGGCGAGGATGGTGACAGAGAAGTGGCGGCGGCGGCGGAGGACGAGCTTGGCGAGGTCGACCATGGCGAGGAAGTGACTAATATGTGGACTGGGAGCGAAGACGAGGCGCACCTCTTCCTTCTCCATACCCATCTCTCTGCCTGGCAGCATTATTGATGAGCGTGCCTAAGGCCGAGGGCTGAGCCTCGGTGGTTGGTGAGTTGGTGGCACTTGGATGCAAATAGACGTAAGTTTATTTTTTTAATCCATTTTAAAAGACGAATGCTAATGTGTGGGAAGGCATGAAAAATGTGTCATTATATCTTGGGATTTTTATCCAGCAGACTCTATAAACGTTTTAAAATGTCTCTACGATCTTTTCTACAATGTAATTACCCTATCGACCCTGTAAATTACCCCAAGAACCTCCACATGCTTAAAACATATTACCTGGAGGGTTCATGGGGTAAGAGTTGGCAAGTTTACGAGGTCGAGGGAGGAATTAGGTTGTTTCAAAGGCCGTGGAGGTGATTGGCAAAGTTTATAGGGTCTGCCGGGTAAAAATCCCTTATATCTTTAAAAATGAATGCGAGCATAGGACAAATACGATTTTGTACGTAATATAGTAAATATGTTTATTTCTTTATAATCATATCGACCATGGTGAATGAATGAGGATGTAAAATTATATTACATGTAATTATAAATATACAGAATAAATGTAGATTAGTTAAAGTACTGAATATGATGAGAAAATTCCTTTGAAAATCAAAGGAAAATATTACAGAGCTGTCGTCAAACCTGCTATGCTGACCTTATGGATATGAATGTTGACTTGTGAACCATAGACATGTGAAGAGAATGATAATAACATAATGTTACGGTGGACGTGTGGTTATACACGAGAAGGTCAAACTCGAAATGATATGTGATCAAAAGATAATGAGTATAGCTCTAGCAAAGGATAAGATGAGAGAAATCCGTTTACGATGGTTTGACCATTTGCAAAGGAGGTCGGTTGATGCACCAGTGAGATGTTGACCATTTGCAAAGGAGGGCAAGGAAGGCCTAAGAAGTATTAGAATAAGACCATTCGAGGGTTCTTAGGTATTTGGATCTAAGCTCAAGTATGACCAAGAGATCTGAATGGAGGCAAAAATAAATGTAACTGACCCTTCTTAATGTGGGACAAAGCTTTGTTATTGTTGTTGTCGTGTAATTATAAGGGATTTTATCACTTGTGCCCCTCCGAAATCTCGCAATTTCAGTTATACCCCTATCTTTTTGGTAATATCAGTTGTGCCCCTCAAAACTTGATAATTTATCACTTGTGCCCCTCGGGTTAGTGACCGTCCATCCACAGTGCAAACGACCGTTAACTTTGAGGACATAGGCAGAATTACTTTAAAAAAAAGGTTAGGAGGTCATTTTACACCCTCCTCATCATCTTCTTCTTCCTCCTCCTCCACATCCTCTTCCTCCTCCTCCACCACCTCCTCCTCCCTCGCTGCCGCCGCCCCCGCCCCTGCCCCGCGCCGCCCAGCTCCGCCTCGAGCTCTCCGCCTTCATCTCCAGGCGCGGCCTCGCGCCACCATCTCTCAGCAACCCCGCGCGATCGGGCGCAGCCCCGACCTCCCTCCGCTGACCTCCCGCGGCGCACCAACTCCGCGCGCGGCGCGTCTCTCCATGCAGGGGGACATTTGGACTTCTTGCAGGTGCACGAGACGCGAGCGGGGGGTTCCTAGGGTAGGGGGGTCTGGGCTTGGGAGGAGGGAGCTTCAGGCGCACGGGTGCTCTGCGTCGGGGCAGGGGAGGGAGGTGAGTTGCGAGGGGGTGGAGGGCTGTGTCGCGGCAAGGAACCGAGGGGAGTTGGGGGGGAGGGAGGGCTGCGTCACGGCGGGGAGGTGAGTTGGCGCCGCAGGAGGTGCTGCGTCGGGGCGGGGGAGGGAGGTGGGTCGCGGCGGGGAGGTGAGTTGCCGCCGCGGGAGGGGGGGTGCTGCGTCGGGGCGGGGGAGGGAGGTGGGTTGCGAGGGGGGGCAGGGAACCGAGGGGAGTGGGGGGGAGGGAGGGCTGCGTCGTGGCGGGGAGGTGAGTGGAGCTCGGGGCGGGTGCTCTGTCTGGTTGACGCGGGGAGGGGGAGGGGGAGCAGGGGGCAGCGCCGGTGAGGGGAGGGGAGCTCGGGGCGGTGCCGGGGAGGGGAGGGAAGCTCGGGGCGGCGCCGGGGAGGGGAGGGGAGCTCGGGGCGGCGTCGGGGAGGGGAGGGAAGCTCGGGGCGACGCCAGGGAGGGGAGGGGAGCTCGGGGCGACGTCGGGGAGGGGAGGGGAGCTCGGGGCGGCGCCGGGGAGGGGAGGGGAGCTCGGGGCGGCGTCGGGGAGGGGAGGGGAGCTCGGGGCGGAGCTCGGGCCGGAGAGGGAGGAGGAGGAGGTTGGAGGAGGAAGAAGAGGCCTCTGGACAATAATACCCCTCTTAAATGCAGCAAGGTTTGAAAAAACCATGGTTAAGTCAATTCATTGACGGTCAACCTAACGGAAGGGCACAACTGATGACGGAGAAACTTTTGAGGGGCACAACTGATATTACCAAAAAGATAGGGGTACAACTGATAACACGGCTGATCACTAGGGTATGAGGTACAGAAATAGGGTCGTTGTGACCCGAGCAATCAGACCATGTGTATCAAGAAAAATCAGACCACTCAATAAATCAAAGATCGATCAAAACAACGGATAGCGGTCCAGCTATGAGATTAACCTGGTATAGCACCTAGGGTCGAACTCAAGGAGCACGGGTTGGCCAAAGGCCTACGAAGTAGTAAAAATAAAATAAAATAAAAGACAAGTATTTTTAGTGATTTTTATATTTTTTTTGGATTTTTAAATGTGAAGAAAACAAAGGAAACACAAAAGCAAGCAAGCTTTAGCTAATTATTAAATGTGTCAAAAATCAAGCAAAAATTCAAACAAAAAGGTTTTTATGTTTTTTTTGGTTTTTTAATGTTTTGGTTAATTTTTGATAATTTTCTGATGTATAGTTTATTTACTAAAAATCAAACAGTAACAAAAAGGCTGGGTACTGTCCAGCCAGGCCCAAAATCCCTAGATAAAATATCTAAAAATCTCAAGAGGGCCTGGAGGTAATTTTCCTGTATACTAGAGAAAACAAGGAAAATTTGAGCACCAAAATTATTGTTTTTGGGTTTTTAGATTATTTAATATGATTTTTATGAGTTTTTAGGTGTTTTTAAGTTTTTAGGGTTTTTAAGCAGTGGAAAATAGCCAAAATTGGCTAGAAAATCAAGAAACACAAAGTACACAGTACCTAATTTTTATAGAATTTTTAAGAGGATTTTTATATTTTTTTGGGATTTTTAACTCTAGACAGTAGCTGAAATAAAGGTTTTTGAATTTTTAAAAATAACAAACAAAATCAAAAATGTCCTCAAAAATTCTCAAAAATCCTACAACATGGCAGGAGCCATGTGTCAAATTTTCATCGAATTTGGAGGTGATTTGATATTTTATTCAAAAATAAAGGAAAGCAACAGTGCACAGGGACCTTTCTGCAATTACAGCAAAGTTTTGGACCCCTGGAACAACAACCCTAGAAAGTATAGGACTAGGAATGCAAATTACCCTCCAGGCCACGCACGATGCGCGTGACTCAGGCCTGGAGGGACCTGATTGCAAATCCTATTAAGAAAAACATAAAACGTAACAGGGCAAAAATGTAGGGCCAAAGATGCAAATACACCAAATAACCACGTGTCGATGCACGTGTCCACACTGGCAGGGGTATAAATGCAAATCACATAAAAGTTAAGGTCCTCAGTGCAAATTTCACAAAAACAAAAGAACTACACTAAATATTTACAGGATTAAAAACTAAATGCGGAAAGTAAAGGGGCCTAAGATAAATTACCCCCTTTTATTAATGTCGAGGGTCGGATGCACGACGCGTGGCAGGTTGGACGGATGGGATGGCGCGCCGCACACCAAAGGAGAACCCTCGAGTCGATCCGACGGCTGGAACGCGTCCACGCGGAAGATCAGACGGTGGTGCTGCAACGTGGGTCTGCGAAGAAAGCCTCGCTCGGATCGGACGGATGAGAGAAGGACACGTGGCGAATCTGACGGAGTAGGCTAGCTGGTGCCTCTCTCTCCACGCGGATGGTCAAGATCGGCCCTCGAGACGATCGGACGGTGATGCTTCACCCAGGATGGATGGCTCAGATGATGACTGGGGCGATGGAGACGATCTGACGGTCGGCGAGGACGCTGGAAGAACTGGTTGCCGGCGACTTTCGCCGGCCCTCTGTGCGCGCGATGGTCCTCGTCCGACGCTCCTGAGGTGCGGGAGAGATTCGCCGTGAAGCCCCGCACCCGATGCTCTGCTCCGATGGAGGCGAGGAGCTCCAAAGAGCTCCGGCGACGTGGATGACCTGGAGCGGCTGTGCTCTGAAGTTCCAACCTCCAGATGAGGTCGATAGGCCTGGAATCCTGCACAGGAAGAAAGAGGGGTCGAGGGCAAACTGCCTCGACCCGTCAGAGCGGGCGGAAGGTGACTGGTGCGGCGAGATGAGGGCTCTCCGGCGAGCGGCGGAGGGAGGAGAGCCGGTACCCTGCTCCGGGACGAGCCAGGGGGAATAAAGGGGCGTAGCAGGTGGATAGGAGTCTGGCGGAGGTGATGGCGGTGACGGATGGTCAAATGGGTAGACGGAAACGACTGGCGGAGGGGGCGGAGCTAAGCTACTGCAAATCGAAAAGTCCTATTCTACGCTAATCTACGGGCTAAAGACACTACCTGATGGCTGCTGTCGACTGGGCTGAAGCTCGGCGAGCTTCTGGTCATTGCCTGCAAGGGGGCGTCGCTTCCCCGAGGCTGAGCGCGCTCGCGGCGGCGCACGGCGGAGTCAACCACCGGATCAGTGACTCCCGACTGCCCGGGCCTCGCTGCAACTCCAAGGGGCCACGGCTGTCACTCAGGGACGATGGAGGAGCTCACAGGCACCGAGGGGAAGATCAAATATGGCGTGAATTAGGTCGCCGGTGACGACTATAAGTATGGTGGGTGATCCGAGAAGAAGGAGGTCGGGCGAGCTGCATGCGGTTCGGATCCCCCAAACCCACCCCGGGCGAGGATCCTGGATGGTCGGAGTGCAATCGGAGCCCGGGGTTAGAGGTGATGGCGGTCGGATCGAGCGGGTGGAAATTCGAGAAATCGGGTCGGTCAGCTGATCCGCGAAAGAAGAAGGTCCGCGGGGGAAGTTGACCGGGGTCAACAAACCCCCGTGGACCAATCAGGAGCCGCCATTTATTGAGATTTTGTTTCTTTATTTTAGCCTAGAAAATGACCTAATTTATAAAAACTTAAAACATGAAATATTTTTATTTTATTTTTTTCTATTTTTTGGTGATTTTTAATTAATTTTTGGAAATAAAAATAAGGTATTTACATTATAGCTATACATAGGTATATGTACATTAGGTAGATTTTTGATTTTTTGATTTTTAATTGTTATTTTTGTACAATTTTATTCCTATTTTATATTTTATTTATTTATAGAATAAAATGAGGAATAAAAGGGTATTTTTATTTTATTTTTATTATTTATTTACATAGGTGAAATAAATAGATATATACATTTATATACATGGTATATATACAATGTATTTTTATATTTTGAATTTTGTAATTTTTATTTGATTTTTGTTTTGATTCTTTTCATTTTATTTATTTACAATATATAATATAGAATATTTACAGAAAGTTTAGAAAATAATTTTATTTATTTATAAGGTTGAATAAATAAAGGGGTATGGTCTATGTACATGGTGAAAGGATATTTTTGTTCTTTTTGATTTTCACATTTTTATTTTGTTTTTAATATTTTCTAAATATATACAAACATTTATAAGCATATTTTTGGGTGAGGAAAACATTTTTATTTTATTTACAAATATTTACACATGAGCCCCTATCTCCCTCTACTTGGCTTTTATGCGGTCAGGCCCATGCTGAGCCCTCCCTTGGGTTAGGTTGCTCAATATTTATTCTAAATATTTCCCTCTTTTTCTTTTTCATCTTTATTCTTTTATTTTTGCACAAAAACATGCTAATTATAGGTTTTTACAAAATGCATGCTTTTGCTAATTATTCCTATTTACAAGTATCTACATGTATTTGCATAGGTTTTTGTAGCTAAAATATAAGAATAAAGAGTGATGAATGGGTATTCATCACCCCCCTATACTTAACTTTGCTAGTCCCTTAGCAAACACTTATTTGAAAAAGAAGTGAAAAAGAAAGAAAAAGAAAAAGAAAAAGAGGATGTACATGGATCAAGGTTGATTATTAAACTTGCCTTCATTAAATTGAGGTATGGAGCTCAATCAGATCTTTGGATTATTAATGTGTCGGAACCTTATTTAGACTTAAGCTTAAAACCTGACAGCCTCTAAGTTCCACTAATCTATAATCAAGACTCCTCAATGCTCCAGATCAGAACAAGTCATCAAGCACAAACCCTGAAGACCATGAATCTTTTCTTGTCCGGTGAAAGTGAGGTCTAAGCTCTCCACCTCAGAAATGGCAACTTGACAACCCTCCTCAACAAGGTAACTCTATGACCTCAATCTGACCACTCTTTCCTCGAGGAGCGGGGTATTCCCTTCTAAGTTCAAGTACAACCGGCTCAAGAAGAGGGGGAAGAAGAGAATGGGTCAAGGCCAGTGTAGCCAAGTACCCTTGGGAGCTTGACCAGTGTAGCCAAGTCTCCCTGCTGCAAGCTACAACAGGTGGATCATGAAACCAAGCTTTGCTTATTGCACTTATATACATACTCCGGTGGGATTATCATTTTCTCTCAGACCCACCACTTTTTTGGAGTTCTTTCTTTTTGCACATTTTTTTTCGAGTGCATCTATACAACATGTACATGTGCAGCATATATACAAGGAGTTTTTCCTCTTGAGCCAGTAGACTATCCCTCTTTTGAAGCTTTATTGCAACCCACAACTCCCGTCGTTAGACCTCATGGCAACCAGACCAAGTTGAGACGCACTTCCTTCACTATAAGAAGAAGAGAGGTTCCGCCTAGAAGTACTACCCTCATATGCTACCCCAAGCCAAGGAAGACTGCCTCCTCATCACCTCATCCGTAGAGAGCTAGGTGCATAGTGCGGTTGTCCAAGTAAAGCCATAATCTATATGAGTCATGTGTTGTTGTTAAGTGCTCTACTTAGGCTCATTGAGATGACATGTGATCATAGCCTAGTGGACTCAAAGAATTAAGTCACCATGGACCTGAAAGCCTTAAACCTAAGCCCTATAAGGTTCCTCTTAGAATTAGGTGGATTAAGATCTTAATCAAGCTCCATTTCTCAATTTGATTCCAGGCTAGTTTAAATGTCAACTATCATCCAGAAAAACTATATACATATGTACAGAAAGATGCTTATTTACACAATATTTTACAAACATGCAAAATTTTTGAAAAATGTTTTGAAATCATGAATGATGATGCATGAAGTGCAAGTTTTGCAAAAAGATATTTACACACATTTACACACGTTTTTTGCAAACTTTTGATTTTCAAAACATTTTGGAAAAATTTTGTACTATATACATAATTTTGATACAAAAGTATTTACACAAGCTTTACACAAAAAGATTTTTGAAATCATTTTTACAAAAATAGTTTGTACACTAGCTATGTATGTGCAAATAAAAGAAGATTATGTATATGAAAAAAATTTAATTTTTGTGGTTTTTAGCCATGTTTTTAGCCATTTTATTTATTAACACACTCACACAACGTACGAGTTATGGCTAAAGTATATATGAAATATATACACACCCCCCTATACTTAGCTCGAACGATGTCCTCAGAGTCAAGAGCGGTGAAGAAGACATAACTCGTGCTAGGTGTAGGAAAGTGAAAAGAAAGGCTATTCAAAAGGGAAATGAAAAGTCAAAAGGGACTCAGGTCTCCCCCCTATACTTAGGATCAAATAATCCTAAGTATGGCAGGCTGTATACTAAGAGAAAACCTGAGTGCAGAATGTACAGGGTCTACCCCCCCTATACTTAGGGTGAAATGCCCCTAAGTATAGGCAACAAAACAGGGGTAGCAAAACACAAAGAAAATGACGAATATCTACAAGATGGAGGGCATCACTCCCCCTATACTTAAGGTGGAGAACCTTAAGTATATGCAACAACAGGAGTGATGGAACAGAACGAAGAACAACCCGGTGTTTTCACCCCCCTATACTTAGGATGAGCAATATCCTAAGTATAGCAAAGATAATCCTAAGTGAGACCTGGGGTGAAAACAAGAACGGAAGAAAGAAGGATCAAAATAAGACGAAACACGTATACACAAAAGAGTACAATGTTGAGGTGCCTCTCAACAAGCGCTAGATTTTACGCCCCTAGCTGGGCGTAAAGGCTAGGATAATGCAGTATCAAGGTTCAGGACGGCATCGGTAAGGCGAATGCCGTACTATCGCCGCGGTCTCGGTGTGAGAACAACGACGAACTCAACAGTGTAAAGTAAGACACCCATGTATGCAATCAGGCGGGTGTCTGCTACCGGCCAAAGATATGGAAATAAATGATCGGGATCCGGTAGCACAAAAGAAATCGTCGGCTCTGGATCAGACTGGAGTGAGAGTGTGGAGCCGAAGAAATCAAACGTGGAGAAGGATGGATCGGTAATAGAATTCTCCACGTCAATCAGTGTCTCAAGCAGGTATGGACAATCAAGATCAGGAGACTCTCTAAACAGACTGATATCCGATGAATAGAATGGAAGAAGATCAGGCAGATCATCGAATATCTCCAGGATGGGCTCATCTTCGCGAGGGTCGTCGAGGTGAGAAGAATCAGAATCAGACTGATCTAAAGACTCGGTGTCGTGTTCCGCCAGATCGGAAACACTCTCAGCAGGTGAAACCGAGTACTCATCGAGTGCGACATCCTCCCGCAGATAACCCTCGGGGAGAGATGCAGGATCAGAAGTGAGAAGAAGAGGATCAGGATCTAGATAGGCATCTGCGATGCTATCAAGTATCCACTCAGTGCACCAGGCTGCATCATCATCTGAAGTGTAAGTCTCGGCAATCTGGAAGCAGGAGAAGGTACTAGTCATCACCGCAGAAGCTGGAAAAGTGTCTGCTGCTGATCCTCGCTCTGCGGCTATGCTGGCTGTCAGCTGGTCCTCAGGAAATGTATCTATCTCAACAAAGTGGAGGACCAAAGGCTCGAAGACGGGACTCTCTATATCTGTGCTCTCAAAGTGCGGTCCCTCCTCAAGCTGTGGCTGCTGGGCTGAGTCCTGGTGACTGTCTGTATCCGAGAAGTGTCTCTGCAGGAAGGAGACTGACTCCTCCGGGGCTGGAAGCTGAAGTGTCTGAATCAATGGCTGCAAAAGCTGGGGCTCCTCCGGCTCCTGGAGTATCAGAAGATCTGATATCCAAGACTCGTCAACAGGGAACTCTGGGGCTGACTCGAACTCCAACTGGAAGGCCAACGGGAACTCAAGTAGACTCTGGGTCCGAACCTCTGCTATCACAGTCATCTCCGCTGTCAATGGTGCGGCATCATCCAAATCCTCGGGCTGGTGTGTAGAAATTGTCTCATCATGCAAAGTGACACACCGTACTGGTACTGCATCATCCGCATGTGTTGTCCCGACCATGGTATCTCGCGAAGAAGATCTCTGTGAGAGTAACCTCGAGATGGTATCCAGGAAGTGAATGTCGGAACTGCGGTATGAACCGCCACATGTGGTAATCACTAGTGCTATCTGCTCTGCGGTCATCCCCCGCATGGAGATCTCTATCAAGTCTGTAAGTGGAAGTCCGTGCTCTGGAAATCTCCTCAAGAGGTCAAGAAACCTCGGCCATGCCTCGTGCAATGGCTCCAGGGTGTCAACTGAAAAGTCCATGATCAAAGACCGCATGAAATCTGCTCTACGTGGAGGGAAGTATCTCTGCAAGAACTCTCGGCGTAGCTCTCCCCACGTCTCGAATGTCCTTCCCAATCGTCGGTGCCATCTCATGGCTCTGTCGTGAAGCGTGAATGGGAAGGTCATGCTCATCAGCTCCTCTGCAGTGACGTCTGAATATCTCTGTGCTCTACAGAACTCCTCGAAAGCTGACAGGTGAAGATAAGGCTCCTCGTGCGCCTCTCCTGAAAACGTCGGCAGTCGCTGAACGTAATCCAAATCCAAGACGAATGGACCTAATGTAGAGGCTGACTGAGCTCCATGTGCTATCTGCTCCTCCATCCCTCCGGAATAGGATATGTCTGCTAATCTCCACTGCTCTCTCTGGTCACCAACGGAGTGCGCTCTCAACTCAGCATCAACATCGTCCGGGTCTCGCATCTGCTCTATCGGGTATCCTCGGACGTCTCACACAGCATGCCCAGAGTAATGAGATGAAAGGAAGGGAGGGAGCGGGAGGTTGGTCGGAGATCCGACCTCCCTAGAAGGTGGACTGGAGTGATGGTCAGAAGACGGAGAAGAAGCCGTAAGGGTCGGCTCACAGTGAGTGGGATCCATCATCCAGGGGTAAAGAAGAAGAAGAAGAAGAAATGAAGGGAGGAGAGGGAGGGGGATAGAAGGAAGATGAGAAAGGATCGAAGGGATCTGGCAATCAAACAAGATGAACAAGCAAACCCCCAATTCACCTACGCACGCAGAGCTGAAGACCGAAGGGACCGGTCAATTATCTTGTCGATTTTATTTTAGGTGATCATCCAGTCTATCAGAGCGATTACGTGAGGTCAATAGGTATCCAACTCTTTCTCAACCGACTGTCCCGTACTGAAAGCCGGTAATCAGTCAAGAAAGGATCGGAGGCTCTATCCTAATGTGCGGATCACTCTCTCGCTCATCCAAACCAAACAAGGAGGGGGCTACTCTCCCCAAGATAGATTTTTCGTGAGGTGTCTTTTAGGTCAAGTATGATTAGCAGTCCCGATTTTATTGTTTTTGTTTTTAGATATTTTTCAATAAAAAGAAATGGCCTAACGAATTTTTCGGTTCTCCTGGTTTATTAAGTCCAAAACAGGGGGAGAAGACGAAAAAGCCGATGCACGATAAATCAATGATGCATGCTGAGTAAGAAATGCGTACCCGTCTCCAGCACTCTACATGCAATATGATCCGCGCATAAAAGTAAAGACAGAAATAAAACTAACCTAAATGATGCAGCGGTAAAGCCGAGTCCTAGGCGAGCAAGTCTAGCGAAGAGCCGTCTAACCGGTCACCGACCTCCAAGCCAAAGAGTCCGGTCTTGGCCCGTCCCTCCTCTGTCCGACAAATCGGGGGTAGGAGTAAGAGCTTTACAGGACGGGCTACGGCACGTAGGCTACGGAGGCAAATGAATCGGTTATTTTTATTATTTATTTTAAGTAGGTCCAATTATCGATCTATAGGAACAGATATGCAATTAGGTGTGTGGATCCTACTAATTACGGCACATTCACCAGAAAATCCTAAGTCTAGGGGCTCGAGCGAAAACCGCGAAAAACCGGAAAAGGCAGAAATAAAGGAAAAATAAAACCGCGAAAAAGCCGCAAAAAACCGCGAAGGTCCTAATGGGTCCCCCGAGCACACCGGTGCTCGGCGAAACAGACCCGCTACGGTCAAGTCACAAGTGTCCAAGTCCTGTCCCTGTATTATTACAATAATAATAAGAATAAAAATAAAAACCTAATCTAACCTCACCCACTCAACTCTCTCCCTCTCGCTCTCTCCTACGGCTTCGTAGAGAAGGAAGCCGCCTCCAAGTTCCTCGGCTGCACCGGCACCTCGAAAGTCGCCTCCGCGGTCCTTGGGCCCTCGCAAGAAAAAGAGAAGAGTGGTCAGACCAGAAAAAATAATCAAATAATAAGGAAAAAGAAATGACAATTAAAAGTGAGGGTATATATGCAAAAATGGAAAATAAAATAAACACACCAAATAAAACAAAAATAAAAATAAAAGAAAATGAAAAATAAATCAAAATAAAACAAAAAGAAAATAGAAAATAAAGCCGCGAAAAGCCGCGAGCTCCAAAGAGCCACGAAAATAAAATGAAAAGAAAAATAGAATAAAAAGAACTACTAAGCCATGCTCCCCGGCAACGGCGCCATTCTGATAACACGGCTGATCACTAGGGTATGAGGTACAGAAATAGGGTCGTTGTGACCCGAGCAATCAGACCATGTGTATCAAGAAAAATCGGACCACTCAATAAATCAAAGATCGATCAAAACAACGGATAGCGGTCCAGCTATGAGATTAACCTGGTATAGCACCCAGGGTCGAACTCAAGGAGCACGGGTTGGCCAAAGGCCTACGAAGTAGTAAAAATAAAATAAAATAAAAGACAAGTATTTTTAATGATTTTTAGTGATTTTTATATTTTTTTGGATTTTTAAATGTGAAGAAAACAAAGGAAACACAAAAGCAAGCAAGCTTTAGCTAATTATTAAATGTGTCAAAAATCAAGCAAAAATTCAAACAAAAAGGTTTTTATGTTTTTTTTGGTTTTTTAATGTTTTTGGTTAATTTTTGATAATTTTCTGATGTATAGTTTATTTACTAAAAATCAAACAGTAACAAAAAGGCTGGGTACTGTCCAGCCAGGCCCAAAATCCCTAGATAAAATATCTAAAAATCTTAAGAGGGCCTGGAGGTAATTTTCCTGTATATTAGAGAAAACAAGGAAAATTTGAGCACCAAAATTATTGTTTTTGGGTTTTTAGATTATTTAATATGATTTTTATGAGTTTTTAGGTGTTTTTAAGTTTTTAGGGTTTTTAAGCAGTGGAAAATAGCCAAAATTGGCTAGAAAATCAAGAAACACAAAGTACACAGTACCTAATTTTTATAGAATTTTTAAGAGGATTTTTATATTTTTTTGGGATTTTTAACTCTAGACAGTAGCTGAAATAAAGGTTTTTGAATTTTTAAAAATAACAAACAAATCAAAAATGTCCTCAAAAATTCTCAAAAATCCTACAACATGGCAGGAGCCATGTATCAAATTTTCATCGAATTTGGAGGTGATTTGATATTTTATTCAAAAATAAAGGAAAGCAATAGTG